>CM023357.1:44133187-44342927 GCA_013282895.1 Eriosoma lanigerum
GTCCTCGATGAAGATGATGTGGAGGAACAAGTCTTCGAAGAGGATGATGTGGAGGTACAATACCTCAAAGAGGATAATGTGGCGGCTCAATACCTCGAAGAGGATGATGTGGAGGCAGAATACCTCAAAGCAGATTATATAGAGGAACAAGCCTATAATTATGATGCTCAACAAGACATCCAAATCTTCCGCTTCCAAGGTCTTTTATATCTGCAAATTGTTTTTAAATCGTAAATTTTAACATCACAGTAAATATTGTATACAGAGGTACAAGTCCTTGAAGAATATAATGTGGATGTACAATACCTCGAATAGAATGAAATGGAAGAACAAGACCTCGTAGAGAAAGTTGAAGAGGTACAATACCTCGAAGAGGACAATGTGGAGGCACAATGACTTGAAGAGGATGATGTGGAGGCACAATAACTCGAAGAGGATAACTCGGAGGCAGAATACCTTGAAGAGGATGATGTAGAGGTACAATACCTCAAAAAAGATTATAAAGAGGAACAAGCTTATAATTATGATGCTGAGGAACAAGACCTCCAAATCTTCCGCTACCGAGGTCTTTTATATCTTTTATATATTTTATGACTATATTCTCAGCTTCTGCCCAAAGTGCCTTAGACAAATTTTTGCTGTATATCATAGTTCTAGCCTCTTCTACAATAGTTCGCATTGACCTTTCCGCTTTGCCATTTTGCTGAGGTGTGTATAATACACGCGTCTCATGTTTTATTCCAAATATATCCAATATGGATTTAATTTCAGTATTTTTATATTCTAAACCACAATCACTTCTTAAAGTTTTTACTGAAATATTCAACTGATTCTTGACTGCATTTATGAATATTTCAAATTTATTTTTAACTTCTGATTTATGTTTTATAAAATAGTCATATATATATGTGGAATAGTCATCTTTAAAAATAATAAAATACCTTTTGCTTCCTAACGAGTTTTCCTCCATTGGCCCACATACGTCCATATGAATTATTTGACCACGTTCAGTTGTTATTGTTTCGCTCTGTGTGAACAAGAACCTTATGCTGTTTACCATAGATACAAGGTTCACAAAAAAATTGTCCTTATGTCTCTGTGAATTGTATTTAATTGTATTTCAAATACTCACGAACACGTTTGATATTCTGATGACCATGTAAATTGTGCCAGTGTTGTAATGTGTAATTCTTTACTGCAATGTTTGCATTTTCAATTTCCTGTGAAATATCTGTCTTGATTAACATTGAAAATAATTTATTCTCACGCACACTGACAGCAATTACACGATTGTTACTTATAAACGTACACCCTTGACTATTTGTCATCATTTTAAATCCCTTATCTAGACATGCCCCACATGAAAATAAATTTATTTTAAGTTCTAGCATATGTAATACATTTGCTAAATAACCGTTTTCCCGCTTATTTTCAACATAAGTATGAATATTTATGTTACCTTTTCCAAGTGTCATAATATATTTTCCATTACCAATACGCACTGGTAATTTTACATCAAAAATTTCATAATTAACGAATCACTCTCTCCTGTTTGTCATGTGGTCGCTCGCTCCAGAATCCACATACCATTTATCTGAGTCGTTAATTTCTTCAATTCTTCCTTGTACACCAATGAGTGCTAAACAGGAATTCGAATTATTTCCATTCTGTTTATTTTTAAATATTCTGCAGTCTTTTTTCCAGAGTCCTGGTTTCTTACAGTAATTACAGTTTCCATGCTTTGTTTTTCCATTCTTATTGTTTATGTGAATTTTATAATTCTTACCCTTTTTCGCAGTTAATGCACAACTTCCTGCACTGTCCTCACCGACTTCATGCCCTTGAATTTGTCGTGTTTCTTCAACCATTAATCGCAAAGTCAAATTTTCTAGTGTTCTATTTTAACTATTCATTAAGTCCCATGCACTATAAAAATGTCTATAGCTGTCTGGTAACGTCATCAAAATTTTTGTAATTAACATGGAGTCCGAGATTGGCTCACCTAGTTGATTTAATTGTCTTCTTAGATTTTCTAATTTTGATATATGACCAGCTATATTATCCTTTGGATCCATTGTGTAGAATTTTTGTTGTATTAGTGTCACGCTTGTGTCAGACTTCTGCTCGTACACACTGAGCAATGTGGGACAAGTTGCTATCACTAGCCGTTTCACAATTCATGATGTACTGCAGAGGATGCTCGTCTAATGACGTGACGATATACTTTTGAACCTTACTATCTGCCCTTTTCCATACTGCATAATCGATATTATATCTTTTTCTAGCTTCTACTTCAGTTTCAGTATCGAGTTTCACTAAAATAGGTTTCTTCGATTCTTTTGTTACAACATCGAATATTTCAGCCGCGCTCATAATTACCTTTATTTGAAATTTCCACATATCCCAATTCAATGCATCTTTCAATTTATTTATTTTTTACAGATTCGCCTTCCATGACGAATTTCCTGTACACTAACTGCACACTAATAAAAATAATACAAAAGGGTTGACGCACTTTACGAACGACGCACTTTGTCTATATTAAAAAACTGTTAAAATATACTAAAACAATATTAAATCTCGTTATACGGGTACTGGGCCCATAACCTGTTGAGTACCTTAGATTTAACGAAGAAAAAAGGATTATAATATAATAACAATATAAATAATAATAGGACGAATAAGTGTATGTGGCGTGTATTACATATAAACGACGATTGCCCGCGTCATTACATACAATATATTATTATACAGTAAGAAACAAATAAATGCTCACTCAGCACTCGCCGCTGTAGTACAATGTGAATAACATACCCACTGTACTATACTATATACATGACAGTATTAAATTATAATTTAATATTTCAACATTAAGACTAATTAATAAACTCTCTATATAGTAATATAGTAATATATCAAAAACACAACTCTTAGAATTTAAATTATAGTGATTAGGTTAAATTTGAATATTTAATAACAAACTAAAAAGAAAAAAATATGTTTAAAATAATGCTAAATCGTTTTTGTAAACGCTTTTCTATTGAATACATTTAACCAAAATGCTACAATTTAAATTCTGTGTAACCAACATTTTGCTAAATTGTTTATTAGATAAATGATGTTATACAACAATAAAATATGAGGGTGTAAAATCCTCCCAAAATAAGGTCAATAAAGTTAAATTAAAGACAAAATATAAATATATTTGTATATTCTTATTAATAATAAAAAAATTTTTAAAACTAATTATAATTAATAATTTGGAAAATGTTCTAATACATAATGTTCAAGATGTACAAAATATAAATATTTTACTTTTCCCATTATTTTTTTAAGCCTTTCCTGGCTGCTATAACATGTTTTTCTTGACTTTTGATGTCCTCTATTGTAACTCACTTCCTAAGAAATAATGTAATTTAATCAGAAAAATGAGATAAAAACAATGTAATTAAATTAATATATTTATATCACTTGAACGAGTGGTTGGTCGGGAATTTGATATACAATTTTTTTATCATAATGGGATCGCAAAAGAGGTTACCCCGACACTGGCATAGCACATACATGTCAAGCTCAGCTTGACAAGCTGTAGCAATACTCTACAATAAAGTTTCATCACTGACATAGGAACCTGCTTGTCGCAACAAACCAGTCCATCTGGTATCTAATTCATAACCATCTTTTTCTGATGATCTAATACTTTTAATTTTACCTTTAACCTTTTTAATTATAATATTTAGGACCATGAAATTTAAAAAAAAAAAATTGCGTGGAGAGTAGTAAATAAATAGGTGTTTATTATTTGGATGAATATAAAAAATTTATTTTATACCTATTTAAAGTGTTCAAAATTATTTTAATATTTAGGTTCTTAAAATTTTATTATACGTCATGCGTTCGTACAGTACGAAATTATGAATCATACTAATTTATTCAGAGGGGGCGAAACTAGCTCATTTTTGATGGGGGGACTTAAGTCCTGGACATTTTTATAAATGTATGACTCGTGGGGGCTTTGCCCTCCCCCCCACAAAAAAAACTACATTTAAATTACGGGTTAACCATTAATAGGAATTTTGGTAAACATTTATATTTCTATCTATGCATAATACTCTAATTATTATTAAACTTGTATACTCAAGAAAATAGTAATATTATCTATTACACATTTTTACCTACCACTAACACCTATTTACAATAAAATAATATTATATAACATTCATGGTTACTTTTCACACATATACTAACAACAGTATATAATATTATAAATTATAATGATATTGAAAACATTTAATTTAATTATTGTTTAAATCCACATTTTTGCTCAAAATTTTTTTAACAAATAAAATTTAATAAATTATAACTTTTTTGCCAGACTATATTATACAAAGCGGATATGACATTCACTCCAAATATATTTCTATTTAAATTTACTAATAGATGTTTATATTTTAAGTTCAATCTAAACATCATAATTTAACCTCTGGATAATGCGATATTCCCCTGATTAGATAAACCAGTAGCGGATATCTCACTGCCACCTTTGCAACAAGCATTATATATTTTTGAAAAATGTTATATTTAGATATAGGTACAAATTTAGGTTCCATCCATGGCATGCCTAGACAGTTATTATGGAGGGGAGGATGAATACATTTATAAACCAATATAATTGTTATTAGGTACCCATATACCAACAATAACTTCACAATAAAATGTTTAACATTAAAACAAACTTTTCAAAATAAATTTTAAACATATTTAAGTAAATAAATACCTTTATATTATATATTAAAAATATTCTACGGAATATTGCCTCATGGAGAAGGAGGGTTGAATACTACAATCACCCTAAATTATTTTAGGCACCAACTGCAATTCAATTCTGTGCAAGCCTATAATGGATGTGTATAATTTATGATATATTTAATATTAGAAGATATATTCATAATTAAATACTATAGTTATTGGTATAATGGATTAAAATGTATACATTTTAACATTTTCACGTATAAAATAAAATTCCATTTTATGGATATACACTTTACAATTTCTTGTAAAAACTAAATACTTACCTCTTTCAGATTCGCCTAAGTAAAAATGAGTATAATCAATGGTTAAATGGTTTTCCATAATCATTAATTAGTAATCAGAATATACTAAGATAGATTTATATAGATTATATATACCATGAAAATTAAAAATATATATATAATTACAACCTACAATTTATGGTTATGATATATTTTAAATTGTTAGAAACTTAAGAGTATAATATTATAATATACTTTGTAAATTTTTTGTGTACACCCAAAATTTTTTTACGACTACATCAATGTAAGCATGAAATAATAGTATACTATGGTATAACTAATGTCCAATTATAAACTAAATAAAAATAAAATAAGTTTATCATTAAAAATCTAAAATATCTAATTACTAATAAAACAAAATATTCATTTTAGACCAGATACAATTATTTCATTAAAGACTTTTGATCAGAATAAATAAGAATCATCCAATTTTTAATTTACTAAAATATTGTTTGATTTATTATGATAATTAATATGAAATCAAGTTTTATATTTACATCCGTTGTCTGTTTATCTAATGGGCATTATAATAATAACACGTTTCACATTACTTAAATTGTAAATTTTGAGTTTATTAACTATAAACTATATAATATATGGTAACATTTTTTACCAAATTTATAGTGTTTTTTATTTTTTTTATATTTTAAATAACTGCATAACTTCATTATCAATTATCATTAGTCATTACAATTTTACTAAATGTCAGTGAAAAAAACTTTTGAAATGTTTCTCTTAAACTATAGTAATAAATGTTTAAACTAATTTTTTAACACAAACTCTACAATCTATTTAAATAATACATAAAGTATGATTTTGGTACAAACTTTGGTTTTAGAATAAATCATTCTAAAGTTATTCTAAAATCAATAATATTATCTATAAATAATGTTTAATAATATTTTAATTCTTCTTTGCCTTACCTCCCAACTATATGAGATCAGACACCCTAGCCATACACTTCTATAGATTTCAATCACTTACATCTCAACCATTCACGCCAGCTATCTTTACATCACTCTCTATTCCATTTAACCACCTTTTTTTCATTTTTCCTCACCCTTCTTATTTTCTATATTCATTTCTATAAAAATTCTGTATAAATATTAGACAAATCAATGATAATGCTTATTAGATAGACCAAAGCAACAAATATGTTTGCTATTCATAACAAAACAAGTCAAAACTTTAAATTTATTTTTCCCCACATTAAAAATGTATTCAATTGTTATTTAATTAATATTATTTAGTTAATATAATATTATTATACTAAGGCAGCAAAAGATGTTAGATTACATCGAGTGTGCTAATTACCATAAAAAGTCATTTATATATTTTTATTAGAAGATAATAACAAAAAATTATTTAGTGATACATATTATTGTTACTATTGATAAAATGGCACAAATTCAAGTTATACACTTGGGAGTTGTCAAATAAAATATTCATTATAAAATATCATTGTTCATAATAATAATAAAAGATTAACTTAAAATTAGTTGAATAAACAATTATCACTCGACATTGTCCCGATATGTTGATAAATAACAAAATAAGTTTAGGCCGGCAAAAGATCAAAATCATCACTGACTAGAACCATTGGTACATGCTCTTCATCAATATTTGGCTCAGAGCTGTAGGTGCATAGCTGTAATTCTTTCAATTTCCATCCCCAATCCATTTTTTGCACAGCGTGTAGACTTTCTGCCTCGTTGTGATGTCTCAGTAACATGGATTCCTTTGAGAATAATACATTTTTTTTTAATTTAATTGTCTTTTCCTAATAATTATTACCCTAAAAATTTAAATAGACTTTACTTTAATTTTTTCCCATTTGTCATCTACATCTTGTAACCATGACAAAAAAAGACGACCATTATAACGGGATCGTGCATGTCTATCTTTCTCCTCCTCCTGTTCAGGGGTCATCATGTTATACACTTCATCATCCTTGAGTATAGTGCATACCGAAAATGGTAATACCTGATTAGCTAATGCACGAGCTGCGCGACCGTGAACCCTGAGTATCTCTTGTTCAACACTTAATACCAACTTTTCTTTTTCTACAATGTGCTGGAGTAAAAAAAAGTTAAAAAAAGTTTAAAAAATTGTAAAACTTAATGAACCTGTATACGAAGTCTTTGTCTCTCTTTCTCTTGTTCAACAAACAGTTTTTTTAACTGCTCATGGAGATTGGCTGGAGATGGTGTTTGTGTGTTAACCACACGGCTATTAGAGTTTCCGGCCAAAACATATGTACATCTATTCATGAGGTAGTCTTTAAAACCAGATGGTGGTTTTGGTTGCACAGGAAATAAATTCTTGCGTCTCTTATCAATCTACCACAATAAAAATAACATGTCAAATTTAAAATGAAATTATATAAAGATTAAATTTAATTTACTTGTTTTCTAATATTCAAAAACATTTGATAGCAATTGGCAACTGGGGCGGGTTCATTAGTTGTACCGGACGGATTTGTTTCTGCAGTAGAAATATTGGCAGCAGAAGTATCACTGTTCTCCGATTCAGTACGGTTTGTTTTCAATTTACGACGTCTAGGATGTAGTTCTATACCAGAAAGTTCAGCAGTTGCAGTAGATTCAGATGTCGCAGTAGAAGTAGATGGAGCTGTGCTAATTGCCTGCTTTTCATCTCCAGAAACAGTAGCTGATACATTTTCAGTTTGCTCAGAACGAGTAGACAGTGACAGGTTAGAAGTTCCTGCATCCAATGTCACAGCAGCTGGTGAAGTAGTTTGTACCAGCTGTTCTTCAGGAACAATCGGAGATGTACCACGACTTGGTGCACCACTGCTGTTACTGCCACATCTATTAGATGATCGTAATACTCTTGTTTGAGGAGATTTTTGCTCTTCTACAGCAATAGTATCTGAAGTTACTTTTTGTGGAGACTTTGGTGAATTAGGTTGATTAGATGCTGGTGGTGATTCCTCAGAAGGTACTACATATGGTAATGCTGTATGATGATGTGATCGATTACCATTCTTGCCATTTATCCTTGTGCCAGTATCAACATCAGTTGTAGGTATCACAATTTTTAATGGAGGTACTTTAGGTCCACATCCAGGACTATCAACATTAGATGGTCCAGAGCCTCCAGACTTATCTTCATCACTATCTGGTTTTGGACTAGAAGCTTCATTTTTACCTAAAAAAAATAAACATAATATATTACTTTTTATATTTTTACCCCATAAAATTAACAAATGATGTCCACTCTAGCATAACATTTCAACAAACATCTATAATTAAAACACCCTTTGATATTTACATAAATATTGACACTGTGTAACACCAAATTGTTTGTAAGTTTACCAATTTTCATTTACGCTAGTATGAATTTGGATTAATATATTAGGCTAAATATTGGTTATTGTTGTCACAAGTACTAAGTATGATTTACTGTCTATTTAATTTGCCTAAATAATGATTTTAAAAAAAAAACCACATTCAAAAATTTTAATTTTTCACGGAGATATATATTGCAATTACTCAATATATCTAGGATACCCTGTATAAATTAAGTTTACATATTTTTACTGATGTTTTGTCAACATTGAGATTAAATCTGTATTGAATATTTAGATGACCAAATAAATAAAAATGCTTAAATGTTAATCACTATTCTAATAGACAAACTAAGCTCATATGTGAATCAAATCCCTTGTTATCTGGTTTACTTCATGACAAAATACATTTAATTTAATTTATATTGTCATAGTTTGTATCATATCTAGCGAACAAATTCCACAAGTTAAAATAAGTAGTTTTTTATCTTACCCCTTTCCTGTTCCTACCAGTTTTCCACAAGGTGGGCTACTCTCATTTAATATTTTCATCATAAAGTCGTTTGCATTGTTTAGTGAATAGAAACAGCCTAAGATTAAACACATCGATATGTGTCAAAATGTTTTTTTACAGTTCTTTAAAAAAATTAAATTATAAATACACTTCATTCTTGACTCGTAGAAATAAAAAAGTTAGAGATCTTGGGGTGATGTTTTCATCTCATATAAAACAAATATGTTCTAAAGCCCTAAAAATACTTGATTTTTTATTTAGAAATACAAAATAATATGAAGATCAGCTCTGTCTTAAAACATTATGTCTCAATACTTGATAACTGTTCAAGTTGGAACCTGCCCCAAATAGGTTTAAGTTAATCACTAGAGCATGTTTAGAAAAAATTCTTAAGATATATAGGCTATAAACGACAGTGTATTACTAGTGGTGTTTATCATTCCTTGCATACACCAGTAAAAATAATTCAATAGAGTATCTATTGGAATGTTTGGTCACCAGATCTTAAGGTTATGTCTTAAGCTACTGGAATTAGTACAATTTCATGTCCCTCAATATATGTCTTGATCAATAACCCTATGGGCCGTATTACGCGCAAATATAATAATTTAATAAATATAGACATATTCAATACAAAATTCCTGCCATCCCGTAAGTGTTATTATGAGTCCCAAATATTTACTAGTACATTAATTATTTCTACTGTAAATGTTAATACTAAAGTAAATCAAATTTGTTTGTTCTTTTTATTCTTAGCTACAAAAAATTCACGATTTATATTATTCCATAAATTGCACTTGAGTCCATACTGGCGTTTAAATAAATAAATAAAATATAATATTAAGAATAATTATTCTTATTAGGTATACACAATATTGTAAGTGTATCTGTATGTGTAAATTGTAAAACTTAAAACATTATAATGTTAGATAAGAATAAAATTCATATTATAAATAATGTCAAGTATTTAATATAATTTTTAAAATTTAAAAGGGCCTCACGGGCCTCTGGGTATATCCAGTCCTACTCATGAGGATTAAAAATAAGGACAATTCATTCAACAAAGTTCAAAGTTAATAGTATTTTTTGCATATTTAAGAATATTTACCATATTTTGAAAATTGTAAAAAAATATACTAATTTAAGTAAGTTTATGTTAAAGTTCTGAATTTTTTTTTTATTAATAATTTATCAATAATTATAAATAATTTTGAAAACATATTTCAAAACAACATGTAGCTTCAATTCCTCATCTGGGACCGTAAACTTATATTTTTGGGGAGTATTTCTTTGCTGAAACTTATATCCAAAAAGAAATTTCCAGAAAAAAATAACGAGATAATTGTTAAACCAATAGGTACATTCTTCGCTGCACCTGGAATCTAAATTATTTTTCTAATTTAATATGTAAGAATATAGAGAATATAATATGTAAAATATTTGTATATTTTTTAGAGTAAATATTTATATGTACCTTTTTATAGGTATTCATTTGAACCAATATATTGATCAATTTATATTAGGAAATAAGTAAATTTAATAAAAGTAAAATGATGATTTAGAATTTATATAAAATATTGAATTTCACAATATTTAATTTATGAAATTGATAACCTAAATTATATTGCAATCATTATATAATTGTTTTCACAAATTTTTGATCACAGCATTTAGGGCACAACATACAATTGTTAATTTTGAATTGATTTGAAAATACATACATTAAATTATTAAGCAGTACTATTTTTTTTTAATAAAATATTCACCTTTAGCACTTTGACTATCTTCTTTGCGTTTTTTTGGTTTACCTTCTTCTTCTTCTTCAACTATTGGTCGTTTTAAATTATCTGTTTCTTTTGTTACTTTAACTGTTAAATCATTCTGTGTTGAGATATTTACAGTATCAGTTACATCACTAGATACACAATCTTTAGATTCTGTTTCTTTAGTAGTACCAGCAGATCTATTCTCTACTAGTGCACTAGGTGAAGCATTTGAGGTTGACTGAGAAACAGACTGAGGCGCTTCTGGTTTTTCTTCAGTCTCAAGAGTTTTTCTACAATTTAAAAGATGTCATAAGAAATAAGTAATAATTTATTTTTAGTTGGTTAATAAGTTGATTTACATATCGTTCATCATGCTAATATTCTGTTCCTCAGTTACTTTCTTGTTCTTCTCATCTTGTCGAGCAGACGAACTCTTAAATTGATTATTTCCCGTATTGGTAAGTCTTAACGTCACTCTAGGTGACGCATGTTGCTGCTGTTTATCACTATTTGCTGTATCTATAATAATAAAAAAAATATATATTTTTAATATATATACTATGAAATAATTAACAAAATCGATTATTAATTAATCCATACACATATTATCTAGTATTCAAACAGTTTAATATTCAGAACTTCAGGACCTATATTTAGGAATATTTAGATAAGTTAGGTTAAAAACAAATTAAAAACCAATTTTTATATTTACATTAAAAGTATAACTAATATCGATTATCTGTTTAATATGAATGAAATATTGTTGTACAAAGAATACAATTATAATTATAGGTATTATATTAGTAAATTACTTAATTACCTACTAAAATACTATAAAAAGTAAGTGCAGTAAGTAAGTAGTAAGTATTAATTTTAAAAATGCATGGATATTGCAAATGACGTGATAGTTAATAGTTTGATACCATAAGGTCATAAGATACTATCATTACTATCCATAGAATATAATATAAAAAACACTAATCAGCTGATCAATTTGCTTACATTCTCTGGAGGCCGATGTTAGCTACGAATAAGAAAACGTAGGCCCGACATGAAGTTGTGATATTTTTTTCTGTAATCATCGCATATATAGAACATCTTCATTATCTGGAGGCCCGATAAAATATTAGCCACGAATACGGAAACGAAGGCCTGACATGAAGTTATTAGTTGATTTCAAGGTTAACAATAAATATTTTTACTAAGAAATAAAAACCAGGAATATCGTTTTCATTATATTCTATGATACTATCTTAGTATCTTAGTCCATGTTTGATACTGATTAATAATTATTATCCATATTATTGCTGATAAGCAGTTACCACTACCACAATTTAAGATATAACCACAAATAACATTATCTACTAAAAACGGTTAGATTACCGCGAAGGCACGAACTTACAGGACTGGGAACAATATGATGCACACGAGCGCATTTTGCACAGCTGTATTTTGATCACAGACTAAAATAGTTTGTGGTTCGGTATTTGAACGGAGATGCGAATATCTTCTATAGTTCTATACGAGAAGATCATGACTA
Source organism: Eriosoma lanigerum (assembly GCA_013282895.1). Classification (NCBI taxonomy): domain Eukaryota; kingdom Metazoa; phylum Arthropoda; class Insecta; order Hemiptera; family Aphididae; genus Eriosoma; species Eriosoma lanigerum. The sequence continues at coordinate 44,145,411 of CM023357.1, forward strand.
AATATATATATATATATATATAGCTTCTATATAGAAGATATCTTCTATACCGTGGTATTTGTCTGCGAGACAGTGATAAGACCGTCGAAGAGAGATAAGACGAATCAACAATGTATTTATTTTTATAGATTAAATTTTATTTGCATCGTGGACTGTACACAACTGCAGTTGGCCAACGCCATATTCGAATTTATATTATTCGATTTAAATATAAACGAATTTATCTATCAATTTTTTTAATAGAATATGAATATTAGTAGAAAATGGTATATTCGTATGCGTGTATTATGTTTATAATTAAAAATAGTAAACCATATGCAATAGTCATTCTTAAATAATTGTATTCTTTATTTATTTACAAATATGAAGTTCCCATTCCATTTACAAATATAATAACATAATATCAATATAGTATATTTTTCTATATTTATCATGTTAAAACAAGAAAATATATAAAAACAAATAACAATAAACATTTGAAATTTACTGTAATATAAATCATTCTGTTTTTTATACATATTGATACAATTTGTTTATATTCAACGATAAAAAAGAGACGCTATTGAGATGATGTAAATAAATTGAAGATTGCATAATATGGAATTCTGGTATACCGTATAGCGCATACCTTCAAGGAAAATATTGACTGCTAAATTTGTAACCCAAATATTAGGGTTAATTAATTATTTATTTATTATAAAAATTAAAATTATGATTATTACTTGTATATCTAATATATAAAAAAAAGTGGCAATGTCGATTGTGGACGTTCCTCCTTTGTCCCTTCGGTCCTTGGAGAAATTATTAGTTTATTTTACTTAAGATTTGAATACAACGATATTATTTAATTATACTGATAAGCCATTGATTATACACTGATTATAGTTATCACGAAATTTAAAAATTTTAAATAACAGAAATCATAATTTTGCCGATTTTCCACCATTTTTTGGTAGTTTTTCTTCTCCCAAAGAAAAAATGTTGAGAAATTCTAAAAATGAGCTAAATGAAGTACCAACTAGACGCAATTTGCTACTGAAAGCATACCTGATTTGATGGACCATTATTACTACCCGAAAAAGTGTTTTCATACATCAAAAAAAAAAAAAACATCTTTGTAAAACCAATACATTTTTGCCTTCGCTCAGAATCTAAAAGTATAAATTTATAACCATGGTATATTGGTATGTAATTATTTTGGTGTCATATAAATATAGAGATACAAATATTGAAATATACAATTATACAATAGTATTCTTTGCACTCATTATCCACATTCATCGCTTCAATTGTTGTTTATTTGGGCCTCTCTAAATTACTGTAAATGTCCTTAATAGTAATACAGCACAGTCAATTAAAACAATGCACATAGTCGTCAAGTCTCATCTATCAATTATTATTGTATAGTAAATACTAAATACTTATTTTCTAGTCAAGGGCGCCCGCAGGGAACGGACGGAAGAGGCCATGCCCCCCGAAATTTGGCAACATACTTTTAAAAGGATTTTTTTTAATAAAAAATCATTATTTATGTAAGATTTAAATAATAATAGTTTGCAATTTTAAATATTCTATGATTTATTATCACGATTTGTTAGTCTGCGCCGCAAATAATTTTTTCTTTAAAAACGCAATAAAAACTAGAAATGCCTTATTCCTTATATGTAGTTATATAAAAACATGGTAAAAATGCAACAGATAAATATAACAGAGGAAACAATTAAGATATTTTCAATGGATTCTAGACGCATACAATTTTTTTTTACAACTTGATCATATATTTTATCTTTTACTTAAAATTAAATTATTTTTAACTGTACTGCTTTGTACTATAAATAAATTTGATAATAGATTTTTAAAATAAAAAGTAAAAACTAAATAATATTTATGATAGATACATTATTTAAGCATTTCATGAAATTTATTTGTTATTATTTTTTCTGTGTTCTCACAGTCAATATCAAGACATTATATAAATTCAGCAAATTTTAGTTTATAATAAAATTGTATTATTGTTAATAAATATTATTTTACATAATAAACAAAATGTAAAATACTAATGTATATAATATGTTGTATATTTTATATATATATACATTTAATTTATATAAATATATATACACGCAAGATGCAAATAACAAATATGAGTAGTAATATAACATTATTATGTATTTCCCCCCTCCCCACCGATTGAAATTTCTGCGGGCGCTCTTGTATTTAATATACGAATATGATCATCGATCGACGCCTCTCGCCTTTTCAGCAACTGCTTCCTATCGGTATTGCGCGGTAAATTTATAAATATTTTTTCAAAAACTTTTCTTGTTCTACGGCTGAGTGCGAACGAGGCTTTAGTTTTATAAACAATTTATGCAGTATGTACTGATCTACGTTCAAAGTTAACAATTCAAAAATTAAATTAATATTTATTAACATAATGTAAATGAATCACCATTAAATAAATGGAAACCAGACGAATATATCTAAAGTTGGTTAATTATTCATAGAACTATAGAAGTGCTGAGACAACAAATCAAGAAAAGTTAAAACTACAAAACGTTATTTGAGCGTCTTTTCTTTTATGAGCGGTTTTTAATCTATTTAAAAAATAGTACAATTATATAATTAATAATTGTATAAATTCTATACATTTTTTTAATATAGTATAATTAGTATATGTGTGATGAGTCATAAACTCGTAACTTTATAAATAATACTTATAACTTTTAAACAATTTTGTCATTTGTATTTTTTATATTTTATTATCATATGGTTACTCTATAATGCTTTTACAGCTGAATAATTTTACATTTTTTAATGGAAACATATTACCATTGGTTTTATGCTGCATTCTATTACATTATTTTTTTTCAAAAACCGTACACACAAGGCCGTATTTAGGGGGGGGGCAGTGGGGACATTTGCCCCGGGCGGCCAAATATTGATCTATTTAGGGGGGGCGGCCGGACACTGCTATAACCAGGTGTATTAAGAAAAATCAAAAAAGTGAATAATTTTGTTTTTTTGGGGTGGGGCGTAATAATATGGTTGACCTAGGGCGCAAAACTTGTAAATACAGCACTGCGTACACATGCGACCAATGTAAGTGTATTCCTACATTTAGACGCCTTTTAAAATTGTTTACCGATAGTGTGTGAGCGTTAAGGTGGTGAAACGCGGAGGAGTAATAAAACGAGACGAATTATAACGCTATATTAAGTTTTTAAACGATTTAAAAGATTTCCTATGATTTTAACGGCATTTTTTTGCGAAATAAAAGGGACCAGGAAATTAAGGTAGTAAAAAAAAAAAAAATAGCTGACAACAATTATCACATGCTAAGGGCTCCAGACGTTTTAATTAAGCAATTAATCAATTATTTGCTTAATTATTGGTTCTTTCGAACTTTCGGGTAATTGTGGCGGTTTTGCTTTACTTTAGACTCAAGATTCAATCATGCGCTTTTGGATACCCGAGTATCAAAACTGGAACAACGTTCGCCAAAAAATATAGTGTTTAGACTACTCGGCTATGCCCAACCCGTTTAATTAAAAACTGTATTATTCGTTAATAATACCTTCATTTTTACTGAACCGTGTGGACTATAAAGTATGAAGTTTTACTGGCACGTCTGTGAACACAGTAAAGGTGAATCCTCTTAATGAATGACTCTATATATCCAAAACTATCAAAAAAATGCAAAATAAAATATATTGTACCATTGAAATTTGAGCGACGTAAATCAAATCTCTATAAATACGAGTATAAAAGAATAAGAAAAAAAAATGCTAATAGCACCCCTTATATTATATTTGTATATTATTTACATTTACTATATCCCTTTGATGCAACCTTGCTTAAGTCACTGATTTTAATAAATACTCGTACAAGACGTCATAGGAGTTGTAGCACTGTATTTATAATAATTAATATTTTATTAGTACTATCATTGATTATAAATACTATATATTATGTATTTATAATTAATGATATTATAAACGGTAAAATTTATAATTTCTATGTAGAAATGGAGACAAATTTGATAGTTTTTTTTATAAATGCATACTATTGTAAATATAATTATGAACAAAAACAAAAGGGCATTACTATGCACATATAAAATCGCATTAATTTATTTCCTTGATTGTTCTTTGTCCAATATTAATTATTTTATTATATAATATAATATATTAAAAACATATAAAATACACTTAAGAAGCAGTGTAGTACCACAGAATAATCTACTCTATAATCAATAATCAATAGACAGTAGAGTAGTAGCAACTATAATAATATAATATTATTATTATAGTATATAATACTATAACTATTAGTTATTACAATACATAGTGTATACTATTTAGCACTATTTGCTGGTCGATATCCTTTAAATGATATTATCCACTTATTTTTGAGATTTATAATACCTAGATATAGGTATTCAGAATTATTTTTAGGAGGTAGAGTTAAAATATTTTTCTTAAATAAAACAAATGATTTTAATGTTAGGTATAAAATATACTACAATTATGAATTATGATAACAATTAACATTTCGGAAAGCAGGATTAAACTGATAATATAGACTTTACACAATACTGTATTGAACGTAAAAATTGAAATTCCCGTTAAAAACACTACCTATAATATATATTTACTAATGAATATTGAGCAATAAGTAATAACATATATTGTAATATTATAAATTAGGAACAGAAAAAGGTAGAAAAATATCATTGGATATAAAAATAAAAATGCTTTATATTGATATGAATCGTATGTAAGATCGGATGGAAGGGGGGCAAACACACACGGAAAAAAGTTTGAGGTGAAGAGATGTCTGGGACGCATATTAGCATTCTGGGGTCGGTCTTGGCACCAGTTATCATTTCAGCCTCCTGATTGGTCGTTTGGTTTTGCCACGCTTTTTAAAAATTATCTTCTTATTTTTTTATCATAAATATCTGATCACATATCTAATATTATTTAAATAAAAATAATTAAAAATATAATACATGATTGTTCTAAGTTTTAGACTTGTTTGGTAGTATATACCTATATTAGAAAATATGTTAATATATCTGGCATATTGTCTCAATAAAGTTAGTACTTAAAGCAACATTATTTTTATTTAATTATAATATTTTAGAGAAAATTATTGAATGTTTAAAAATAAATTGTTATCTATATTATTATTAAATTGTATTGCATATTTATTAGGTATCTATGGCTATATGAAGTATGTATGAAGTATACATATGTGTATTGACTTCTTACCTACAAACATATCTAGAACTTTCACTGTTTGACAATTTATTGTTCATACACCAGCTTGTATTAATATTTTTACTATGAATACTAATCAATTTGTATATATCTTGTTCAGAAAACATATTAGAAATTTAGAACGAAATGAATTATTATCAAATCCCACTAATTTAAACATTTTAAGATACTTTATTTTTATTTTTAAGTGCAACAATTTTTTAGTTTAAAAGCTATCTACGAAAAGTCATAAGTCAAAACCCTTCCAAAGGTTATTGAGGCTCAAATTTCATATATACATATATATAGCAAAAGATACCTAATAAATATGCAATACAATTTGATAATAATATAGATAACAATTTATTTTTAAACATTCAATAATTTTCTCTAAAATATTATAATTAAATAAAATTTAAAAATTTGCTAAGTTAAAGTTTTCATTAATTTATTGTAATTTGGAGACCCAAAGTAATATATACATATATATATATATACCCTAATTTCTAAGAATATTGTATCTAACTGTAAAATATTTCCTATGTGATTAAATTTCAGTTAAATAACTATTACAATTCAAAAAATATTTTAGTATGTAATATTACTTTATTATTATTTTTTAGTTCATAACTTAGGTAGGGACAAGGTACCCACTTACTCACCCTAAACTGTCAATGAAATTATTTATGTACTTCAATCTAAAACTTTTGCAGAAGTGCAGAACTGATGTTATGGTATTACCAAATGTAACAAATTAGTGTCAAACTATCCTAATCCTAGAAGGTAACTATTTAAATGTGAAGCATGGCAAACAATTTTTTATGGTAGGGCACATTGGATAAAGAGAACTTATTTCACTAGGTATTATGTATTTATACTTTTTTTGTATGTCTCTATCATTTAGTTTTATTTTAATAATTTTATTATTAATGTTAATATATTAATCAGTTTTAGTTTGATCTTTAGATTTCGTTCTATTGTACATTTTTTTTTTTTTTTTTTTGTTGCTTTAAGTACTAATTTTATTGAGAAACTATGTCAGATATATTAACATATTTTCTAATATAGGTATATATTATCAAACAAGTCTCTAGAACTTAATACAATCATGTATTATATTTTTAATTATTTTTATATAAATAATATTAGACATGTGATCAGATATATATGATAAAAAAAAAAGATAATTTTTAAAAAGAATGGCAAAACTAAACGACCAACCAGGAGGTTAAAATGATAACTGGTGCCGAGACCGACCTCAGAATGCTAATATGCGTCCGGGACATAATCGTGTACAGAATATAAAATATATTTCATATTTAGTGTATATAACGACGTATACAATAAAATAAATGTAATTGGCCTGGAAAACGCTGGAAATGTGACAACGTCGCAATGACAAATCGAAATATTCTGTTTATTCACACAAACGCTTATTTGATAATTTATGACATCTTGACATTTAAATTTTTGTGTTAACGATGAATAACCCAATAATATAATATATAAATAATATACAATAACTATGTACATGAGATATAGGAAATAATGTTTAAAAAGGACACCTATAATCTTATAATAATATAGTATATATAGTACAATATAACAAAAACTCCTTTTGGGGAACAAAAGATATAAAATATGTGAGGAAAAATTATTATTATATTCTCTGACCTCGTCATCTACTCCTGTTGTAGCGGTGCGGCAACTATCGACGACGCTACGACGATTTCCAATAATGAAATATGTGGTTCTTTATCAAAGCCCGTGCCTGGACGCGCAGGTATGAAAATAAAATAATATTAGTTGGTTTATGAGAAAACAAAACAATACGTTATTTCGAAGTTCACTGAACATAAAATGAAAAAACCTAATATAATACTGAATTCGGTACGAAATGACGAAACAATTATTAACAAAAATACCGCAAAACTAACACTCGTATCGCCCACGTTCGCTGAAACGTCTGGTGAGAGCGTCACCTCGTGACTCGCCGAGCACCAAAGTCGTACATGATTAGTAAGTAGTAGTAGTAGTAGTAGTAGTAGTAGTAGTAGTAGAAGTGTATGTGACGATGGTGACGTCAAGGTCAACGGCAACGAGAATCTACCTATACCTACCTACCTATATTTATAATATTATTACACGTTGATAGGGTCGTACATACATGTATGTTGTATACATAATAGAATAATGTATTTGGTATAAATATAATTATTCAGTTATTCAAAATAGTTTATTCCGTTCATATTAAAATGGCATTAGTCTTAAAACCTAGATGGATGATCTTTGTATTCAGACTAAAGCGTAAAGTATAAGTACTTCATTTAAAATTTAACATTCTTTATTTTCAACAAATATTTAAATATAATTAAAAATATTAAGTAAATAACCGATGATTGGAATTCGGAATAGACCACTTTTATAGCACATTTAGTCTTAAGTTAAAAAAGTAAAAGTTACATGTCGTCCTACATTTTTCGAAATCGAGTTGAACGTAGAATATAAAAATCATAATATAAAAAATAAAAGGTATACAATAACCTTTATCCTTCAAATGCAATATTTGTTGAATATTTATGTTATATTCGTCTATCTCTATGTAAATCTCGATGTCAAATCTTATAAAGATTAACAGTTATAGAGACAATAAACAGGAATAAATAATCATGAAGTCATATTGAATTTTAATGAAAACATGAAGTAGGTATTGATTTAATCTGATCGTTCACGGAAATACTGCTTTAAAAATACTATAATAAATAGGCTTTATTCAAATTATTATTTTGAACAGGTCTATATTTTATATATTTTCTTAGACCTATTAAAATAAATTCAATGTTTGATAAAATATTTATAAAAGTACGGCCCTGAAAGCGATTTTTATTATTTTGGTGAAAGTGTAACACTAAATCGCAAATAAACTATTTTTATTTTTATTTCCGATTTTAAATTTACATAAAGATATTCATTCATTCATTGAATATAATATATTATATTGACAACGTTTGCTATACCTATAACGTCTTAACATGATAATGAATAAAATGGTTAAATTATACTTTTAAAATATAATATAATCTATATACTATATTTCTAAAATACAATTTATTGTTAACTTTTATTTATTAAAAATAATTTCAAAAATCTTTATACCTATATCCACTGATAACTGTAAACCGCATTAATAAGTATTATTACAAAGTAATAAATAATGATTAGGTTATTTTTTAATTATAATAAAATGTACATTAAGAATTAAACATCGATATTAATTATAATGTAATGTAATATTTAATAAAATATAAACTCCTACAGAAAAATTATATTACACATCCAAATAAACATTTACAAGTAAACAATGTAATTTTTACATTTCATCACGAGAAATAGGTCTTAAAGTAAAATACGAATTAACATTTGATTTAATATTAACTTTTACTTTAAATGCTACAACTCAAACAGTAGCTACTATCAATTAACCAACTAATCAATAATCAAATAAACCTATGAATGAACATTTAAAATCATAAATTGTAATTTATAAATATACAATTTTATAAAAAAAAATATATGTGTATCAATAATAATGGTATAAACCAAAGATATACTCTATTATTATTATAAATAATATCATAATATTTTAGATTCTAAGCGAAGCGAAGAATGTATTGGTTTTACAAAGATGTTTTTTTTTTTTTGATGTATGAAAACACTTTTTCGGGTAGAAATAATGGTCCGATTACAACAAGTAGGGTATGCTTTCAGTAGTAACTCGTGTCTAGTTGGTACTGTATTTAGCTCATTTTTCGAATTTCTCAAAAGTTTTTCCTTGAAAGGGGAAAAACTACCAAAAAATGGCGGAAAATCGGCAAAATTACGGTTTCTGTTATTTAAAATTTTTTAATTTCGTGATAACTAATTGAGTTTTGATTGTAGGGACTTGAAATTTTTTTTGAGTATCAACATAAGTGTTCTACATTATAGTAAAAATTTTTGAATCGATTGGTTGATTTTCTGACCAATCAAAAGTATTGAGCTTATAACTTTTTTCAAAAAATGTTAAATATTTCCTGTAATTTTTGGTTTTTTGACTTGAAAATTTTATCAGAGTCTAATCATATACAACTTTTACAAAATATTTTGAAAATCGTGACTAACAATTTTTTTTTATAAGCTTCTAAAATTTGAATATTTTTAGTAGAATTGAATATTATATATATATATTTTTTTTTGATGTATGAAAACACTTTTTCGGGTATAAATAATGGTCCGATTACCACAAGTACGGTATGCTTTCGGTAGCAAATCGTGTCTAGCTGGTACTGTATTTAGCTCATTTTTCGAATTTCTCAAAAGTTTTTTCTTGGGAGGAGAAAAACTACCAAAAAAATGCCGGAAAATCGGCAAAATTACGGTTTCTGTTATTTTAATTTTTTTAATTTCGTGATAACTAATTGAGTTTTGATCGTAGGAACTTGAAAATTTTTTTGAGTATTAACATAGGTAGTATACAAGTGAGGTAAAATTTTGAAATGAATTATTAGTATAGTGTATTGTAATGTATTGAGTTTCGCTCAAAATCGTATTTTTTAATGCAATATTATTGCATTCAAATCTTAATTATAATAAACCACTAATTTCTTCGAGGACCGAAGGTACGAAGGAGGAACGCCTAAAATCGACATTCCCACTTTTTTATTATTTATATTTATAAACATCGGTTACCATACTATATATAACTATAATAATAAGCTATTAATTATACAATATAATTTATATAATATGTAAATATATTATATTAAATTGCTTGTACATTTTTATTTTTTTAAACATTACATTTAAACTATTACATTAATCAGTTTTCTATTTTTCAAAAATATTATTAATTTAGTGTTATGGTACGAAAACTGCATAGATTTAATGATAAATCAAACTAGAATTACTATACTCAGATTACTATGGTCGTTGCTCTATTTTCTATAATATCATTATTATTCATAAATATTAACTATTTGGTTTATTTGTTGTTTTAGATATGTCTCTGTCTAACAAAACTTTATAATTATTATTGTAAAACAATAAATTTATTTTCACATAATATAACTTGAGTACAAAACAAAAAATAGATCGTTGGCTTATTATACTTATTTATTTATTATCGAGTTTATATTAAATGATATCTGTAGGCATTGGAATTATATTTATAAATTCTCAATGAGGGCACACCAAAAAAATATATTATATACGATAATTGATAATTGATATATGTATTGATAATAATATATGTTTAAAAATAAATATTAAAGGCAATTAAATTATCAATTTCTGATAGGTATCATTGTGTATATATACACTTATCTATATTTATGCATACATACAAAAATAAAAAGTGAATCAATTTATGAGATAAATAATACTATTGTATATTGGACTTATACCTACTGTCCATGAAATAGATAAAAAAAAGATAATAATATATGTCATTTAGTACTTGTACCTATATGCCTTGAAAATAGATAATGTTATTGATTTTATAATTACATAAATATTTGCATCAAAAAGTTTTAAAAATATAATGTTCTTTATAATATTTACAATCAACTATATACAATATATAATGAAATAAAAAATAAAATATGAATATAACGCTGCAGGCTGATACAATATTATTATTTTTTATTACTTTATTTACTTTTCTTCCAATTCCTCGTAGTTTGATCAATATTCGCTGCTTAGTGATTACTTATTGAAAATGCGCATATATTACAAGGAATACATTAATATCAAAATTTAATCATAAGTATTTAGACATTTTAAATGTTTTCTAAATAATACTAAAATAAAATCCCTATAGTTGCAATGTTGTGAAACCATTTAAACCTATTGAAAATATCAAATATTTGAACGGTATTATACTATAGTATTGGTAATAATGTAGAATAATAACTTTTATAGAAACCGGTTATCATCAAAATGTTTTTCAAATAAAATAAAAATGCCTTGATATATTGATGTAACTAATAATTTTATTATTGAAGCATTTTTAAAAGGACGCCACAACGGAAATAGTTGTTTCGCCCATAAAAATTATGATATATTATATTATTATATTAAATCACATTTTACAAAAAGCCCACGAGAGAAAATTGAAAATATTCCACTCATTAAATTTGGTAAGTAAGTAAGTTTAGCTCAAACGCCGCAATTCATAAGTTCTATGTGCCTGTGATTTTGATTAATTTTAATTTTAATACACAATGATCAAATGAATGATGAAATATTGATATTTACATTTCAATGTATTAACGTGTACAAAACGGGTAGAATATTATGAAACATCCTTATCATGTTTTAAACAAATATACTCGTATACAGGGCCGTAGCCACATACAATTTTCGGGAGGGGGTGGGGGGGTTATGTAGTTGTATGTAAATTTTATAATACGTATGTATTATATACGTATAATAATAATTAATAGGCAATAACAATAGTATACCTATACAGTATACGACGTATACGTATGTTATAATGACATAAAATATAACATTGTTTGAGATTACAAAATACAAACTAATATACTATATTATATTAGTGAAAAAAAAATATAAATAATTTCACATTAGTAATTAATAAACCACAATTCGTATTATCACAATAGTTAATTAATAAATTAAAAGTACAATTTTACTATAAAAGAATTTAGGTGGGGAGAGTTAAACCCCTAAACCCCCCTCCCCCAGATACGGCCTTGCTTGTATAGTAGGATATTTTTTTAATATGAATTATGAACGTACTTAAAATTATTATATAATTCAATCTAATTGTACTAGAATAATATCTAAGATCTAACGAAAATTTCCATCAGTCATCACTACAATTACGCGAAACATTGATGACGAAATTTAACTATACATACATTTTTACACAACGATAAATGGCTCTGTAATTTAACTTGTGATAAAGTACATTTTTAACAACATATAAAATTAAAATCGTAGTTTGTGCAATAGACTTTATTTAAATCTATTAGTGTAATTTTTTAGTACAACCCAGCATTAATATAGAAAATAGTAAATACTTGTTATTTGTTAATTAATATTTATTCATTAAATATGTATATTATAATAAGCGATGACTTTGTAATAAATAAAACCATTTATTACCTACTATAATGTTGTCAAATGTCAAGCTATCATGAAAATTGTTTTTAAATACTTTCGTTTATAAATTCTACAGCTAATATTAAATACTACCATTTTCTTTTTAATTTAATATTTTTTTTGCACGAATTTTACTTTATGAATTATTTTAAAACGGTTAAAAATATTTACAATTTAAAGAATAATATGAATTTAGTCATCAACTTAAATAAATCATAAACTTATAAATCACAGTTAGCATTAAAAACAATGAAGAAAAATGTTTGATGGTAGTATTATATTTGATGGGTTTTAATGAAATATTGTAATATACAATTTAAATTACAGTAAATTTCATCGTTATTCAATAAATTATATTATATTATTATGAATTATAGTATATAATCATTATGATTTGTATATAGAATTATGGTAAATAGAAAAATGATGTTTTAATATTATATAATACAATATTATACTACGTATTGAATTTAGATAAAAATATATTTTAATTAATTGTATAGTTTTTAATAAATAAACTAAATATACCCAAAATGTTAAAATTGAATTTGATAATATAAAATACGAGTAAACATAATATAGTGTTTAATAAATGTGTACACGGTACTATAACTTGTAAATTTCATTGTATACATTATACTGTTTGTCATATTGTATTTAAGGTATCTGTCCTAGTTATTTTTTTTTTTTAAATGACATAACTGTTACAGCTATCATATTATATAGGAATGTTGAATGACATTACTAAAACTTAAAATTTGAAAACGTAAAAATATAATGAAATTGACTAGTTTTAAGTTGTTAAAAATTAATATCTATAATAGTTTAAATATTAATTAAACTCAATTATAATAATAATAATAATATTATACAAATGCACGATAATTTTTTTTTTACGCTTCTACAATTATTGTAAAAGTCAACATTTTAAACATTACTTCTATAGCTTCAATTATTTCAAATTTAAATCACCAAAGAATAGTTTTTTTATTCAACAAAAAATTAATCTAAATAAATATAAATTCATGACATTGGATATTATTTTGATCTATATAAATTATAGATAATAATAATAGAAATATATACCAAAAATTAAATAAAAATATTGATAAATTAATAATTATTTTAAAAAAATGAATTATAATATTTTATAAATGGAAGTTAGATAATTCGCATTGATGACCAAATGTAACAATTTTTAAGATAATAAATTAATATACTTTATTACTTTATACTATACATATAAAATTAGTATACGACTAACATTTCACAATAAGAGCAATAGAGCATGGTAGATTATTTGTAAAAAATATATATGTTATTATATAATACGAATATTAATTATACTTCATATATGAAATATTAAAATTACTATTATTGTAATAATTATTTGCAACATATTTTGTTTTAAAGTACCTAGATATTATATTTTTATAGGTTTTTTGCCTATAATATAGACTAATAAACTATTAAACATCGCCAATATTTGTGATTTATAAATTTGTGACAGTGTTAGCTCACAGCTATGACCATTTAGGATGTTGCGATTAGAGAAACAATATAAAAGTGGTATAATAATACTAAAAACAAACTTTTCCAAATAAATATATTTGTAAATTTACTTATAGATAACGAAATTTTGTATTCTCAGTTGAATTTATTTAACATACTATAATTATAATTGATCGGGGACATGTATTTATAGTGTTATAGTTTGATTTAATTAAATCGTACAGTATCCGAATTTAAAAAACATTGAATAAAAAATCTAGAAATCGTTGAATTTGAATATCCATAGAAAAACTGTTGAAAACCATATTTCATGATTTTAATATTTGAAACAAATAATTTATGTCGTAATTCCCTTATAGTGCAAAATAATTATAAGACAAGAAAATTATTAGAAATTTTTGCAATTTTTAAATATGTATAAAAATTTGATTTGATTACAAACAAACTGAATTACAGACACTATGGTAACCACTAAGTAATACTTCCTAGTTCCTACCTTGTTCATAGTGTATATTACACTTTATAAGGACATGCCAATATTTTATCATATCTCCATGTAATTATTAATATTATGATAATTATTTAACAATTGACAATATTACTAGTTAAGACTTTATGAGTTATTTATAATTAGTATAATTACTAATTATTTATTATTTATTATGAATAATTTAGTAAATTACTATTTGTCATACATTTATCATATATTATTTATAAAATTCTTTAGAAAACAAATTTACTAATATATTCATAAATTCATTAAATTATAGTTTATACTGTATTATTAACAGTGTTAATATTAGAAACTAGAGTTTAGAGCTTAGATTATTTTGATTAATAAAATAAGAAAAATGTTTATATAAAAAAACCTACCTCTTATTGGCCTACTTATTTATAGAAATAACCCGTATTATATTTTATATTATATTGTGTAGCGTGTAGGTTCCATGGTAGATACTATATCATATAGGTTAATACTTTCAATTAAATGCTAACAATATACTAAATATATAATTATTTAGAAGTATCAAATATTATATTATTTTAATATTTGCAACCAACAATAAATTCAACATTTTTATTTGTTTCATATTAACTCCCTACATGAAATAAATATATTTCGCAAAACGAAAAGAATAATAGGTATAATTATATCATAGTTTACTGATTAGTAGTATTTGTACATTATATCTATTACTACCTAATATAATTGTATTAATTCCAATAATTACATTGGTCAAGGCTAGTGAGCTCTTTTTGATCAATATTTTTTCTAACCAACTGGTTTGTTCCTTGATTTATGTTAATCTACAAAAATATTAATGTAACTAAATAAGATAAATAATGTTAAACCAGTGTTAAACTTTTATAGCATTTTATATAATATTATAGTAATATTAATACAAACTTAAGTACCAGGCACTATTATTGATTTTAGAATAACCAGGAAACATAATACTATAATAGAATATAATATACTAATATAAGACTTCTATAAACTTATTATGTATGTAGGTATAATACTATTCGCAAGCAGCAAGTATACAATTTCTTTTTCTAAAAACAGTTTATTACCAATACAATTTATTTTACTATTAAACATTATTTCTAAAACATACCGTTAATATTTTAAGAAAACATAATTTTTTTGTTAGAATGGAGCAGGGGTCTATTTAAAAGCCGATTTTGGGATCATCATTGTTTAGATGCCGAAAATACAAAATACGAAAAACACGTGGCTTTTATCGTGAATTTCTATTTTAAATTAGTTAATTTTTAACTCATTACTTATAATATTAACTTACTCTATTTTATCGTAATAACAAAAGGCGTAAGGGCATAATAATAATATTATGTTGCAATACAAGTATCAATTAAAAATACTAGTAGGTACAGAATATTATTATAATAATACAATAATACAATATTATAGAAATTAAAAATAATAATAATGAAAACCGTTTTAAGATTTTACCAACACGTACTTGCGGTGGTCTTGTAACGTTTTTTGTACGCGCTCATGTTGCCAGTTTCCTCGTCGGTTCACAGTACGGCCATGAGAGGCCGAACGAAATGCAACGTCGCAACGAGCCTCTGATCGTTGGAGGACGGTCGCGCGCGCGGTACAAGATAATAATAGTAATAAAAAAAAAATCGTAACAAACGTCGACGTTCGTGGCTCGTGGAGCGGGGTGGTGGGTCGGCGGCGGCACACTGGCAGCGGCGAAACGAAAGCGCCACCCGGACCGTTTCGGACGACGACTCCGTCGTTATACGTATGCGGCTGCGATGCGTGCGCGCGTATACGACGGTCGTTATCGTTGCGACGGCGGCGCGGCGGTTATTGCGGGTGCGCCAGCGCTGCGGTATGAGAACAAGCGGCAACGGTGCGACCAACGACCAACCGCCATGAACTGTGTTTGGTGTGCGGTAGCGGGTAGTGGGAGGGTCGACGATAATAAACGTTGAGCGCGGGTCTATCACGGCGTACACCGCGTCGCCCTTCCACCGCAGCACTGCGCACCCTACCGGTCGCGTGAGCTGGCAACATCGCAGCTTTAACCGTCGCCGCCGCCGACCTTGGAGACCTCCAAAACAAAAAAATTTCCCCCTGCCCACCCATTACATCAGGCCCAACCCCTTTCACCGACGACACGGCCGTCCAATCGCTCGTTCTTTTGCGATATATGTTGTGTTTTTTTCTTTCTCTTATTTTTTTTACCATCTGGTCCGACATCAACAGGTCCAAACGTTTTCGACAACTCTTCAACGATGATGTTTAAATAATGTACACGTATAACTATATAACAGATACGCCCTTCTTCTAAACGTCGATCGTTATTATAAATATTTGTTATGAAAACGAGTTATTAAAAATATGTTATTTCCTATATTTTTATGCTCTATTTAATATTATCATTATTTTTAATTGAAATTTAGATTTTTCAAGTTCTATTTTGTAGTGTATCTAGTATTCATATTTCTATAGTTATAATTATATCATTGATTGGTTGATTGATTAAGTATATAATATTATTTAATTATACATTCAATGAATAGTCTTAATAAATTATAATTTGACGTATTTTGACAAGTTGGTAAGTTAATTTTTAGTAAACAGTTTGCTGTAAAGACAAATCACAATCATGTGATGATTACTAATAAAGAAAGCTGATTACAAAAATTAACTTGTCAAAACACGCCTATAAGTATATAGTATCGTCTACAATAGTTATGCTGTAAGTGTATTATTCAATATAATCAAGTAGGCACTTCTTATTAATTGTTGTTTATTATATTAATTTTTCTATTTATTATATATTAAATATCCTATAATGTTGAATATTCTTTAACACTATAGGTACGTACCTAAACGCATTTTGAAATAAAAATAGTGCAAGTATATTGTTAATAGTGCATTACGCATAATATATGCCATATTATTGTGTAACGAATGTCAGTCTATATATGCCCATTAGATATAATTGTATTAATTGTATTTATAAATTGTATAAATTATTTAGATAATAGATGCGATTACAATTTAGACAATTTAGTAATAAATCATTTTGCAATAACATGCGTAATGTAACTTTTAAATACCTATTTATAACTATTTACATTCTACGCATTATAATTCATATTTTATAAAATTATCATATACCTAATTAAATATACCCATAATCATTGTACAGGAATGCACTGCGCATTTTACAACTCCTCCTTCAGACTCATTGCTATCAATTCAGAATTTAACAAGAGATATTAAGACCGTGCATGAAAAAGAGTGAAAAACTAGTTGAGATCATAGACAATTTTAAATGTAGTCACCAGTCCA
Organism: Eriosoma lanigerum; assembly: GCA_013282895.1. Lineage (NCBI taxonomy): Eukaryota > Metazoa > Arthropoda > Insecta > Hemiptera > Aphididae > Eriosoma > Eriosoma lanigerum. The sequence goes on from CM023357.1 coordinate 44,163,189, forward strand.
ACTTTTTTCTATTATGACTTTATGCTTTTATGTTTTATAGGTCTATTTGTATTATAGTCTTTTAAACAATAATATAATAAAATTGAATATTTAAAATGATTAATATGACCATTGCCCACGTCCATAGATAATGAAATAATATAGATGCGTCATTATAGCTTATCATATATCGTTTATTAGCTATGTTAACGTATGACTTAAAAATTATCCTCGTTAAAAATCTTAAATAATATAATTAATATTAAATGTAATCTATTTGTATTTCTCTCACATAACCTTTAAAATGACTACTTACAACACGTCTTTCTCTCTTATTCCAAAATGATTCCATACATCCTAATTTAATTATGAAGCGAAAACGATATTGCATTATCCTATTATCCATTCTTTTATTATCTATGAATAGGTAAGCTTTTTAGCTAACAGTTACACCTATACAACTGCCATCTGCTCATGGCTTATCTATACCCCTTATGCACTATAGTTATTAAATTCTTATAACTATAAGAACGTATTAATGTTACAACTTTGTGATTTGTATATTATTTTGATAGGACTCAGATTTTATATGGATGTATAGATATAAGTCGAAGGCACAAGCACGATGCTAATAAAATATACACAAAACTATAACGTTTTGAATAGATTATGTATAATAAGTGTAGTAAAATAAGTATATAATATTTTTTCATCTTATAATATATAATAATAATACAAATTTTGTTTAAATTTAACTTTTAATTATAGTAGTATAAAAAAAGTACACAATATATATTACATGCTATAATATGGTAACTTTATCATGGTAATCTGGAAACCATATATAATTCTAATAACCAAAATTATTTTTCAAACTAATAGTTTCTTCTAATAGTTCTAACATTTTACGTCTGGTTTCCATAAGGATATGATTAGATAATTCGTCCATCAAAGGGGATAACGATAGCAAAAACATTTCGTTACCCTTTTTATCATTGGATTCTTTTAACTCTCGCAAAATAGTCCACCTTTTAAAATAATAATATATGAATAACCTAAGTATTATAATTTCTTATAATTATATAAACATAAATTCTAAAAACAAAAATGTACCTAAATATACTAAAATTACCTGTTTGTATTAATCGCTACAGGTTTAGGTAATGCAAAGCCATAATGGAAATCATCTAGAGGATAATGCTGAAAATATCAAAATTTAAAAATGATATTTGTATATTTCAAAGTTTCAAATTTTAATTATTTATAATTTACCTCTTCTAGCATGAGTTTATCTTGATAGCATAAAGGCTCGGGCTGGGCATCTTTTTTTGAAAAATGTATTGTGATGTTTACTAAACGTATAACATTATTTCCTGTAATTTTCATATTTTCAATTTAAAATAAAGTTATTTTTACCATTTCTACTATTGTTTAAATTTAAATTTTAAATACATATTTATAAGTATTAAAAGCTGAAATAATATTTATTATTTTCAAATTTAATAGTTAAATTATTTTGTCATTTCATTTAGTTAAAATTATATTACATATTATACTTATTTAGTTTTTAATTAATAATATCTGTATGTATAATATATATTATAAATCATAACGGATGAGTTGTATCATTTTATTTTACAATGTAAAAGAAAAATATCTAATGTCAAAAATGGTATTGATAATGTTAAAGATTGTATATGGAATTCGATTAAAAAAATTACAAAAAAATTATATGACGGTTTAAAAATGTCAAAATAGGAGGTCATAACTTTACATATGTACTTATTACTTATTAAAAGTAAAAAAAAAAAAAAAAATAATAAAAAGCCTATAAGAAAAAATTGTCAGTCACAATTTTCAAAATATTTTGTAAAAAGATTAAGTAATATATTATAAAGGTTCTGTATAATTTTTAAATCGATAAATAAAAAATTGTAGGTAATATTGATTTTTTTTGGAAAAAAATTCAAAGCTCTATATATTTGGCCAAATAATCAAACAATCCGTTTCAAAATTTTATTAAATAATAATATTACCTATATTAGTACTTAAAAAGGTTTTTAAGTCCCTACGATTAAAACTCAATTAGTTATCACGAAATAAAAAATAAAAAATTACGGAAATCGTAATTTCGCCGATTTTTTGCCATTTTCTGGTATTTTTTCTTTTCCTAGGGAAAAACTTTGAAGAAATTCGAAAAATGAGCTAAATAAATTACCTAGATGCCATTTTCTACCGAAAGATTACCCTATTTGTAGTAATTGGATCATTATTTCTACCCGAAAAAGGGACTTCAGATATAAAAAAAAAACATCTTTGTAAAACCAATACAATCCTCGTTTCGCTCAAAATCTAAAATTTAAAATAGCAATTCTGTGTACTTAAATTTTAAAAAAATATGGGCATTACAATTTCTTTTTAGTGTTATGATTTATTTTTAATGATTTTTTGAAGTTAATGTAATATTATAATTTAAAATAAATACACGTATTTTCATTATAATATGAACTATAATGATACCATCAATGAATAAATAATAAAAATAATATACCTTATACACTATAATCGGCAAATAATGAAAATATAATTTTTTTTCGTTAACTTCAAATATAAATATTAAAAATAAATGAAAACACATATTAATTAATATTAATGTCAATATTTTTCTAAAATTCATAATATATACTAAATGGCTATTTTGAATTTAAATATATATTATATAGTGTATACAATTTACCTATACGAAAAAAATATATATATATAAGTATACCAAAATAATTGTAGTGCCTGAGTAAATAAATAATTTAAAAAATAATAATTATCAAATATTGCTTATAGAATCGAAATTATTGTGGTCGTCACATATTTGACACTTTGTATTATAATATTATAGGTATATACGTGTATACTGTATAGGTAGGTATGTGTTCATAATTATATTATATATTTATAATACAAATATTAAACGATCTATATTATAAATATATTTAAAATTTGAGAATAGAAGTTTGAAGTGGTGGACGGTGGTAGAGAAATTAGAACTTCGTTTACCTACTTACCAATTACGTAAAAACAAAATACGACCAGTACGAAACCTCCTTCCCATAGTAAATATTGATAAGGCAATGCCTTCGAACGGTTTATATGTGTCTTCCAGAATTCGCGGTAACCATATTTAATTGGTAATAATTCTACTTGACGTATTCGAACAATCATCGGATCCTTAATAATGATTTGATGATATTCAGGCGGTATGTGTAATGTAATCGGAGTCAAATAATATGGTATTGTAGCTGTGAAAAAAAATCAAAATATTAATTAATGACAAAATTTAATGTTATAAAATACATAACTATCGAAATTAAGTTATTACTAAACACTAAACAGTAAACTTTATATTTTCTTATTTTTACACAAATGTAACATCTGATGTATATACATTTTATATAGGTAGGTACTATTTTAGATTCTGAGCGAAGCGAAGAATGTATTGGTTTTACAAAGATGTTTTTTTTTTTTTATGTACGAAGACACGTTTTTGGGTAGAAATAATGGTCCCATTACCACAAGTAGGGTATGCTTCCGGTAGCAAATCGTATCTAGTTGGTACTTTATTTAGCTCATTATTCGAATTTCTCAAATGTTTTTCCTTGGGAAACAAAAAACTCCAAAAGAATTGTGGAAAATCGGCAAAATTACGGTTTCTATTATTTTAAATTTTTTAATTTCATGATAACTAATTAAGTTTTGTACTTAGGGACTTGAAATTTTTTTTGAGTATTAACACAGGTAATATGCATATGTAGTACAATTTTGGAACCGAATGGTTGATTTTTTGGCCAAGTATAGATCTTTGAACTTTTTTCCAAAAATGTTTAATATTTCCTTCAATTTTCGACTTATCACTTTGAAAATTTTATCGAAGTCTAATTATATACTATTTAATCTTATTACAAAATATTTTGAAAATCGTAAGTTGCAACTTTATTTTATAAACTTCTAAAATTTGAAAAATTTTAGTAGAAATGAATATTATGATATTTTTTTTGACACTTTTTCGGGTAGAAATAATAGTCCGATTACCACAAGTAGGTTATATTTTCGGTAGCAAATTACATCTAGTTGGTACTTTATTTAGCTTATTTTTCCAAATTCTCAAAAGCTTTTCCTTGGAAGAAGAAAAACTACTAAGAAATGGCGGAAAATCGATAAAATAACGTTTCTGAAATTTATAATTTCTTAATTTCGTGATAAATAATTGAGTTTTAATCATAATGTCTTGAAAATTTTTTTGAGTATTTACTTAGGTGAACTTCATAACAAGAAAAAATTTAGAAGCGATTGATTGATTTTCTGACTAAGTATAGAATTTTGGCTTTTTTTTCAATAATGTTTAATATTTCCTGTAGTTTTTATTGTATTTAAATTAATTTTATTTATTTTTTATGCTTTGAAAATGTTATCGAAATTTAAACATATATGACTTAATGTTTTTACAAAATATTTTGATAATCGTGACTGACAATTTTTTTTCGTAAGCTTTTAAAGTAAAAGTTCTTGAAAATTGCCAAAATTACGGTTTCATTATTTTATTTCTTGATAACTAAATAAGTTTAGATCGTAGGAAATTGAAATTTATTTTAAATATTTACATTCGTAATTTACACACGTGGTAAAATTTTGGAATGGATTATCAGTATAGCATGTTGTAATAAATGAGTTTCGCTCAGAATCGTATTTTCTAATTTCATTGTATTCAAATCGTAAATAGAATACACCACTAATTTCTCCGAGGACCGAAGGGACGAAGGAGGAACGTCCACAATCGACATTCCCACTTAACTTTACTTTTTTTATATTATTTTTTACAAGTGCATATAATATATTATTGTAATAATTTTAATACCATCACGGTCACATTAATTAAATTTAAAATACTTTTGAGTATTTATTTTTAACGTAATATTTATATATATTTTAAGTATAGTACTTCTACAATATTGTAAAAATAACAAATTTTTATTATTTTGGCTCACTTACTGAATTCCGGGAAACAGTTCAGATATTTTAACATCAGAAAAAGCATTTTCCAAGCAGGTTTATGAACCATGCGTTCTCGACCGCCATGTGCACCGTCATTTAACTTGAGTAATGCCTACGGAGTACGTATAAATGCAACAATATTACAATCCACATAATTTAATTTATGTTTCTAAAATATTAAAGAAGGTTTCTAAAAAGCAAACTCGAGACACTCGAATAACTGTATTGTTATTCCCCCCCCCAAAAAAAAAAACGCTACAGGAAATACTATACCTATCTATAGTTACTGTTATTATAATCATGTAAATTACTCGTACGTCGTACATTTAACTCGAATATGGATTACCGGTGTACCAATTCATAATCCTTACTATTATTAAACATTGTATTTTTAGCAATTTAGATTTTATTTGAAATAAGAATCTAGAATATATTATTCAGTGATGACTAATGTAGTGATGTGTAATAACGCGTTATCAAAAAATTGTTTTATTATTATACATATGTAGACGTAAAATATGTATTACCATTGATTATAGAATAGATAGAATAATAAATAGTCTATTCTATAATAAATGGTATTACTGATGGTCTAAATGAATGTTGTTATTGATTTATTTGAATAAATTCGATATATAGCCAAAAGCAAAACCACAACAAAATTAATTTCCATATTTAGTAGGTATTATTAAAATTAAACTATTAAATTATATATATTTTTGTATATTTAATTAATTTAATATTATTCGAGTATAATAGCTTCTTACGAGTAATAGATTTTGACATCTTTGACAGGTGGACGTGTCGGGTATAAATGTATAATTTATAATTTAATAATTGTATTGTATTTAATATATATTCATTTGACATTTATATTATATTATATTATATTATATTATAGTATTAAACATTATATAAATTATAAATATACATTTTCAAGAAAATATTATTGTTTGTTTACATTTATATAATACATTTTAACATAATGTATATTTACCTAGTTTAATATAAAACGAATTTAAAATCTTAATTTTATAAAAAAAATAAATAATAATATATTAATACCTTATAATGCATTTCAAAAAACAATCGAAATATATTAATACTATTTTATGTTATTTCGAAAAAAACTTGTACCAATTTAATATTCATATAAAATTCAAATAAATGTATTCAACAACTGACGTCTAGCAAATGTCTACGTTTTGTATTATTGTGTATTATTGTACACATTTATTAAAATAATTATATCATCAAACAAAATGCTTTAAAAAAAATGTACAAAATAATATGATTTTAGATAAGATATAATATTTAGCATATATATCTCTACCTGTCAAAATTATATTATAAACAAATATAAATACCTAAATAAAGACTATAAGTCTATAGTATACTCGAATTAAAACAATTTACATTTTATTGTTTACTTGACTATTGTTTAAATATTTAAAAACAACAAGAAACAACAAAAAAATATTAATACAATTTGTTTTATATTTTTTTGTAAAAATATTGTAGACGTAATATATTTTTGTGGAAATCGCTAGATGTGGAATATATGTATATTATTATCAATGTGGATTGATGTAGAAATTTATAATTATAACCACCATTCAAAGTTTAAATTTAATTATAATGTAATGTTGTAGCATTGATTATAAATAATACTAGTATTATAAATATAATATAATTATTATTTATTATATATAATCAATGATTATTGTTTAAAAAAATACATGTTTAACATTTTTATTTTAAATAGGTTGATATAATTTTCAGATATAGGTATTTACGTATTTGTGTAAAGTGTAATTGTAATTATTAATAATTAATATATTTTATTAAAAAATAATTAGGTAGCTGGTGGGTACCTAGATGTATAAAATACAATGTAGGTAATCTACTACTCTGTAGTATCTATAATTTTTAATAATATATACAAATAAATACAATTTTAATTTAATATATAAGTAAAACGTAAAAGTATTAGCAATAAATTGAATATAATATAATAGATATTGTAAATTGTAATAATAATAAATTATGATTTAAATATCATGTTATCTTATAGCTTTTCTGCAGATTGCAGATAATGCTATTAGTTTTTATGTAATTTCAAATAACCATATTTATTTATTTTTTAATTTTTTAAATCAAATATATGTATTTATTTTAGTATTTATAATTGACGATACTACAATAAGTCCATAAAGGGATATGTACTAAATAGTGAATATTTAATTTGTTGAAATATTTATGAAAATTGGAATTATCGCTATAAATTAACGGTTTTAAAACTTGGAACATACCTGGACGAGATTATATCCTGCTTCTTCCTTAGTTTTTGCCATTTCTCAGTAGCTGAGTATTCAAATATAAAAATGCAAGTATCGCACTTAATTACACTACTTTGTGGCACTACCTGTTGTAAAGCTTGAAGGTTGGATATAACACGGACGTAAACTAAACTGCCGGCAAACAAAACAGTCTATTTCTAGATGTTTGGCAATTGGCATCCGTCCATTCGCGATCTTTTTGTTTTCAATTTAACTTTACTGAGGACTAATATTTTTGTGTATCTGTAGCTATTATACCAGTTGTAATTTCGCATTTTTACCTTAAAATAACAACGTAATAATGTAAATTTTTATTTTTACTTACGTGCGTCATATTTACATATGAAGGTCGTGTATAGGGACATTTTAATATATTATTATAACGTTCTATAAACAAGTTTATAAAAGGCTTCCTAATAAGTAAGTTTAGCAGCATTTTATGCCGAATTCAGTGATATCATTATGTTCTATCTTCATTAAAATATTAAATAATATATGTTAGACGTTAGCTATTCTGTTTTTTTGTAACGAATAATTAATAATTAATAATTTAAAACCGTTGAGAAATGAGATATCTTTTGATGTTTTAAATCCCTCATCCCTCTATACATTACCTATATTATACCTATGAGCATTATAGGTATATTGTATAAACACCAAATTATTATTAGGTATTTATACATCCACTATCACTGAAATGTTTGGCGATATTATATTTTCTTAATTCTATGATTATATTTCAAAATATTATTTTTATTTTCAAATATAAATACGAATTACTAGGGCTAGAGACTTCTAGGAGATTACATGTTTTTCAATAATTATTCAAAAGATAACTAAGTAATATAGAAATTTGTTTCATAACAATATGAGTCTATATTTAAAAATTTTTGTTACATATTTTGCATACTTTACCAGTTTTGATATAAAAGCACTTATTTGAATATTTTTTATATATAATAAAAGTATAAGTTTTATGAATAATTTATAAAAAAAATATATAATTATAAATAGATTTTCTGAGCCTGAGATATTAGTTTCATGGTTTTATTTATATAAAATTAGTGTTAGTGTTTTCCTCATCGATCACTTGCATTGTTTGAAAAAATAAGAAAACAAGGTGATGGTGAATAAAACTTATAATTAGATACTAAATTTTTTTTTTTTATTATTATAAATAATAAATATTAAATAATAATTAAGAAATAATATTATCTAGTTATTAAAATAAAATTATATTATGAAATATTACGTTTTTTTTTTAAATGCATATTTCATTTTTTTATTAAAAAATGGCATAAATAAAGTGCTTTTTAAGGCAAAGGCGGATACAGAGGTCCTGAACGAAGAGGGAGCAATCAGTGGCGTAACTAGAGCTAAAATTTAAGGGAGCTATAAGTTTATAATCCCACATTAAAATATCTTTAAAAAAAAGTTGAGAATTGTCTTGTTATTTTAAGGGACTATGAGTAATTGTGGGGGGGGGTCGAAGTCCTCCCTCTAGTTGCACTTTTAAGGCGATATATTTAAATAAATAAAATATTTTAAATTATAAACTAAATAGGAATAGGCATAGGAGTTATACTTAAAAAGTATTTTGATCAAAAGTTGAAGTGTTATTGAATAGCAGTATAATTGTTTATTTGCATAATAATATTATAAATAATAATGAAAATAATGAACAATTATTTTCAGTTTTTATTCGATATCAAAAATCTTCTGAATTTAACTCTCTAAAAATACAGTCTGTGTCATCATCTATATAATTAGTTGTATATATAAGCCAATATCATATAATTTAATTTATTTTATTATTTTATTTCAGTATCATTATTAGAAGCTGAATGAGTAAAATTTTCAGAAGCTGAGAGTCCTAAACTATCAATTAAAGGCGTCAAAACTTTCGATGTGGATAGTGGAAAAAAAGTGCTATTATTTTTTATCTAGGTGAATTAAATTAGTATCTAAGATAACACTTCAGATGAATGCAAATTTATTTATCTAGATACGTCTCATCACTGAACACTCCCATCCCTTTTTATCTTATTATGAAGTGAAGACTACACCTCCAGTGGCGGTGCGAAAAGGGTTCCCATGAAGCAGCTGCTTCATGCTAAAAAAGGGTAGGTGGGTATCGTTGGTCATTATTGAGCAAAACTAGGGCTCAAAAATAGTTTTATTTTTATTTGTAATTATAGTAGTTACTATCATATAAGCAGCTAGTCTCTTGAATAAATTAAAAATAACATTTTTTAATGAGTTAATATCGATTGTTTAACAAATTTGGAAATTTTTTTTTAGAATAGTATGGTGGGTGTCGATATTATTAGATGCTTTATTTAGAAAAATACATTGCGTCGGCACTGTATACCTCTCAAATAGTATGCGTATGGTAAAATTTCTAAAAAATTAGTTAAGGTACTCATTCCCCCAATTAGAGCATTGAGGATGTGTGTTTAGAATGTTAAAACACGGAGACACATGATGATGACAGAACACGCGGGTATAACGTTTATCAAAATTTATCATAATGTCATAATGATAATAACACAGATTAAATAAAACATAATGCATACATTTTTTAATTTTTTAGTACTTTAATAAACGAGTGAAACTTGCATTAGAAATTAGAAAATATTGTTTAGGCATGACCTATTATGTTATATGGTTGGAGTGTAGGTGTGTGTTGGTGTTATCCCATCATTAATGAATTACCCATTAAAAAATATATTATAGGTAAGTAATAAATAAACTGGTTTAGTAAAAAATGGCAATAAAATGTCTAACAATAATTTTTTTGTAATTTTTAAGGAATAGAGTTGATTGTCAAAGCGACGATATTAGCAAACATACAATAATGTTTATTTACCCTTTACATGCGCCCGTTTATATTTTTAATATTGCATTATTACTAGAAGTGGGCAAAAAACATCGATGTTTTAATGTGAACGATATTATATATAATAAAATATTAGAATAGAAAACTTACAGAACGGTTCGATGAATTCTGTAAAGTGTAAAAATTGGCCGATGATGACCTTTTTTTGTTGCTTGTTATAATATGTTTTTTCGAAAATCGACGATGTCGATGTTTTAAATGTAGATGTATCGATGTTCAAAACGTTTTGCCCATCTGTAATTATTACCCATTATATATAGTAGTCGTGTACTTATTAAATACCTGTCATCTGGGCTCCAAAATTTCATAATAGCTTGTTTTCTGTTGGTCCCTTGTAAAGTAAAGGGACGTCCAAAAATTGTGCTCAACGCACGTGGGCGCTGGGCACGGGTATTTTCTGTACGGGTGTCAGCAGCGCGGGCTCACTAAACGATCATAGAACGCGCCGCTCCCCTAGAACAAGGATGAGCTTCCACGAGAACAACGGTTGTTAGATATTAACTAAGATGACCGAACGGGAAGTCCAGCGGCCGATTCACGATGACCGCAGGACACGAGCTAATGCTTTCTATTGGTGGCCACACCGACTGTGGCCGTTAACTTGGACTTTCAGAATCCGACACATGTCCGGCGGTATCTTTTGCTGTATGTAACAGTAACCCGTAACGGACGCGATATTGCCGAGTTCTAGTACACCGTGTGGCATACGACGGGTCAGCGCTATCTGCTGGCAGGTCGAAAATATCGGAGCACAACGAACGACGAACGTATAATGTTATATTGTTTGATTATTATGTAATAGCATGGTCGTTGGTTATACATTTTTTTTAACATCAATAGTTAGTTTGTTATTAACTTATACTTAATTAATTAGTAATAATATATATATATATATATATATATATATATATATATATCAATTGTAGTTTCTAGTTCCTAGTTCCTAGTTACTAGTTACTAATCATCACTAATCATATTACGGTGAACTGGTGTAGCAGTTAATTTTACGTAATCAATTACAAGTACAGAACTATTGAAATATCAATTAATGACAATATAAATAATTAATAATTGAATTGTTGATGATTAGCATTAATTGTTATTAAAAATTGTAATTTTGTTTTTAATTTAGTTAAATAATGTTTATATAAACTGCACGTGTTCGTTACTAGGTGACGCCACAAATACCTAAGATTAATATGATTCGATTTTTAGATTAAATCATTTACTCATAATAATACTAAGTATACCTAATAGATGTAGTAAAATATTAATGTATACTTTTATTATACATTTATACGTTATGTAAACTTGTAACAGTTAATTTTAGTAAGTAATTAATTTAAGTAACAAGTAAACACATAAAGTAATCTATGAATAAATTATGATATATATTATAAATTAGGTAATATTGATAAGAAATTAAATTCTTAATTTCAAATTAATATGCACTATAGTACTATACGCTACATTTCTATACAAACATGATAATATAATATTTAAATATCTTGTATATTATATTATTTCATTTCAAAATGGATCAAAACTGAACAAGTTTATAATGTTCTATAATATGTAAATACGTATTGGCCTTGATGACCACAAAGATAAAATATTGTAAACATTTAATCATACTCGTATTTAAAACACAGTACATACTTGATGTTCTTACTGCTTTTTTGGGTTTTAGATAATGTAGAAATTTAATGTAATTTCTTGTTGGTAGTTTGTGATTCCTCAATAGATACTTTGTTGTCAATTAATTACATTAATATCCGACTACCTGGAAGTTGGAATAATAGGAATAGACAAAATTGCGATCATATTAATATCTACATTGAACATATTATAATATTAATGATAATGTGCAATATAATTTATAAATTGAGTTTTAATTTAAATTTTATCAGCCTTATAGTTAGTATAGTATAGTATAATATAGTATATTATTGACATATCTATCAGTGGCTATTTTTTCTGATTTTCCGTAGTGCACATTTTCCATGGTGTAACTATTGTGGTAACGATGGGGGAATCCCCCCACCAGTGGTGTCATTTTAATTTTTACTAGACTATAAGACAGACCCATAAATTTGACGATTGTTTTTAAGAATACGAGTGGGAGGGGTCATTTTTTTTGGTGGGTATTTTATTTTATTGTAAGCGGTAATCAATTAAGGAATTGTATTTAGGGGTTGTTATTTTTGAAATCTGCCAACTTAGGATTTGGCTAATTATAAACTACAGCAAATTTATGAGTGCCCCCCCCCCCATTAAATGATGCCACTGCCCCCCCTCCATCGCCAAAGGTTCGCATACTATATTGTGCGAAATGTACATTGTTAATGTGGATAAGTGTTCAAAATTATAAAAGAGGGGTAAAGTAAATTTCTTACGCCTCCCTTAAAAGAAGATCCTAAGTATGCCACTATAATTTTTTTACATTTTTATTAATTTACAATTAATTTCCATATAATTTATTTTACATGCATATATTTTATTATTCAAAAAAAATCTTTAATGTTTTAGTATATTGTTTTCATCTTTCTAAGTATTAGGAAAAACGAAAACACTTTGAAACTATTTTTGCTTAGTAGCTTCTGAATGTATCATATTAGTTATTATTAGGGCTTAGATTTCAATGCAAAATGCATCTTTTTTTGATTAATCTTAGACAATGCTTTCCAAGTTTATAATTTGATTCATGTAACAGAGACTTCAAAGGTGAAATTTTTATTTTACATTTTAGACTCTGAGCGAAGCGAAGAATGTATTAGTTTTACAATGATGTTTTTTTATTAACTAATTGTGTTTTGATCGAAAGGACTTGAAAATTTTTTTTTATGTATTAACATAGGTAATATACAAGTGTGGTACAATTTCGGAACGCATTAGTTATGATTATTTGGCCAAGTATACAACTTTGAACTTTTTTCCAAAAATGTTTAATATTTCCGGCAATTTTTGGTTTATCGCTTTGAAAATTTTAATAAAGTCTAATTATATACTACTTAATCTTTTTACAAAATATTTTGAAAATCGTGACTATCAATTTTTTTTTATAAGTTTTTAAAGCTAAACAACCGAAAATCGGAAAAATTATGATTTCTGTTATTTAAAATTTTTAAATTTCGTAATAACTAATTGAGTTTTGATCGTAGGTACTAGAAAATGTTTTTAATATTGACATAGGTAGTATACAAGTGAGGTAAAATTTCGGAATTAATTATTAGTATAGTATATTGTAATATATTGAGTTTTGCCCAGAATTGTATTTCTAATGCAATATTATTGCATTCAAATCTTAAGTATAATAAACCATTAATTTCTCCGAGGACCGAAGGGACGGAGGAAGAACGTCTACAATCGACACTCCCACTTTTTTTGCTATTTTTTGTATATTTCAATATTTTTCTTCTTATTTAAATACAGTAGGGTCTCGATAATCCGAACGAGATTGGGGAAAGGGGTCGTTCGGATTACCGATTTGTTCGGATTACCTATGACTTAATAAAAACAACAATTTTATTGTAATTTAAGTTATGAAATTTATTTTTATCTGTATTAATCATTGAATAATGTATAATTATAAATGTGTACAATATGCAAATTATATATGTATGTGTATATGAACCTTATTTAAAATATTGATTTAATTTTTTTTGTACACTGGCTCCTATTTATAATCGACAAATTTTATTATTGGGAAATACCGGCGATGCGATAATTTTCAAGCTCGTTCGGATTACCGCGTCTTTCGGATTAGCCTGTGTTCGGATTATCGAGACCCTACTGTACTCATATTTAATGCATTGAAAATGTCCCAAATTGCTTTCTTCGTTTCATGTTTTATAAATGTAATATTATACGTTTACCTCATTCGTCATGTTGGCTATTATTAAATATATTTAATATCCAGAACTTATCAAACCGCAGGAATTTTAATGATTTAATCTTTTTGTTTAAAGTTCTAAATTTATTTGTTTTTTGTCCTGAGCTATTAAGTTTTTTAAATTTTGTTGTTTTTCAATTTAAAACTAAGTCATCGATTATTACTACATTCTATTTAACCAATTATAAAACAAATTATGAATCATCATCACCTATAAATAGAATGATGTCTATCGATAATGTTAAACAAATTGATTTTTTTAAATTTTAATTGTACTTCTGTAAATTCTTTCAGTATTTATGTAAGAAAAAATAATTATTAAGTACACATTCTTTGTGATTGATTTTATTATAATTAATACGTATTTTGTTCTTTTTATACTATATTTTTTGTACTATATTAATAAATAATAATCTTTCGGAATTGGGTTCTTACCCGTAAATAAATTAAATAAATAAATATTATAACGGTTATAACTTTTAAGTATTAAAATTAGAACTTTTAATACTCGTATAGCCAATATCTGGTGAGTATATACTATAAACGTTGTTTCATTTATGTACATATTTACTGACTTGCAGTATGTATACAGTTCAATTTGTATTTTTAGTAAAATTGTAAAAGTAATTTAACAATAAAATATTTATAGAGATAAAATTAACTGGTATTTATATTTTTACTCATATTTTTACTTTTATATTTTTGACTCATATAATTTACATGAATAATTTTAAATACCTACTTACTAATAAATAAATAGTTTTAATTACATTTAAGTAGAACATTATTTTTAATAAAAACAATTCAACATCAATAATAACATTTATTGTCAGACGATAAATTAACGGAATAATATTATGAAACACGCATCCTTTATAAAGTAAACAATGCCATGTAGGTAATATAATATTTAATATATGTTTATTTATATATGTGTTTATAAATTATATTTTACAGGATGATCAGAAAACAGCGGGGATGATAAGTGTGCAATATTACAATATTTACCATTTTTACAACAGGTTTTTCGATCATTTTGTATAATAGCTGTACCTAATAATTTAGCAAAAAGTGTGCCAGCTCGGAATGAGGTCATCAAGAGGTCCCGGTGGTGTAATAATGAGTGCACGCGGACTTACATGCCCGCGAAACTAGGCCTTTCTTCTTCCGCAGGCAATTTGCGCCTGCAACTCACTGGTCGGTGGGAGGGGTACTCTCTATCTTTGCGTCACTATCGGCTGAGCAGCTTATTATAAATTCACATGACCGTTGTTGTTGCTGTAATATGATTCCGAAAAACGAATAACTTGATTAACGACCGCTGTTTATTTAAAAAAACTAATTTGTTTAATATTTTTTTTTTTTTTTTTTTTTTTTATACCTACGATAAAATATTATAATATTTACGCCTGCCTAGGGAATTTGTATACTTTACTTAAAGACGAAGAGCTTACAATGTAAATTCAACGTCATTTTTATTAAAAAGTTTGATAATTATTTTACTGAGTGATTAGGGACTATCATTAATATTTGGTAAGAGATATTAATTTGTCCGTCCAACAATTATTTATTATTATCATATTTATAATAATGTGTATCGATTGTTTCGTAAAAAATCATATTAACTATCACTATAGATTAATTCTATTTATATATCTAGTAAATATGCACGTTGTATGATTTGATTATAATTAGTGTTATCAAAAGTATTCATGTTAGTACTATACGAATTATGTCTCGGAAATGATTAAATAATCTACTTTTAAAATATTTATTTTTATTATATATGTAAACGATTTCTAGTCTATATTATTAGAATACATGGTTACGTGCTATACGTGTAGATACGAATAATTCACTGTAATTGTCAACTAGTAAACATATATTATGTTAATGAATACCATACGCACCTCTTCTATATTTTTATTTTGTACCTAATTAAACTTCGTACTTTTTACTTAGAATTCAATTTTAAGTTCGAATATTATTTCCACACAGTATACCACTCGTAGTAGTTAATAAATTCTAAAACAGAATATTGATCAATTTGAATAGTTTCTTTTGCCATAATATTGATCAATGGCATAAATAAATAATTGCATAATTAATTTTTATAATAGATAATATATATATTTTCAATATATAGGTATAGAATACAGATATACCATATACATTATACCGATATTAATTTTTCATAAATATTAAATTTGTAATAATATACTTTTGATTCTAAACTATTGTGTATTTGCATGTAAAAGTTAACCGTATAGGTTATAATGTCGGTTGCACTTCTTACTTTAAAATTAACCCAATTGAACTGATCAAATTATTATTTGTATGATTTAAACTAAATTGTATTTTTATATTATGTAATTATTGATATCATCAGTACTTTAGACAAATAAAAAATTAAATAGTCAAATAACAGAATTAAAATTACAAATACTTTTATGTTCTTTGTTATTTACGATTTTTATTTTACTACTTTTGTCTTCTACAAACTTTGTATCTACGCATTACTTACTGGTTTTCAGATTTCAGCTAAAATAGTTAATCAATTCTTTATTATCTTTTCGTTTTTAAATTGTTTTTTTACTAATTATGTTAATACTATCATAGTATCATGACCTACAGAAAAAAAGCATATATACATATAATGTATTATGCATATATTTTTATATAACTGGCTTGAAATCTTGCATAACCCGAAAAATAAATTGAAATGACGCCTCTGCAGGTTATAATATACGTTTGTAATGTTTTAGGCATAAAATTCTATTTTTTATTTGTATAGATGCTATAGGGTGGTACCTACATTAATGTGTAGGTACTATATTATATATTATATAAAATATTTAATTATAAAACAGCGTGTGTGTTCATAAAAATATTATTATGCCTACCTATAAGGCTATAATGTACGTATATACCTATTTTACCTATATAACTTATATCTCCCGTTCTCGCATATTCAATCTAATCTAATATAATTTAAGTAATAACTTATCTGCAGGTTAGTTAACTATAATAAAATCAAAACCTCAAACCAATTATTTCGCAAATTTGCGACTACATTATATTAAATAGTAATTAAGTGTTTTGTTAAATAATTTAATTTTCCTTAAATAATTTTCATTCTATTATGAATTTAGTATATGTTTATATGAAGACCAGACATATTGTATTGAAACAAAAACTTAAACTCTGTAATGGTTGGAGAATTAGAGTAGGTTAGGTTATATATGAATATATGATATTATTTTTCAATATTATGAATTATGAATCAAACAACGGTATACTGTATAGTCGAACCATGTTTGATATTAAAATATAACGTGTTTTTTAATTTTTAAAAAATATATATATATTATATAGATCGAAATCACCGGATAGGATGTCGTTTACAAACAAACGCTCTGTATAATATGAATACGTAATCCTAATGATTTATGTTTAAATAAATATTATATTATTATGTGAACGAAACGCAGATAGTGGTTTATGAAGGGATAACCTAGACAGGGATGGTTGAAGCGCGCGCATGCTCATAATAGTATCGGCACGAAATTTGCGGGGGAACTTGTGCACGTGCAGTTTATTGATCTATGACCCAGTTTGATGTGGACCGGTCGGTGAATTCTCCAATCACCAGTGTGTGTTACTTATTATAGTACTGTCGTCGTCGCGGCGTCGCCTTTGTCTAATCTATGAATCTTTTACATTATAATTTCACACAAATTACAAACTTCAATAATAATATTATATAACACCAATTTTTAAAAGATCGATGGAGTTGTAGGACTAGAGTGGCTGACCACATCCTATTCGAAGTGTGTGGCGAAGAAGAAGAATGTAATATAAAATCAATTTTTAAAATATTATATATGTTATATTATTCGACTTAACGCTAAGATTCTAGAAATATAATATAATATGTGTACACGTAAAGTTGACTTACCGTTGAAGAAATGGAGATATAATAAGAAATTTAAACAATTGATAGAACGAAAAAAAAATGATTTGATGTATAATAAGAAATGTTAAGTTTACAGTGATTTTTGAGAATATTATATTGTAGTAATATTGTAATATTGTTTTTGTTTTTTTGCAATATTAGTGTTTCTAACTATATTCATCAGTTATCACTATACTTATATATAGTTTACGTTACAAGTATCTTTTTATACTCCCTGAAAACGCAATTATTACAACGTTATTTAATATAGAAGCATAATGCATTTTGTAATTAGAATATTATTGACTTCAACTTAGTTTCGAATCAGAAAAAAATGTGAATTCTTTCCAAAAGATTATATTTAAAACCGGTGTATTACGTCCATATTTATTAGTGACCACTATTATAGGTACGAATGATAAATTAAAATGCTGCAATGCCATTATTTTTTGTCAATAAACGAAATAATAGAAATTCAGGTCTATTTAGTATCCACTTCCAACTATATATCTGAAAAAAATAAGTTATTTTTCGATATGTCACGAACGATATAAATATTAATCATTGTAAATTATTTTAATTAATTTTATTTCGTAATAATTAATTGAGTTGTGAATGTAGGGATTTGAAATAGTTCTTGAGTATTGAAAAACATAGTATACATACGTATTAAAATTTTGGAACAGTTTGGTTAATTTTTTAGTTTTATAGAACTTTGAAATTTTTTTTTCAAAAATGATTATATTTACCTGCAGTTTTAGTTTTAATGGTTTCAAATGTTATAAAAGCCTACTCATGTAATACTTTATTCATTTCCAAAATATTTTGAAAATCGTAAATCACAATTTTTTTTTTTAAGCTTCTAAAATTTAAATATTTTTAGTAGAATTGAATATTATGATATATTTTTTTTACGTATAAAGACACTTTTGAGGGTAAAAATAATGGTTCGATTACCACAAGCAGGGTATGCTTTCAGTAGAAAATTGCATCTAGTTGGTATTTAATATAGCTTATTTTTCAAATTTCTCAAAAGTTTTCCCTTGAGAGATGAAAAACTACCAAAAAATGGCGGAAAATAAGTAAATGCGTTAACAAATAAAAATCTATATTTTGACCTATTTAATAAAAACGATGAGGAATTACAACAAATTAAAACTAATTTTAACATTAATTATACAAAAAATTTACTCGAATATCTATGTATTTTCCATAACGATAATTGTATATACCGGGAAACAGAAAGTAAAGAATATTTAACAACTCTGATTTGTAAAACATAGTACATCAAAAAGAATTAGAAGGAACATGGAAAAATTCACAAAAAGAGCTTTTAAAGAAAAATTAAAAACAAAAGATAGAAAAATGTTTTCAACAATTTTGAACTTTAAAATCCCAGGTTATTTTATAGAAGAGCTATCTCTTCTAGATACAAGAATTGCTATGGAAATTAATATAATAACAGACCATAATTATGATTATTATTTTTTTTTGGGCTGAAAAAAAAAAAACAAAACAAAAATTTGGGTTCGTTCTTGGGAATATGTATTGATAGATTATCTGATTCAAACAGTAAATATTTGGCTTGTTCCATAAGGAAAAATACTATAATAGCAAAAATGTGAAAAAAAAACTACGATGTATATTTTGGATTTAAAGCTGTACAAAAATTAGGAATTAATAAATATTTGGTTTGTTCCACAAGGAAAAATACCTTATTAATAATAAAATGTATGGGTGGTTATACGATGAGTCATAATAATGGTGAGATATACGTCCACCTCATAACCGTCTATTGAGTTCAGGGAGTATAAAAGTAAAATTATAATAAATAAACAAAAAATTATACACTATTAAGTTACAGCACCAATTATAAATGGCGATAGAATAACAGGCAGCTACAACATACAGAATGTCAAATTCAATCAACAATATATAGACAACTAAATCCAGAATTCCAATCACTGACAAAGTTAACAAGATCAACCTCAGTCAACACACAATCAATTGCAACCACATTCGACATAGAAAATAAAATCAGATTCGAGGCTCATTATAGTCAAACATATTATATAACAAAAAATATTTGTAAATTGTTCAATTCAAATTTTTTTTTTCTCGAATAGGGAGGTAATGTAACGGTCTCGTTACATATATACATATAGTACATATTATATACACTGGAGATATAGTCATAGGAACGAGTGTGTGTATGTGTACGTTTATTTGCTGACATAAACATTCAAGGGTGCCGTGCAATATATGCATAGTCTCCCACGGTATTTAATAACATTGTAATTATTGAATTATTGTCATTGTGTATTTTGTACGAGACTTCAATTCTCCGCGAATAACATCCAGCGTAACACCTGAGACTCCGTATAGCTACGATATGCTACTTATCACTGTAAAACTAATCAAAGACTCTTTTTGTAAGTTATATTGTATTTGTATTTGATAAGCAATTATATTTATTAATAATTACTTGAATTAACCTTGTGTTATTACGATTAATTCTTAATACCTTGCTCCCAACTACGGTTACAATTTATCCAAAAGGCCAAACATCTTCCCTGGATAACTTATATTTAACAGAGTCATCCCCGACCACGTTACACCGTTATTTTAAATATTTTTATTTTCTAATAACTAATTGAGTTTTAAAAGTAGGGACTGGAAATTGAGTATTCACAAAGAATGTTTTCAGGAATGGTAAAATTTTATTGATTTTACGCGAGCCCGTGGAAACGCTGTTTGCATATTGCAAGCTGACGGATCAACCGCGAATTGTATACAACGTTTTTAAATGTTTTCTGGTTACGCCGAAAATGGACATTTTTGTCGTCCTAATCACGGCAGAGTGGTAAATATTTTGTCCGCGTATTTACCTAAGCGTTATTATTATAATTTTATGATATAATATATTATTATGATTCAATATTTGTATTTATTTATATATTCAATTCTTATTTGACAATATGAAAATCGTGTCGGAATAATAATGTCGTTGTCGTGAATACGGGTTATTACATGCTTCATCCTTAATATTATAAAAAAAAATATTATTACACACGCACGTTTGACACACATACGAGTACGGAGTACAATATTATTCTCTATATTATAAATTATTATATTCGTGCGCACCGGGAAATATGCGTGTGGTGGACTGTTTGCGAGAGTGCGTGTGTGTACAGTATACACGCATTTCGCGGTTGAGTAATGATAATATACCTAATCGAGGCGATTCCAAAATCTCTCGACCAGCGTGAACCGATGACGCCAACAGAAGATAACGCCTATAAACGAGAGCGACAGCTATGGCGCGAGACCCCCAGGGCCTGTTGACCTAATTTCTGCAGACGAAAATATACACACATACCTATAATATATATAGGGTGTTTCTGAAATGCATGAGGAGACTAATATAGGCATATTCAGTAGGATGAGCAAAATGAAAATATTTTTGAAAGTTTTGTCCATCTTCAATATCTGAATTTTATCAATTTATCCTTATAACGGTATCTTAAATATAAAAATAAATATGCAAATAGTATTTTTTGCAAAGTTCTCATACAAATCGAGATATAACATCGTTTTTGAGCTTGTCGCGCGTTTTTGACGCTTGGTGTCGCCAGAATCAAAATAAATGGTGTGATATATCATTTTGTATGAGAAATTAGCAAGAAAAATGGTAATGTAGTTTATTTGTTTTCATTTAGCACGCCTGATTAATTAGAATAATTTTTACATTGCAGAATAACAAAAATCAAGTACAAAATATTTTAGAAAAAAATTATTTTATAAAATGTGTCTAATGTTCCCCACTATTCACATACAACAACATTTTAGTATTTATAAATTATAGAATTTAATGTTTTTAATTTTAGTTTTGAGTGTTTAAATTTTTAGGTATTATAAATTGTTATAAAATGTTGTAAATAGGTATCTATTAATAGGTTTAATGTCATAAACTCATAAAATAGATAAATGCCTTTAAACTGGTATTCCAGTTATTAATATAACAGTAACTTGTTAGATATTATATGTAGTTTATACCTACTTATTATTATAAATATTGTGTAATTGTACTTTTATGGTTATTATTACAATATTAATTTATACAAAATCGTATAAAATTTGAATTTCAACAAATTCGTTATATTTTGTACGTAGTGTTGCAAATGAGAAGGTGAATATTGAATCAAAATAATTTGTACCCTTTTCATAGACAATGAGTGTAAGAATTATTACCACATGACTATCCTGCAAGGTTGGTTTTTTCGCAAACTTTTTTGATAGGATCGCGACAAATCCGACATTTTTAAAAAGTATTTTATTTACTGATGAGGCTAGATTTACAAAAGATGGAATGTTTAATCAGCACAATTTACATATTTGGTCTGAAGAAAACCCGTATTCCATTTGTATAAGAGATTTCCAGTATAAATTTGGTATAAATATTTGGTGTGGTTTAATTGGAAATATTTTATTAGGTTCACATGAATTACCAGATAGATTAAATGGTCAGGGATTTTTAAATTTTATTATGTACAATCTTCCAATAACTTTAGAAAACGTACCAATAGAACAATAAGAAAGAATGTGGTTTATGTTAGATGGCGCTCCTCCTCATCATACGAATGCATTTAGACAACAATTACATTATCTTTTTCCTGACCGTTTTATTGCTAAAGAAGCTAGAAATAATGCTGAATATCATATGCCATAAAATGGCCACCCCGTAGTCCTGATGTAAACTGTGACTTTTTTCATGGGGTTTCATGAAAGAACAAGTATACCTCACCGAAATAAATACTAGAGAAGAGCTTTTAGTGAAAATAAATAATGCCGCTGATATCATTCGTCAAATATCAAATTTGTTTGAAAGAACATTGGTTTCATTATACCATCGTGTGGAAAAGTGTATTGACGTAAATGGAGGTCATATTGAATACATTTTATAAAATAATTTTTTTTTAAATATTTTGCAATTGATTTTTGTTAGTCTTCAATGTAAAAATTATTAAGCTTCTAAAATTTTAATATTTAGTAAAATTGAATATTATGCTATTTTTTAGAAATAACGGTCTATTTACCACAACCGGGATATGCTTTCTGTAGAAAATTGCATGTAGTTAGTACTTTATTTGGCTTACATTTTAAATTTCTCAAAAGTGTAAAACGTCAAATTTCACGGGAATCGTGATTTTGATGAAATTGATTTTAGATTTTTCATTATTTTAAAAATCGAAAGTCAATTTTTTTAAAAGCTTTCATATACTTTAACATTTTACATTGATGTTTGATTTTTGTGTTTTAAAAGTTTGACGATACTTTTTCTGGTAGAAATAATTATCCAATTACATCAAGTAGGGGAAGCTATTACACACATAAAAATCTGTAGTTAATTCTACAACAATTTGTGTCAATATTAAACACAATTGATGGTTGATTTCCAGTTAGGACAAGCTTGGTGTTGATATAACATAAGACGATATCTCAAACAGTTAAATTTTTTTGTTAGTAGAATTCATACTATAAAGTAGTTAAACTAACATCAATTTTATTCAATATGACTCAATTAAATAGTCAGTTCAAAAATGAAAAAATGTCAATATATTTATATATATTATAATCAATTCTACAACTTTTGTTATGTTAGATTTACCATAACCTTGATTTTAGCTTAACATCAGTTATTGCATATTTAAGATTACTTAAATGCCACCATAATTTATGAAAAATATTGAAAAAACTAATGATAATGCCAAAAGCGATTTAAAGTTTTATTATTTATTAAATTTTAGTCGAATATGTTAAAACATATACAACGCTCCATAAATAACATAGTTACTTGTTGGTATTGCAGAGTGGTAGACTCGCTTTTAGACACTAACAACTGTGCTCTTTGACGCCTTAATGAGGAGCGTCAGAGCTCAGAGCTGATATCATTTATGTATTTATGTCCGTGGGAGCACTTATATGTTATACTTACAGACTTGTAGTATATAGTATTATTATCATTTATTATGAATAATCTATGTAATATGTATTATATTAAATGATGTTATATAAATATTTGATCCATAAAATTTTTAGGGCGGCTATGCATTTGTTTGTGAAGACCTAAGCTCTAAGCCCCCAATTTATGCCTATGAATATATAATACATACAAGTATTTATTATTATAAATTGTATTTATTTATCAAAGAACAAAAATTAGTTACCTATCAATTTATCATGAAATAATGAAATTCAAGTTTGTCAAAAATATAATTTCCGCAAATTTCCTGAGAATTTAAAAAAATAACCTAAATTAAGTACAAAATAAACACAATTTTCTAACGAAAGCATACCCTATAATAAGTTACAAAAAATACTACCAAAAAAGTGACATTTAAAAATACAGAAATCAAAAATCAAACATCAATGTGAAATATTAAAACGCAGGAAAGTCGATTCCGGACGTTCCTCTTTCGTCCCTTCAGTCCTCGGAGAAATTAGTGATTTATTATAATTAAGATTTGAATGCAATGATATTGCATTAGAAAAATGATTCTGAACGAAATTCAATATAATATACTTAAAATTAAACTGATAAGCCATTCCAAAAGTTTACCGCGTGTGTAAACTATCTATGAGAATACTAAAAAAATGTTAAGTAAATACGTTCAAAATCATAAAAAATCTAAAATCAATTTCGTCAAAATTACGGTTTCCGTAAATTTTGACGTTTTTCCGTCAATTTTTGGTAGTTTTTCTTTTCTCAAAGAAATGTTTTCATACATAAAAAAAATCTTTGTAAAATCAATACATTCTAAAATTTGAAATGGTGTAACATGAAACTTTCTATTTTCAAACTTTCTTATATCCATATTCCTGGAATATGTTATATATGTCATATAACACCTATAAAACTTTCAGCTCTGTGTATTTAAAGTCCAAATATTTATAAGTACTTCATAAATCTTCTAAATCTTTATAAAATTATAAATAATTTCCTCGAAAAAATATTTCTTCGAGTTCACTCAAAATTCCAATTTTAAATGCTTATTAAAAAAAAATGGACTGTAGATTTACGAAATTTGTTATAACTGGGTTAAATATCACGCATGATTATAGTCTTATTAATAATTTTTAAACTGTAAAACCCAAAATTGCAAATTATATTAAAAATTATTAAGAAAAAATAAACACTAAAATATAAGTTCAATATTTTAATAAATTAAAGAAATACAATTTTTAAATATGATAACAACATTTTTATTGGTCTGAGATAATAAATTCCATCTATTATATTCTATAATTTGTTATATTTTATATATTATATTACGCCAAAGTACCTATAATAATATTTTGGTATCGATCCAGTTTTTTTAATTTTTGTATTATTATTTTATTTTTATACAAGCACGAATTCTTTGCAATGAATTCACAGAAATAAATTGTATTTCCGAAGAAATATTTTCTTTTTTTTTGGTTCTGTTTTGGGGTGGGTTTGAACCCAGGACCTCCCCACACCATTTATACACCACTGAATAAAATGTACATAATTATTTTACACTACCTATGGGTATATTATATTGTGGCAAAAAAACATGTATCAACTATACAGGGTGTTTCCTTAGCCTAATACGATTTTGAGCACTACCTGACACCACTTTGCACCATTTTGGTGAAAAATGATGTGACCCAACATTTTAGGGTAGAATTTTGCAACAAATCATGTGGTATGGGTTAATTTTAATTTGTATTATTATTTAACGAGTAATTATGCTAAGTCTGAAATTTTAAAGCTAATAAAAAACGGAAAATTTTTTTTACATTTTTTCATTATAATACTGAGTACGAATATATGATTAGTTGTATAGGCTAAGGAAGCACCCTGTGTAATGTTAGGCTAGATTATTTATTTTACTAATAAAGTAACAACCCACTGTGCAATAAATGGTTCCTGAAACGTTTATTCGATGTTTCTGTGTAACATGTAACCAGGGTTTAAAGTGAGAAAAAATTCCAGGGAGGACTATAATGTCTCCATATAGTTTTAAGCGTTACATATATCATTTTATGCCTCCAGAGCGTTTTGTAACGTGTAATTTGTTAAAGGGGACGCTTTTTAATCACCATTAGAGGTAGGAGGACTGAGTCCCCTTGCGTCCCCCACTTTTTAACCCCTACATGTAACTTTTCGTTCTAAGATGCATTAACGTAAATATGACGTTCCTTTGTAGTTTAATGCACGTCATTGCTGTCTTTCTAGAAACATTTTTACGTTATTATGTAACTGCATTAACATATGCTTTAAATGAAACGTTAATTAAAACGTTTATCAATTGCTATAATAGGTACTTACAAACAATGTCCCAAAGATGTTACACGTATTACATATTATTAACACCAATATAACGTAAAATAATGCAAAAAAATTGGTATTTCCGTAACCCACTACAGATTAGAACTAGAAACGTTACCCTACGTCTACCCTACAATTTCTACTTATTCGCCTACCTACATAGTTAAGTTATAAATGATTCAGACTGTATATATTGCATTTATTTTTAAATTTTATTATTTTTATAGTTATTAAATATTTTGCTACCTTATAATTAATCTGAAATATTAATATAAATTTACTGTTCTAATTGAAATTCATATAAATTCATATATATACTGAATTAAATATCTAATAATCGAAAAATATTATAGAAAGACTAAATTTCTTATTTATATATTATATATGTATTCTTAAAGTTCTATCACATAAAGTGGTCAAAATTAATAATTGTTTGTTTCAATTATCAATTAAAATCTCGGTACGTGACAATAAAATTATTTTATAGTTACGTAGAAAAAAAGATCATTAGAATTTTCACAGGCTTATAAATCACAAAAGTTTTTGTGAATTTTGTGTAAAACCAGTTTTACAAACGAGTACATGGCGTGCTACAACTTTCCAGAAAAATGTGTTTTTTTAATTTTTATAGAAGTGTGGTATTTATTTATTTAAAGATAAAATATTACAGTTAAAATATCATAATTCAATTAGGTACTTACTTACTTTAGTATATAAAAATGATAGTTACAATAACAATTAAAAAACATAGTCCTTATATAATATCTTAACATCGCGAGGTAAACGTTTCAAAGAATAACATAAAATTACTGTTTATACAACATTATAATATTATAATTTAATATTATATAATACGAGGTAGTCAATTTTTAAATGTTCCGTAAACATTTACAATTTGTATTTTAGTGACAAGTTACAATAATACAAATATAACACATTCCCTAAACATCGCAGAGTAACGTTTCAAAGTATAACATAGAACATAGATCCTTGAGACGTTGGCAACATAAAATATTTAGTGGGAAATAATACAATTTTAAACAATTAACTATTTTGTTAAAAGTTGTTCTCTCGTTTGTTAGATTAATATACATTATAGTGAGTGGTTCAAAATAAAGTACTAAAATTCAGATTTCAGAATATATATATATAATCTAGTAAGTAGCAGTGGCATATACATAGGGAGTTATTAAGGAGATGGGGACGAAAATTTTTTTAAACCCATAATCGTTAAAGTATTTATTTAAAATATACGTTAAAGTATACGTTACAATGTAACGGTTACGTATATTTATATTAAAAAACAAATATTCAATGTGTTCAATCACACCCCCCTCCCTCCCCCATTACAGTTTCGTCATAGGTTAGTCTTAGTAGTAATAATATATGAGTATATCTACTTGTACTTTAGATAATATGATGATTTCTATAATATACTTTATATTACGTTAAAACCTGTTTGATTGTACAATTATAAATAATATAATATAATAAAATGTTCTTATTGTAGGTAAATACATTTTAGAATTTAGAGAATTTATAAGAATCAAAATTTTATAATACAAAAGTAGTAAGAACTGTAATTATACGTTTTCTACCTTATATTAATAAGTCATATTTTTACACGTTAAGTTCAATGAACTTCCATTATCGTCGATGAATGTTTACATAAATTATAATAATATTAAGTATTGAAAGTTTTACATCTAAGTACCTATATGCATAGTATTTTGTAACATAGCACTATTGAATTTTAGTCGTTGCTATGGGTAACTATGGTTACTGCGTCACGAGTCCAGTAATAAAACTTTGTGATATCATCGATCTACACTATTAAAATATCCACTGGAAGCCAGGAAATACGGAAATTCCATGTTAACAGTATAACGTTTTTATATTATATTATAAAAATTAAGAGTATTAAAATGGATTTAATTATAAACTACACAATTACATTTAAAACAACGCCATTGTTTGAACTTAGAAAAATCAGGCATTCGTATAGTATATAGTATCAGTAGAGTAATTAGGAATTTATTTTTGGGCGGATATAAAATTTGTTTACTAATATATAGTAAATATTTATTATATTCTTAAGTACTTAACCTAACTAATAAACAAGTTTATATATAAAAAACAAACTCTGGGGGATCTTTCCCTCTAATCCCTCCTTAATTAATTAAATGTCTGATATTAATTATAGAATATTCAATTTTATATTAAAATCAATGGCCTATTCATGGGCGATTGATCCTCCCTCTTGACCTTTTTTCTAGTGATATTTTTTGAAAACTGTAAAAAATAATAGGTATTTATTTCAAAAAAACAATATCGAAATTGTAGCCTTTTAACGCATGCTGTTAACGATTATGAGAGGATAAAACTTCCTCTTGGTCAAATTAAATGTTGCTATCGTATATGCCCCCCTTGACATTATCCTAAAAACGTGAATGATTAAAATATTATTTAATATTATACCTACATTAAAATATTAATTTTATTATTATTATTATTAAATTTAATTAAGTACCTAGAATCCTAGAAATATAAGTTCAGCGAAGAAAAGTATAAATTCAAAAAAGTATTTTAAAACTGTGAATACAATATACAAATAAATTATTTGATAATAGATAATGATATTAAAATAATATTGAAAACAATTATTGAGCATAGTATTCATTTATATACAAATAAAGTATCACAATACTTGTATTCGAATATTTTACAAGTCTGCTAATTTCTTTCATGTTGATACTTGTCATAAATATAATTATTGTAGGTACACCAGTACACCATAACTTTTATGAGTGATCCATGATCTTTTAAACATTTATATGTTTTGCAAATGTATGCACTATGAGTTATGGATCATGTCTCAATAGCTGTTTTGATCAAATTGATAATACAAATAGAAGTATATAATATATAGTAGTGTTGCTACATGATATTATAAAATACCTGCAGAACAGTGAACATATATACTATATTTGATATATTATATACTATATATATAAATATATTTGTATATTTGATCAAACCATTTTTAATTAGGTATTTAATTTTTGTGTTATTAACGTGTACGAATTAACGATATGTGTGGGAAACGTTTATGTATATTATACATATTATATTTACCTATATATCCAAAATGTTTTTTTCTTTTCATTTGCTAATAGATTGACAATATATTATATTTTATTACATTCCCATCCACAGGTTGAACATACCATGGTGGACAACCACGAATGCGTTTAGTGCCTACTTTTATATATATATAGTTATATTTTATTTGATAGTTGGTATTTCTTTTATCCATAAACTAACCTTACCAGCATATTGTGTCGGTATATTTATTTATTATTTGACAAAAATATGTGTATTTCAATACTTGCAAGTATCCTTTGTGTGTATTGATAACAGGTAAAAATAAATAGTGTAAAGGTAAATTTTTAAGTACAAAATATGTGTTTCATAATAAATGCTCTTACTATACAATTTGATCTGTGGTGTACATTGGTATAACTACCAATTTATTTGTATATTTGTATATTTGATTATTTGTATAAAATATTAAAACCCTAGTACCTATCTTGTATTTAGAATATATAATATATATTTATATTTTGTTTCTTATTTCTTACTATATACATTTTAAATTTAAATTTACATTTGAAAATTTATAGACGATATTTAATGTTCAATAATAATAATTCCATTTCTATCAACCAGCAGAATTAGGTACGACTTCAATAATATACAAATAAAATGCGTTTCACCAATTACTAGGTAATCGGGTTCTTGTAATATTACTCGAGAAAATGGTACCTAAACTTTGTTTCTACTCTACCATCAATTAAATTATTAAAATTTTTTTTTAACTACATAGTTGAATACGAGTATAACGTGTATAATATACATAAATATATATTGGCTAATAATTCAATAATCAATGTGTTTGGTAATAATTTAAAAAAAACTAATAATCAAAATATTGTCACCATAGTATTATAACTAAAATTGATATATACTGAAATTATATTATTCATATTAAAATATGAATTAATTTTTAATTAAATTAAAAAAAGTAAATATAGGTATATTTCAGGTTAGGTATATTTTTATAATAAAATTAATTTTATAAGGAAGAATAATAAAAACCATTTCAAATATTGTATAACAGGTACCAAATACCAAATAAATAATATGTATAATAGTTAGTCTTCAGTCTTTAGACAGAAATTTAATAAGAATTTTGCATTACTTAGGACCTATATTAAATAATGTCAATAAACACAAAAACCAGTATGTAATACAAACATTTCATTATATATAATCTTATAGAAAATCTTAACAAATTATATTAAATAATATTTTATATTTATACCGCGAATAATTATGAACTCGTTTCAGACGTTTTACAATTAAAATTGTTTTAGAGTATTTTTCACACAACATTATATAAATACAGTAACATATTAATACAGTTAATTATATACAATTAAAATTCATCAAGCGATTAATAGTCATTATTAAATAATATCCGTTATAAGACTTAGGTGAAAATTATCTTTATTGACAAATTGAATTAAAAATATTATTACATTATTGTAATTTGCTATATAGCAGTTGATATTCAAATATTTAGTCATAATTTACAACTGTTATTGAAACAATTTTGGTAACTTAATTCTTATTAAGACTTAATGTTAATTTTTAAGATAAATAATATGAAAAAAACTGGAACGTCGATTCTGGACATTCCTCCTTCGTTCCTTCGGTCCGTGGTTTATTATAATAAAGATTTGAATGCAATGATAGTGCATTAGAAAATACGATTCTGACCGAAACTCAATATAATACAATATATTATACTGATAAGCCGTTGCAAAAGTTTACATCGTGTGTAAACTACATATGAGAATACTCATAAAAATGTCAAGTACCTACGTTTGCATTATTTGTCATGAATAATCTAAAATTAATTTCACCAAAATTACGATTTCTGTGAATTTTGTCGATTTTTCGCCATTTTTTGGTAGTTTTTTTTCTCTCAAGGAAAAACTTTTGAGAAATTCGAAAAATGATCTAAATAAAGTACCAACTAGATGAAATTTATTACGGATAAGATATCCTATTCATGGTAATTGGACCATTATTTCTATCCAAAAAAGTGTCTTCATAGATGAAAAAAAAACATCATTGTAAAACCAGTATATTCCTCGCTTCCTTTACAATCTAAAATAAGAAACAACAACACTGTATTTTTCCTCTTGACCATTGATAAAAGTGCCATATAAAATTAGTTCACGGACCGCCATTTAGTGATCTGCTCTACTAACCTAACCTGCTATAGAATGTAATAAAATTATCAAAAATATTTTTTATCCTCATACATGGTTATCAGTTTACCACAGAAGTTTGATCTTTTGGTCACAGAATAAATTAAATGTTTTGGTTGCTTCATACAGCTGCTATTATACTCACATAATATGTAAGGGTATCTTTATTAATTATTGCCAGGCTTAGGGACTTGTAGCTCTAAAACACCTTCATAATTAATAAAATATATTATTTAAATTATAAATACAACACACAATTTTAGCACAACTACAGCACTGCACTCACGGAAATAAGTTCGTCAAATGATAACACACAATATAGGTATTATCATTGATTATATCAAATACTATAAACAATCGTTTATAGTATTTGATTACATATACTAGTAATTATAATCAATGGTATTATTAATTACTTATTATCAGTTCATGTTATGAAACATTTATAATACTTCCTATTATTAACTATTTTATAATATATAATAACAATGGTCAATTGTATATTAATAATTTTCTTATCGAATATTTCTAGGAAGTGTAGCCCGGTCATTGAACGTCATAATGAATAATAAGATTAAATTTAGATAGATATGATAGTACATTTACGCACGCAAAAGCTTTAAGGGTTTAAACCCCCCCCCCAAAATTTGTTTCATGTCTTCATATATTATGATATATTATGTAATACGATTTTGTAATAAGCATTGTCATAGCTTCACTTTTCGACTACCTCAAAAAAAAAAAATTAAGTCCAGCTACGGCCATGTTCAATAGATATAATAATATAGCTGACACGAGCCTAACTAACTATAATATATGCAGTATGGATTATTTAATCTAATAGAATATAATGCAAAGGTTCTATTCAGTTAAAACAATGTTAAAGAATAAGTGTGTACCTACACATTTTAGTATGTTAAAAAATATTTTTGAAAAGACTCCATAATGCCATATTATGTTTATTATCATCGATCACTTAATAGGTAAATATTTTTGGTCGAAAAGTGGGTATTTACGACTTACGAGCGGTTTTTATCCGATTTATTGTGCACAAATTAGTAACGTCGTCACAACTCGCAATGTAATAAAACACTTATCTACATGAAATAAGATTGGAGTGTTTCCCGCCAAACAACGAAAATACATTGGTCACACTGGTGGTGCGGCAAGAATTGGTTCTTGGCCAATCCGTCAGAGAACGCTGCTCGATCGACAAACGTGCTATCGTAGCGGAACGCATCTACGCTGCTACGGCATCTAGCCAATGGCCAAATGACGCGCTGCCGTTACATTTTCTCTCTGGGCGTTGCGTTAGTCACGTCAATTTTACAGTAATTATTTTGTTTGGAATTTCAAATGTTTCTCATTCTCAATCCGCGTGACGAGACATTTAAATTGTAAATAAAAATATTATTATTAAGTACAAATATTTATTTTAAAAATTAAAATTAAATTAATTTTCTATTTTATTAACCGAAAGAAGAAATGTTAAGGTTCCGCCACAACGATGCACACGCCCAAACAACGACATAGCCAACAAAACACTTCGTAAGTAGTTGGTTACAAAATATAATAATATAATTTTATAAATTTTTAGTCATTTATAGATTTAGGTACGCATAAAATGATTATAGGTCATCTTACTATCTACGTGTAATATTTTGTATCAGTAGCCGCATAATTTTAACGATTCTCCGTGTGTGAACGCACCCTACATAATACATTACAGCTCGTACCACAGCGCACGTTGACCCCGTTAAATTAGTACGCATTTATTTTCTTTGATTTCGCTATTTAAGACGTCGCGGAAGTCGTCGTAATAAAAATATATTATATCATGTGTTTGCCTGTGTAAAATGTTCATTATTTTAAAAATGGTATTCTATAACTTTTAATTAATATGCAAATAGACAAGTCTTAATAATAAAATTATTATATTGCAACTCATTTAAAATATGGTGTATAATAATAAAATTAATATTGGTGTAATATTGTTCATAATATTAAACTTGTTGCTTATGTTAAGGTACTCCGTAAATTTGTTCGTTTTTAGTTTATAATTTTACTATAATGGCGTACCGTGTTACCGAGATAATACCAAAATCGTTTTCGAGGTCAGTGGCGTCCTGTTTCGCGCGACGTTTATTACAGCGCGCAAAATAAAAACATTTTTATTTACGCGTCGCAAAACGCAGCCACCACCGAGGCGCCACCTCCGCCATAGAAAAAAAAACGGTTACGCGTAATTTTATCGATTTTCTTCGTCGTGGCTGCTCTCCTTCATTCCTCATACGCTCTTATTCGTTTCTTGTGAACGCGACGCGGGAACAGCGGCGACCTCTAGCGCGACGTCCCGCAGTTCAGTGACCTCGGCACGTGTACCAGAAGCCGCGCGGTCAGTCGTCCAATCATTATCGTTGTTGGTTACGCCGTTACGTGTCGACGATGGTGGTCATGGTGCATTGTGGGTGCGTGCGTGCGTACATTATATACAGTGAGTGATATAGAACGTGCACAACGCACACTGAGTATAATATAGATCGCGTTATTCATCGGCTATCACTCTTTCTCTCAAATTTTTTTATCATCTAAATATTTTATCATTATTATAAAATTTTTTACTTAATAATAAGAACGTTCCTTCCCTTCGTTATTCATTTCGTAATATTATATCGCATATAATATACACGTTTGGCTTAGGCGTTTCGACCGTTCGTTGTTGTTTGTGATCACTTCTTTTTATCCGTGTTCGCCATAACGGAAGACGCCGATTATTTCCGCGCACGCGCGCCGAGTAGTCGAGTACAAATGTACGCACGATGCTACGAAAAAAACGACGATCGCGGCGCAACCGGTCTCAAAAGACAGTTTTTTCCATAACTTGTTTCCGCTTGTAATCGTCGCGTTTGTATAAACTTCGCGCGTTTTATTTCGATACATAGATATCTAAATGTGAAATAAAAATGTATAAACGTATCTTCTACAGTTATTTAGGTTAGATACTGCGTGGCTATTAATTTTTTATTCCAATACAGATGTGGGATGACAACGACGAGAAGGATGTGTATCGGATTATGGTTTTCGTCGTCGTTTCACGCAGTTAAGTAGGTACTATAGGTATACCGAATTATTTTCTCTTCTATAACTTATGCAATTTATTTTTCATGAATTGTTTTAACTCATAGATTTGACATCCACCTACTAATTAATTCCCATTCTCTCTTTGTCATTGATACTATCATCTCCTTTATTTTCAAATAGGGCTTCTTAATATAATTTGTTTTGCATTATTATTTATAAAAAATAATTTTTATTGTATATTTTATAATCATAATTGTTGTCTATTATAAAAACGAAATATTTTAGTACTTAAAATTCAAAATCTGCGCGCACGGGTAAGCTTTAAAAGTACATAATATATATATATATATAATGTAATGTATATTATGTATGTGAGTATATTATGTAATGTTTTACATGTTATGTCTATATTTTTTAAAATTAATAATTAATCGCCAGTGATTTTCCTTTGTTTTAATGTATATTATAATCAAGTGATGTGTGACAATACTAGTAATGCAGCTAGAGAGAAGTCAAAGTTTACTTTCCGTTTATATTTAATATCTCCTATTATTATATACTTATAACTTACAATTAATCGTTATGTATTATATTACATATAGATATTTAAAAAAGGATTAATAACATTTATAATTACTTTTATGGTTGGTTAGCCTTAGTGATAATTTACTCTTAGGTAATCGTAATTAATATATTTAATGATATAATCACTTTTAGTAGGGTTATGTATTTATTGTTGACTGGTTAATATATAAATCAAAGTGATTAAAACTCTATTATCTATTATCCAATATTTTATAATTTAATAACAATCACTACGAGTATAGTAGCCTAGAACTATTTTCATTATTTATTAGAGGAACTTATTGCGGTTTCTAAGTTTTTAAATTCATTGTCTATATATAAAGTAATAATATTCAAAATATTCACGAAATTACTAAATAAAAAATTTGTTTTTAATTTAATCTAATACTCACTATATTACAATACTCAATAATTGTATACTTACCTATATAAATATTATTAATATCAACAGAATAAATATTAAATTGTATGTGTTATAAATTTGAAGATATTTTCATACATTCCATATAGGTATTTAGTAAAATGATATCTGAAAATAATTAAGTTTGAAAAATCTTCAAAAAAAAATTTAATAGTTGGTATATATTAGTATATTATATATATTATTTTGGTAATCTTTTTTATTATCATTTTTAATTAATCTTAATTTTTATAATTTAGATTTGAATTTATACTAAAATAAACTAGGATATATGATATCAGTACCTATTATTTTACATAAGGTATACGTAATAGCTAATAGGTATCACTTATACCTATTAAAATTAATTTTCAATTTATGATTATTGTTATTATTGTTTAATTAGAACTTGAATCAATGTATAATTGCATAATAATATATTAAATTCGACTTTTATTTGAATGATAGTGAACTATAACCAACGGTGTATGTAAATGCAGACGTTAGGTATTTAATTATTATTTAATAACTAATAATTTTTGGTATCTATATAATACGTATGTATGTTTACATTATTGTCATTAATGGGTTAAAGACAAATTTTGTATAATAATACTGTCTCTACGCGCGAATAGTATAGTATATGTAGGTATGTAATTATAGAAAATATGCTAATATGTTCAATGTTGCATATTTCTATACATTTATTATAATATTATGATAGAACGGCCTAAATGCAAAATTAGTTATGGCTGTGTGCGAGTGATATTATACAAGCGGCTCGCACTACAGTTAATACGTGTTCCGGCGTGTTCATATATTCGGTGAAGTTGTATATTGCTATTGCTATTTTAGATTGACTAGGTATATAGGACGTCTTTTGGTTTTTACGTTATACAAAGTGGGTTTTAAGAACACGTACTATGTTATATATTTTGTATATTGTTGCTTTTAATCTTTATACATACACACACATATACATATATATAGTTTTATACAATTTATACGAGTTGACACGCTGCAAAGAGTTTTATTATGATAAACAGATGGTGTTGGACAGGTTTTGGCGTACGAGTGTTTGGTGAGTGATGTTGGGCGGCGGGTTGCAGAGGATGGATGGAACGTTCACGAAAAAGGAGTGAAAGGAATGAAGTATTATATTATATATTTGAATGTATTATTATATATTAAGTTTTTGATCGTGCATTGGCAACATTGCGGCGTCGATTTGATGAGGACAAAATGGGGGAATTTATAATAATAATAATAGAATCGAGAGACTCTCCCAGTCTCCTGAGCACACCAGCTGCACTGTTCCGCGAACGAAAGCGCCCAAATTCTTGGTTTTACGGACAGACACGGTGGTGGGAACAAGGGAAATCGTTGGCCAAACGTTCGCAGAACGTGATGGATCGGACGGGGTACGGCGCGGAAGGCTTAAACCTGCGAGATCGATGTTTACGGCTTTGTGCGGCATCATCTCGTGAGGCGTCGGTGGCGGGGCGGTTCGGCCAATGGTAGCGCATCAAACATGGCGGACGCGCCGCCGCTGTTGCCGCGCGCATCGATGCCGCGCACCCGTGCGAATACCACCGTCGTGTCGGAGCTCGGTCGTCCGTCAATGCGATATTCGCTTCAGTTCTTTCCAACGCGCTGTACGTTGTTTCACTCCGCCGTTTTCGCCAATTTATCATTTTATATTTTACTACAACTTTTCAACAAAATAATATATTGTATACGCGTTCCCATGTTATTTTGTCATCATTTTTGTTTGTTTTTTTTAGACGTTAATCGATTTTAAATTTTATTTTGGTTTTACCTTTTTTATGTATTTTATTCATCGCGACGTAACTAGATTATATATTCGCGCTTATTGTGATGCGTAATACTATTAACCTAATTTGAACAACGCTTGTGCGAGTTTTGTTTTTATACAAAAATTCAAGAAGATATTATTTATAAAGGACAGGTGATGTATTAAATTATAATTTTATTAGGTTTTTATTATTATTATTATTAACAATTAGAAATGTGTTTGTACCTTTTTATATTATGATTTTATATTACTTTTTCTTTTTATATAATATGTTAATTAGTTAGATACGCCATAATGCAAAATTCAGGAATGTCGAAGCTAATAATAAATAAAAATACATACAAAAATATGTATATAATATAATATTATGTATGACGCATATGATATTATAATATATATTATGTACGTGTTACCTATAGGTACGTGGCAAAGTGGGAGAATCGGCGCGAGGTCAGAGTCGAATCGCGTAGGTTCGCCTAATGTCGGCGATATTTTATATGAAAAACCATTTGTTGAAGTATAATAATATATATATATATATATTATAGGTACTTATAAGAAAATGTTTCTACATAGCAATGATTGTTCAGATAATATATATTTTATTTTTATATATACTCAACTGATGCACGGCTACTCCCCCCGCGTGTGTCCTCCTTCTTTCAGCAGTGACCTCGCATGTAATATAGCCTAACAGAATATGACGCCATTTTTTTAATTTCGCATTCCATTCACTCGATATGTGCGTAGAATCCGTATAAACGTGATGGTTGTGTAATTTATTATTTTTATCAGGTATATTTCATAGTCAAGACTTAATATTATTTTGCATTATATGTACTTATATTTATTTAAAAACTAAATTTTCCCTCTGCAAATGCAAATAGTGTATAAATATATGTGTGTGTATGTGATGTGTATGACCTATTTCTATGGTCAAATTTTAACTGAAAAGTAAATACTTATAATAGAAATAATGTTTATATATATTTTTTTTTTTTAATTAATTTAACCAAACGATATATTGTATAAATTATATTAATATGTTATATTCATAGATAATAATATATCTTATATTATTAATATTATATATTGTATAGTTGAATAATTGACACTGGATCAAGAAATATATAACTGCGCAGCGCGCATTAAAATCGGACGGGCATGTGTCGGAGAGAGACATTAGGCTTTGGCTTTATATTTTATTAGTCAGTCTTTTTCTCTCTCCTATTTACCCACCGAACATGTCTACAACGAATTTTTAATTGTTATATATAAGTATATTAACATATGTAAGCCGTCCATTATTTCTACTATAGTGAAAAATTAGTTAATAATGGTGTTCTTTTTTTTCTTTAGTAATTTTAATGTTTTCTTAGTAGATATTACAGGTAGGTATGTGAAATTTTAACTTGTAATTGAAAAAAAAATTATACAGTTATTGTTAAACTAATGATATGTCTTTATGTTATAGTGTCCCAAATAATATAGCAGGTAACTACCTATATTAATTGTTTAAACTATGTAATTTATTAAGTAATATATAATGATATTACTTAATTATTGATTGAGGTACCTATATGTTCTATGATTTTATATACCTATAGGATAACCTACTTATACAAATTTTTTTTACCAAATGTAAATATAAAATATTCATATTTATAGATTTTAGCGTATAATTTCAATCATTAATTCAATTAGAAAAAAA
The DNA here is from genome assembly GCA_013282895.1 of Eriosoma lanigerum. NCBI lineage: Eukaryota > Metazoa > Arthropoda > Insecta > Hemiptera > Aphididae > Eriosoma > Eriosoma lanigerum. The sequence goes on from CM023357.1 coordinate 44,202,587, forward strand.
AAAAAAATATATAAACTATTATATATAAATTAGCATTAAGGCATATTATATTATTAAACATAATATTTACCTATATTTATATATATATATATTTACAACAACACAATTTAATTTCATTATATATCTATATCGCACAATATAAAATAATTTGTACTAAAATATGTGTATAGGTATTCGTATATATATATATATAAACTATATTATAGACATACAGTAGCAGCATTTATCTCATTTTTAAAATATATTTCTACATATTATTTTATCTATTATTGATATATAAAATTATTATGGCTTATTATATACTGAGTTGTATTTTAATTCGTTTTTTATCATTATTTTTACCATGATAAGAAAAATAGAATAGGTACACTATATAATACAATATTATATTGGCATTTTTAACACGTATTTTGTTAATGTAATTCTTATTTAGTAGAAATTAAATATAATATTAAACAATAATATGTTTATGTATGAAATTACATCTTATAAATTTAGCCTACATGTATAAAAGTATAAATACCATGTGTATATATATATATATATATATATAAATTATTTATTTTTATTTCTATTTTGAAATTACACGTTTTGTACAAAATTGGTACTTAACTATGAACAAAAGGGTGCAAATATGTCATTAAAAACAATATAATTGTGTATTATTTGTCATGAAGACAAAATGAGGAAATATAAATAAATTGTTCTAAAAATGAAGTAGTAGCAATATAATATTCTACATATAAAAATGGGGAACGTAAATTTAGGATGTTCCTCCATCGATCCTCGGAGAAATTAGTGGTTTATTATAATTATATTAGATTTGAATGCAATTATATTGCATTAGAAAATACGATTCTGCTCATGAGCGAATCTCAATATATTAATATATATTATACAAATAATCCATTCCAATATTTTACCACGAGTGTAAATTACACATGTTTATGTATTCAAAATAAATTACAAATTTTTAAGATCAAAATTCAAGGAGTTATCATTTCATGATAAAAATTGTCAGTCACGATTTTCAAAATATTTTGTAAATATATTAAATAGTATATGATTAGGTTTCTACAAATATTTCAAACCGTTAAACTAAAAATTCCAGGTAATATTAAACATTTTTAGAAAAAATTCAAAGCTCTATATTTAGCCAAAAAAAACAACCAATCAGATCAAAAATTTAACTAAACGTGTAAATATTATCTATGTGAATACTCAAAAAATTTTTCAAGTCCCTCTACGATCAAAACTCAATTAGTAATCAAGAAATAAAATAATTCAAAATAACGGAAACCGTAATTTTGCCAATATTCCGCTTCTCAAAGAAAAATTGTTGGGAAATTAAAAAAATGAGCTAAATAAAGTACCAACAAGATGAAATTTAGTACGGGAGGGTACCCTATTAGTGATAATCGGACCATTATTTCTACCTGAAAAAATGTTTTCATATATCAGAAGAAAAAAATAATAGAAAGCCTATAAAAAATTGTCAGTCACGATTTTCAAAATATTTTGTAAAAAGATTAGGTAATTTTCAAATTGATAAGTTGAAAATTGAAGGAAATATTAAACATTTTTTAAAAAAAAATTCAAATTTCTATACTTGGCCAAATAATCAACCATTCTGTTTCAAAATTGTACTACACTTGTATATTACCTATGTTAATACTCAAAACATTTTCAAATCCTTACGATCAAAACTCTATTAGTTATCACGATATTTAAATAACAGAAATCATAATTTTGCCGATTTTCCACCATTTTTTGGTAGTTTTTCTCCTCCCAAGGAAAAATTTGAGAAATTCAAAAAATGAGCTTAATAAAGTACCAAGATGATACGATTTGCTACCGAAAGCATACCCTACTTGTGATAATCAGACAATTATTTCTACCCAAAAAAATGTTTTCATACATAAAAAAAAAACATTTTTGTAGAAACAATACATTCCTCGCTCCACTCAGAATCTAATATGCCAAGAATACATACACAATTCATTGGTATTATTATACAATATTATATACGAGTGTGGAGCAGTTATATAATAATATATCTATATAGGTATCTTCGTAATTATAACACTTGAATGGTATCTACGATTTCCCCAGTCTTCATTGAGTTTATGAAACCTGACATTCTTAATTAATTATTGTTAAATAATAACAAACAGTACCTAATATATTATATTATATTACTTTTACCGATTTTTCATTTCTTTTGCACTAGTATAAATATACATACAGTATATATAAATATAATTTAAGGTATTTGGGGCATCTCGAATTGAGGGTATCCCAGGGGGACTGTGTACCTCAATTAATTTTTCAGTAATTTTACCGTACCTCTACTATTTAAATGATTTTCCTTACGTCATAATAGATTAAAAAAAGATTGGGGGGATGATCATTCTTCAAAGATGAAAAGAACCCCTTACTTTTTTTGCCTCTTTAACCACCGTGTACCTATATGTATCTTACACATCATAATTTAACGGTCAAATTATTATGTAGTAAATCGAAAAAAAAAAAATGTATTACAATTAAATAAAACATGTTGTGATTATCATATATTGATATTATATACTATTATTACTTATACAAAAATAATAAGTTATACCTATAATATAGTTCTAGTATAATATCTACTAGAAATTATAATTAGTAGGTACACATATATGAGTAGGTATATATACTATGATATATAATAGTGCAGCTATATATGTATTATATTTATCAGTCATTTACTATATATTATTGAACATTTTAAGTATACAATAGTCATATTCATGGGTGTTGGATAAGTTATAGGATTGTAGATTAATTTAAAATTTCAAGTATTTGACAGAAATATAGGATATATTTCTTTATAAGACTATAACATTATTGTTATTATTAATATTTGAAAACATTTTTCAAATAATATATCCAACACTTATTTATATATATACATATATTATAGATATATAAGTGTATGAATATACAATATTTCTTTATATTTCACACTTATTGAAAATTTATTATTTATAGATTGTATTTAAAAAAGAAATGTGAAAGCAATAATGGTTTCAAAACCATTTAAAATGATAAGGTACTAGTGGCGGCTAGGTTGAATATTATATAATATATTACACACCAAAAACTTTTTTTTTATTAAACAATAGTTACAACTGCCATATTATTATTAATTATTTAATTATTAGACTATTCAGTGTTCTATGTAAATTAATTGTTTAATAAACTTAACTAACACTAATATTAATTAATATATAAATCATATCCAATGAGGCATCAAACCTAGACATAAGGCAATACTAAGACTAAGAAAATTGTACTCGTATATGTATATAATTGATAATTTTCAAAATTAGTTTAATTTTAATCAGAATATAAGTTCTTCAAATTATGTTCCTTTAAATATCCTAACATTAATAACATAGGAAATATAATCTACTAATCCATTATTCATAATATAGCACATAATAATATTCATAAAATTATAATGTTAACTATATATTTTATTCTATTTATACGAGTATTTAATTTATTTATTCATTCATCAATTATAATTTATATTATTATATATAATGATATATATATTAAATACAATATTATTATTATTTGTATATATTATATATAGGTATGGGGTATATTTGTATGTTATAATAATATAATATATAAACATTGTTTTAATTGGTACAATATTAGGGGTAGGTAAATTAAATAATAGTTTATAATATATACATATATCTATGCTATTTAGGTATATAATAATCCATATAATATAAATAATAAATATATATAATTACTGTATATATATACTTTTATATTATAATATCTATTATATCTATATGAAATATAGTTGGATCATGTGTCGTGTTGGTGAAGAGGAAAGGGGTTTGTGGCCAGGGTGTGAGCGATTAATCTGGTCCTAGTGAATTTATAACTGAAATTCAATATGGCGGCCGAACAACACATAATCTTATATGTTATAACAATAATAATAATGCCTATTACACAAATAAATATATTTATTTAGTTTCATCGAAAAGGGGCGTGTACATCATGCAGTTCCATATATTATATGGATATATTATTTATTATTTATTTATATATATTTCCCGGTAGATAGACTTATAATTTTAATACTATATATATATATATATATATATATATATATATATATATAATGTAAATAATGTAATATTATTGACTATATATTGTTTCCATTATTATTTTCCCTTTTGAATGTGTGCTTTTTTTTATATATTATATAATATACAGCGATTAGAATATTGTGAATTGTATTACAAAATTAATGGTGATATATATTGAAAACGTATGCAATTTCGTACACCATTACATTACTGTATAAGTCTGTAATATGACATTTTTATGACCTTGTATTTTGATGATAATAGTTATAAAAAGTATATAATATTATCTACATAATATAAATCTATAAATCATACTTTAAATTGTATGTAGATTATACTGTATAATATACATATATAATCATATTTCAAAATTTCAATTATTATTCGTTGTCTTAAACTATATTAAAATATTATATTTCCGAAAAGATTAGATTTTATTATACATGATTATTATATAGTGTTAGAAATGTTTTACGTATATAGTGAACACGTTCATATTCACGTTCATTTTTTCCCAGTTGGAGGAGTTCACGTTCACCGGATAAATGAACGCGTTCATTTTCCGTTTATCAAGTTATATTAACGCGGATCCACAACTATAAATTATGCAGTTGAAAAATTTTTAATTTTCGGTGGGAAGGGGGGATTAGAATATCGTAGAATTTTTGAATTAGTGTAAAATGTGAATGATGGTAAATTATTAATAGGGCTTGGAAGTTCATGCGTTAAAAATTACCAAATAATATGCAAGCATTTATGTGCTTAAAACAACTCTCATATGCGCTAAAATCTGAAATATGTCCTTATTTTTTTTAATTCAAATTAGTAACCGAACTAGCAATTTTTTGGTCCATTCAGTAAAAACATGCAAATACATGAACTTCCGGGTCCTAATTATAAGTACATATTTCACCAATACAGTATTATTATATAAATATAATTTGCCTCTGTCCAGATTGTAAGTGTATTTAGAGTGTTTGGTCAATTTAATGTTAGCTAAATTTTTATTTTTGATCGATTCGGAATCAACGCTTGTATCTTATCGGAACAACTAAAATTTTATATTTTTATTATGGCTAAAAGTAAAATATTTATTATACCTCCATAGATTTTGATCACAGACATATCTCAAAAAATTGATTATTTATAATTCCCATACAAAATACCAAAATTGGAGCAGGGGAATTTGAAAGTAATATAGTAAATACTACCATTGATTATATAATAGACAATAATCAATATTATAACATAAGTCTACAATATATAATTTATAAATTATTAGATTACTTAAGTATACCTATAGTTATATACTAATTATCAGTAAAATTAATAATATACGTATTACATTTCAATAATTTTCTCATGAAATTTCTATGTATCCTAAATAAAAGTATTTGATGGGAGTCCTATGTAGGACAGTAGTAGACTATCCTACAGATATCCTGGTGCTACTATAGGGTTACAGTATATAATATAGTATATTAAGATTTAAGATAACTATATTATTTTAAAAAACTATACATTTTATTATATAGATATATTTTATTTATATATCTTAATTATATGATATATACATGATAAAAATTTAAAGTACATAGAAAAATTAATTATGGTCAATATATATTTGTATATATACGTATAGTTTTAAAAATGTTAGGATATTAATTTGAATTATATATTATATTTTCCATCATTAATTAGTCATAGACCATGGACATAATCTCTATAACTAGTATATACTAGTATATAGTGATTGCTGTACACTAGTACTTAATACTTACATAAATACTATATAAGTGTAAAAAATAAAAACTATAAACATATTCCTATATACTCGTATAATAACTTATGATTAAATTCAATAATTTTACTGTCAATTTTTTTAGTTTTTGATTATTTGGCATTATGATACATGCAGTAAAATTTAATATTATAATAATATAATATATAATAATAATACTTAGGGAAGTTAACTTATTGAGGTATAGGAATCATACAAAAACTGTACATATATACTAATGCATATATATTAATATAATTAATATATCATTTATATCCACTTAAAATTAACGTTTAATAATATATATTATACTCAATTATATTAAAAATATAGTTATTAAATTTAATACACAATTTATTTAAGTATAGAATTCATGAATTGATTGTATATTTAAGAAACACAGTTGTCCTTATTGAACTACCATTTTTTATATTTTTAAAATAAACTTTGATAGCAATTAAAAATAGTTTATTTAAAAAAATAAATTCTTATTATCATATATTATATGATATCGTTATACCTACATGGCTACATATAAATATATTATCTTTTAATATAGCCAAATAATGCTTATATTTAAAAAAAAAAATAATACCTTCTTTACATTGACATTGAAAGTTAGAAATTATAATACCTTGTTATTCGTGCTAATCCAGTTATTGATCATTTATAATAATCAGCATAATTATAGGCTTGTAATAGGTATAATAAGGTATAAAGTGCGTAATTACATCTAAAATAATATGAAACTGTATTTAATTAAGCATATTAAGGACGTTATACCAATATTTGTTTTTTTCGTCTATCCAACAGGAAATATAGCAAAATCACAGGCACGTAGTACTTAAATTATGGGATTTGAGTTGAACTTAAAGTTACACTTATTACCAAATTTAAAAAATATAACATTTTTTTATGGAATTTTCGTCATGTAACCAAATTTACTTTTAATTAATTTTTATTAACCGTCAAATAAACCTATACGTTATATTAATTTAAAATATGAACAAAATTAAAAAACATTATATAACTTTGTTATTATAGATGACAATATACAATTTGCCCATAAGAGAACTTCAAAAATGTCCCACTTTTAAAATTTAGTAATAATTAAGTATAAGTTTAATTCTAATGCTACAATTCAAGTTCTAATTAACTGTGCTTTTGCTATATTTTCCGTTAGACGGAGATAATATAGTATATTATATATATATGGATATAGCAATGTATGCGTATATACTCGTATAGGGTCCTTCTATTAATTTAAATATTACACAAGAACATCAAGGCATGTTATAAACATGCTATTATAATATAGGTCCGGCGGCAAAGGCACAGGTAACAGAGGCATTATGCCTAGAGCGGTATTTTTTCCATTTTTCTATGTTTATGATTGTGTCATAATATAAGTAAGACGTCTTTTGGTATTTTCCTTCGTGTTTTAAACTTTTAAACGAATAGGAAAAAAATTAGATTTTATTAAAAATATACAATTTTTTATATTACATACTGCAGGTGTATAGATTTTTTTCATTCATAATAAACACGACAAAAATAATGTATTATATATATATAAATTATTATACTACTATAATGAGATACTGAGACTACAGCAGTAGAGGTATACAGTAATATAATATGACAACTCACCAGTTGACACACGTTTTATCGCATATTTAAATAAAAAAATTGTGTTGGAATTATTATTTATATTTAACAAAAAAAGCGTTAGTGTCTAGCGATTTATAGTGAAATAAAGCAATAACATGCATGATGATGAAAATGTGACCGGCGTATAAGAGTAACGCAAGCGGGATATGGTACAATATGAAAAGGAGGCAAATTTTTATTTTGTCTATACATAAATATTGTCTAACGCCGGCCCCCCTATGATAAGTTAAGTTTAATTTATAAATTGAAATATAAATTAAAACTAAAACTGCAATTTTTATATAAACATATAACACTGTACAAAGTGTTTATTATAAAACAAGCTGAATTATTATGCAATTGTTAATTTTTCTGTGTGGAAATTTACAATATACGTATTCTACTAATTTGCTATAATAATATTATATATTACTCACATCAATGATTATAGTGCGAGCCAGTATCTATTTAAAACTTTTTTTTTTATTAAAATTCATACTACACCGTCAACTTAACATGAACTGTAAAAAATATAAAAATGGGGTAGGACAAAAAAAATATAAATAAACTAGTCTGTGGTATAAAATACAACCGGTTTTTATTTTTGTCTTGCACTCTTGCTCACAATACACATACTTATTATAATAATATTATATATACCTACCTGCACTTTTTGCGATTTAAACCCCTTCGTTTCCCCCACATTTTAGTGTATGATTTATAGTATTTCATAAAATTCAAAATAAGGGTTGCCAACTAACGCTACAGATAAGTATATAGGTATTATGATCAATAAAAAACTCAACAGTCTCTATGACTGTATAAATGCTGTATATTATAACGAAAATTTCTGTAGAAATATACGATCTCAAATATTTATAAATATAAAATATTATATAATATATAAATTATATTGTAGGTCATATTGTACTTAATATAAAAAAGTATAAAACAATAATATTATGTGTAATATAAAAATGGCTCTCATCGTGATCAATGGCGTATTTAGGGATTTTCTTTTAGGGGTGTCCAAATAATATTCTTTTTTCTGAAAATATTACCTATAATTACCTATATAGTTTGATCATAGAATCGTTTAAAATTTCACCCCTTCACATTTATATTTATTTTTTCATTATTTTTCTTTTATTATTGTCAATATCTGCACGATTTACACTTTTACGATTTAAGATGAGCCACATATTTCTTACAAAAAAAAAAAAAAAAAAATGGGGGTGTTTTAACTTCCAGGACACCCCCTCCCCTTCCGATAAATATGCCACTTATCGTGATAAGATAAAACATAAATGAACAATTTTTTTAGTATTTTTACAGATCAAATTAAAATATTAAACATTTATGTTTTCAGATTTATAAATAATAAAAATATTTGTAGTTTTATTTTATTTATTTTTAATTAAGTTGAATTTCAAATTAAAATAAAAAATATTTTTTAACTATATTCTATATTTTACAATTATTCTTCACATAACAAAGAATAAAGAGACAACGTTAAAAATGATTGTACTTCGAAAACATTTTTCTGTTTTTGTCCTTCGCTCAGTGGGCCCCCGAACCTGGGGTCCCGGGGAATAGCCCCGGTTGCCCTATTGTAGTTCCGGACCTGAGTGATATTATATTAGTGTTAGTTCCACAAATATATTATTAATACCTATTAAATCACTGACGCCACACTGTCGCCGAGTCCAGTTTGCAGCTGCAATTTGCATTGAGTCTATCAAACTCGACTACTTTAATATTAGTTATTAATTTATTACATAAATTGGGAGTTTCGTGCAAATATGAAATAAAAATGTATGTAAATATATTTAAATATATATTTATACATATATATATATATTATATAGGTATATAATAATTTATAGCTAGACATAGGACTTGTGATAAAAACAAATTGTTTGACTTATGGGCACTGTAAATGTAATTTTTAGACATACTGTTATACGTTGTAATATTATATTTAAACAGGAAACGATGACGGTGTTATGGCGACGACTAGCTGCCGCGACTCGTTATTGTGCACATTAACATAATATAATATTACGCAACCCATTCCCAAATGTGTCCTTGGCCAGAAGTGTGTGCGTTTATTTTTCTCGCATATATATATATATATATATTATTGCATTATTGCATATATATTATTTAAGCCTAACTTAAACACACACAAACACACACACATATATATATATATATATAACATACTTGCTGCTGCCGTTCGTCATTACATCGTTTTGCAACTATCTAATTATACCTATATACCAACGTCCTACGCACGTATATTACTCACGAACACATAGGTATACTAAACAGTATAATTAAATGATTTATATATATATAATAGTAGGTAATTCTGAAACGGTCGAAACTATAATGCAAGGGACACATTAAAAATATATTTGAGTTATCAATATTTTCTCAATATCCGGTTCATCATAAATCAATAAATTATTAATTTAATGTAGGTATATAGGTTTAGATATAAATTCAAGGAAACTAATTTTTATTCTTGATTATTATTTATACTATCGATTATTTACAGATCTACTCTACTGTTTAAATATCATATTTATATATTATAAATTATTATAAAAATAGATATTCTTATATTAATGTATTATATACTTCCGTTGTTGTTATATTATAATAAATGAACGCTTAAAAAACCATATGCAAATGCATTAAAAATACATTTTTTATTTATTTAGTTTTAAATTATTTTTATTCAATTGAAGTTATTTAAGGTATAAGTAATAATCGCATTGACTTGACGTAAAAGTTTACGAATATACAATATACAATAGAAAATAGAAAATTAATTTAAAATTTGAATTTAAAAATTAATAACAGCATATAAGAAAGTAGGGAAGTCGATTCCGGGTGTTTCTTAGTTCCTTTATTCATCGAAGAAATCAGTGGTTTATTATAATTAAGATTTAAATGCAATATCATTGCATAATCGAATTTCAATTCGTATTCGAAAATACGTTTTTGAGCGGAATTCAGTCAGATATACAATATATTATACTGATAATCCATTCCAAAATTTTACACCGTGTGAAGACTACCTATGAGAAAAATCAAAAAAAAATTTCAAGTCCCTACATTCCAAATTGTATTAGCTATTACAAAATATTTAAAATTAAATTCGTCAAAATAACATCTTCCATTAATTTTGCAGTTTTTCAATATTTTTTTTATCTTAAAATAAAACTAGCTAAAAGTAAAGTACCAATTAGATGCTGATATATAAAATAATCACACCAAATGATATACTTTGAGTGGTTCACTAAATACGTAAGAGGGATATATACAGGTTTAAACCTATGGTCTACACGTTAAAAATTAAATTGTTTTAATCTTGAAATATTATTGTATAGTTTATATTGGGAAAACAAATTCTTCCCCTATCCAATTCTCTTATAGTTCATCAATGCTACTTAGAATAATTATTAATTATAGCAATTCCTACGTTATACTTATATTTTACAAGGTCTTTATTTTTCACGTTATTTTTTAAACATTTTCTGGGTAAAATTTATTGAATTACAGTGTATTTTAGTTTTAAATACAATAATATAGTGAATACGAGGGATTTTTAGGGGATAATTGAAAATACTAGTTTTTACATATTTTTAGATATTAATATATATATATGTATATAAACAATTGAACATTTGTATAATTAATTTAATTTTTCACAATAAGTAGTAGGTACCATACAGGGGCATACTGATAATTAACATTATTACGTACAGACTCTGATAACACTCAGAGAACAAATAAGAAAAAAACTGCCTGAATTGTGGAAATAAACTCTTCGATTTTGCATCAAGATAAATGCGTCAGTTCATAATATCGTATTGTAAAGCAGTTTCTGGTTAAAAACTCCAGTGCTAAAGTATTCTCCCTTTCTAATATTCATTAGATTTTGTTCCCAAATTATTTCTGGTTTTTTTTTCAAAATTGAAATATGCATCAAAGGGGTCACATACGATTTATTAGAATAAGTTGCATTGTATAAACGAAATCAGTAAAAATATTAAAGACATAATTGCAATAAAAGGATTTCAATACTATTTCAACTAATGGAAAATACGAATAAAGTTAGAATTGAAGTTGCATTACGCATATACCAATTGGGTAACGTGTAGTTAATCTATTTTTATCGTAAAAAAAATTCAATAGATAACTGCAGATTAAAAATAACTAAGTAAAATAGATTTTTTTTCCATTTTCAGCGTAATCATTTGTTAAAAGTTTTATATGTGTGTGTCGTATACTTTTGGTAGAAAATTGCATCTATTGGTACTTTATGTACATCATTTTTCGATTTCTCAAAATATTTGCCTTGGGAGAAAAAATACTAATTAAAAAATGGCAAAAATCGGAAAAATTACAGTTTTCGTTATTTTGTTTTTTATATTTATTGATAAATAATAAATAACTAATTTTTCTGTGGATCGAAGGGATGAAGAAGGAAAATCTGGAATTGACCTTCTCGCTTTTTTATAGTAATATTTGAATGTATGATATGCAAAGTACAATATTAAATAATGAATATTATTATAGAAACTAATTATTTCTGTCAATTTGATTTAGATGTATTATTATCTTCGTGGTTTCGTATATTATACTTAAATATAATAATTTAATTATATATTTTGAGCGAAGCGAGGACTGTATTGGTTTTACAATAATGTTTTTATTTTTAATGTGTGAAAGCACGATTTTTGGTATAAATAATAATGGTTCGATTACCACGAATAGAGTAAGCTTTCGGTAATAAATTGCATCTAGTCGGTACTTTATTTAGCTCATTTTTCGAATTACTCAAAAGTTTTTACTTGGGAGAAGAAAAACTACCAAAAAATGGTGGAAATCGGCAATATTACAGTTTCTGTAATCAGGGCTTAAAGTGGGAAAAAATTCAAGGGGACTAATGACTCCATATAGTTTTAAGTGTTCTATATATATATCATTTTATGTCTCCAGAGCGTTTTGTAACGTGTAATTTGTTAAAGGGGACGCTTTTTAACCATCATTAGAGGTAAGGGAGCTGAGTCCTCCTCCCCACTTTAACCCCTGTCTATAATTTACAATTTTTTTATTTGATGATAACTAATTGAGTTTTGGTTTATAAAACATAAGTAGTTTATACGCGTGCACATGGTAAAATTTTGGAATAGATTGGTTGATTTTCTGAGTATAGAACGTTGAAATTTTTCAAAAAATGTTTAATATTACCTGCAATTTTAGGTTTATCGGTTTGAAAATTTTATAGAAACTTAATCATACACTACGAAATTGATTTTAGACTTTTCATGATAACTAATACAATTTTGAACGTAGATATTTGAATTTTTTTTAAGTATTCTCATAGGTAGTTTATACACGTGGTAAACTTTTGGAACGGCTTATCAGTTTAATTATAAGTATAGGATTGTATTATATTGAGTTTCTCTCAGAATCATATTTTCTAATGCAATATCATTGCGTTCAAATCTTAATTATAATGAACCACTAATTTCTCTGAGGACCGAAGGGACAAAAAAGGAACGTTTGGAATCGACCTTCCCGCTTTTTTTTGTTTGTATTAAAATTTATAAATTATTGACATAGAAGACATAGAACTATAATCTATAGTTTAAATTTAAAAGAAATAAACAACATGATTTATTCAAATTTATAAGACTATCTCAATAGTGTTTTTGTTATGAGATGGTCGTATATGTATATATCTATGTATATATCTCGTATAATATTTGATAATCATTAAAAATGTTTTTTTGTTCTATTTAAATTTTTTTAAAAAGATCTGAGTCAAGGACAATATAGTTTTTTAAAGTAGGGATTACCTGCTGTTGGAATAACATATCACGCCTAGACTCGAGGTCACCGTGTGTATAAATACAAATTAGTAACCATTATTGTAGCAACTTTTGGTTACTAGGTAGTGATTTTTTTAGGCGTGTTTCCTACGTTGTATAAATTGTAGATATAATTGTATGAATAATTTATGAAAACGACTACAGGTAAAAATTTTATTTTCGTGCAATATTTATGCGTGTTTATATAATATACACGTATATATATATATGTGTGTGTGTGTGTGTGTGTGTGTGTGTGTGTGTGTGTGTATATATAGTATACATATACTGTGTAATACCTACTATATATAAGCTAAAAATTATTTCTGCATGGTTCACATTAAAAATTACTAACTTATGATTATTTTGCGTGATGATGATTATAACTACTTCATTTTTAACATATTTATATAAATTTATTAAATGTAATTATTTTCTCCGTAATAGATATTATACATGTGTATAAACTTTTATACTTATTATTACAAAAGTTGTACAAAATTTATTTCGCCCAATTACAATATTAAATAATAAGTAAATATGTGTACATACTGTACTACATATGTACATACTACCTATGTATACAAAAATAGGTAGTTTGTATGAAAAAAAGAAAAATTTTAAAGTTTGACATCCTGTTTGTCCCTTTTAATGTTATTCTAATGCATAATGCTACTTGACTAGCATCAATCACAAATATCAAGGAGTCAAAAATGGTTATTGATTAATTATAAAATGACGATGATATTTTAATCAAACCAAATAATTGGACTTTTTCGGATAATTATGGCCGGCTTACTCCAGAATACAGATACCGCCATGTGCAAAAAGTCCGAGTTACCCGAGATTCGAACCTGCATCAAGACCTTTGTTGGCCGAAAAATGTGTTTAAACCACTCGATCACGCCCGACCCTATTTTTACTATACATACACATTTTAAGTATACCTGTATATCAACTGCAATATTATTTTAACGTAAAATAAAAATAGCGGTAAGGTCGATTCCGGACGGTTTTCCTCTGTCCCTTCGGTCCTCGGATAAATTAGTGTTTTATAATATAGATTTCAATACAATGATATAACAGCGAAACTAAATATAATAAAATATATGTTACTGATAAACCGTTTCAAAATTTTACCACGCGTGTAAACTACCTATGAGAACACTCAAAGAAATTTTCAAGTCCCCACGATCAAAACTCAATTAGTTATCACGAAATATAAAAAATAAAAATAACGTAAATTATAATTTTGCCGATTTTCATCCATGTTTAGTAGTTTTTCTTCTCCCAAGGAAAAATTATTAAGAAATTTGAAAAATGGACTATATAAAGTACTAGCTAGATGCAATTTTCTAACGAAAGCATACCCTATTTGTGATAATTGTACCTACCCAAAATGTCAGACATAAAAAAAACAAAATTGTAAAACCAATACATTGTTCGCTTCGCTTAGAATCTAAAAGTATTGTGTAAGTAAACTTTATTTATGTTTTTCGAGTTAGTAGTCGAAAGGAATTGAAGATAGCATAACTTTTCTTTTAAAGTGAAAGTTATGCACTGAATAATGAGAAATATATATATTTTTTTACAGATATTATTTTTGAAGTTCCATGTCAAACTCATTAATTTCTTACTTATCGAAAAAATTAACTTCGTGCTTATTTGGAGGTGCACCTGATGTCTAATTACTTATTACTTACCTTTATATAGCCGTATAAATGCGAGTGTCGAATAGACTTTAAAATTTAGAAAAAAAAAACCATAAAATAACAATAAATTAAGTATAGAGTAAAGTATCATCATGTGTTCGATTGTAATGATGATGACATCTGATATACCTACATCTAATGTGAACGAAATATTTTTTTTTATTTGTAGAATTCTTTGTTACTAATTTATTAAGTACAAACGTAAACATTCAATGAAAATAAAATATTTAAACATATATATCCTATTTACATGTTAAAAAATTCGTTGATAATGAAATAATTTTTTAATGGTATTTCCATTGTTTCCTTTTAACGTAATATTTAGAATTCTGATCACATTTATATGTTACACTGCTTGAAGTCGTAATCTATTTTATTACGCGGGTTTTTTGTCCGTAATAAGGATTATGATGACAGTAGTGAAGCCAACGCTAAAGATTATTAAAGGGTTAGTTGCCGATTATGTAATACTCTTTGTTATCTATATATAATAATGTTACGTTTATCCGAATTCTACATAATTTCAATGCTGCACCAAAAAACCTAATATTGAGCAATAATTATTTTTCATCTAATTTGCAAGAAAAGATACGATTTTTTTTTAGAAAAGGAAAATATCTAAATCCTTACGATTATTAGGAACTCCATTAATGTTTGTCTTATTCTTTATTGCTACCGACAAATTTGAATAATAATAATAATATAATAGGTAGGTATTACAATAAAGTATTTATATTGTATGTAAAATTATCGAAATATTCTAACGAATTGTATTGTAGTATGACACAGTCCGAGAATCGAGATAATGATCATTCATATCCAGAATAACAATAATAAGGTCAATATGTCTATTATGACTATATAACTATAGTCAAGATCATAAGGAAAAGTGCCAAGAATTCTTAAGTAAAAAAAAAAATAAGAAAGAAATACCATATTATTGTAGTATGTAAACATATTATATTCGAAATGTGCTGCAGGACGAGAATACATTTTTATACTTGTTTTACCGTATTATTATCCGATAAACAAATGCATGTAGATAAATATAGTATAAAATTTACTGATGATGCGGCCAATAATCTATATAACCGATTTTCGGAGCATTCACTGACATTATTTAAACTTAAGAGTTTTATACGTACACAAAATATTATACATTCCTAATTTAAACATGCTATAATATTCAACTTTTCATAAGAGTTTTAAATATTTGTTTCTGTTATATTTAGATTTCGCTTTGTTTCGTAATTTATAAAACTACGAGTAACGTAGATACGTTAATCAATAAAAATTTTAATTACTACTACGAATAACTGTATTAAATCTAATAAGATTGTAGTGTATAGTATATTATAGTATAATAGTATATTGTTACAGTATTGTATTTATATGTGTTATGTATACCTAATTTACTTGTAGTTCATATTTTTTGAGCTTTTGTAGACAGTACAAACAAATTTATATATGCCTAGTATTTAACATTAGTAAATTCTTTTTAATATTTTTACTTTGACTTACAATATCTAGTTACCCAATATAAGTTTAAATACACAATTAAAATATTTATAGAAATAATAATTATGCATTAGTATTGAGTATTCAGTACATTATAATATTACGTCTGACTTAATTAGCCGATTATATATAAATATTATAGGTAAGCACACCATAGGAAAGTTATGGCTACTATAACAGCGATAAATATTAACAAATTAAAAAACTCAATGTAAAATAACAATTGTGTTTTTACCTATCTATTACTACAATTTCACTTTAGTTATAGACACTAAATTATAATTATTAATGCACAATCGTGAACGATGACAATGACGATGTGGCGAGAATGTGGAAAAATATAGCAGCGGAACACCGATCCAAAGATAGCCGACAAGTTCATCGAACAATTTGCATGTCGAACCGCAGTAATCGAGACGAGATCTCAAGATCTAGAGACTTTGGGGAACGATCGCACCACGGAACTATCTTTACAAAAAATGGGTGACCTCTAACGTTCAGACATTCGCGACCTTATGCTGGACCCGATGCCCGACCTAGCCAGGTCGACAGAACAAATGTAGCTGCGATCTGTCACGAGAATCCGGGAACTGCGTGGATCGCAATAACTCGATTGAAAAAGAAATTTAAATGTTTATAGATGAATAAAAATCATGAATGGAGATAAAGTACAATGGGTAAAGGATAGCACTATAAAAACGTCTGGCACAAATGCCATCGGACGAACAAGTGCAGCCTACTACGTCGACCATGTACCGACTCTCCGAACACTACCCGATGATCCGATCACAATGTCCACTGTTGACAAGCCAGTTGATGTACATATGCTATATGGGTACGAAGAACGACCGCTGTTTGACAACGAACTACCGGAAAGCGTTTTGCTGATAAGCTATCACCATCAGAATTCGCAGCGGCAACAACGACAACAGGTTGCAGAAGATTTCGACGATTCTTTCAGAACCGTCGTCAAACCCGACATCATCAGTCGGGATCGATGGGCATAATACGTTGGCTTGAGCCGATCGGTTTTTGTTCGTCATGCCCGTTTTTCGTTTTTTGATATCTCATGTGCGAAATGACAAAATCATAATTATTTTATTTCCATGTATATACTACTATATACCTACTATGATAACTATATATATGTATATATATATATATACTATATAGACTCATCATCAAATATTATTTACCATATTAATAATTGTTTCATTTTTCCCAGAGATATTCTCGAAACTTGATTCCTGGATAGAGCAGCAGAATGTGATAGTGAACAGATATCATCGCATTAACTTTCTGTTACTCGTGATTTTTGTTAATTTATATCTTAAAGAACCGGATCTACAATGAAATGAAGTCGAGCAATTTTTATTACTACATAATGTTAGCAACTCGTTCCTTATGCTATCACGTTGGGGCCATTGAAAATCTAACATTCGGTGAACGTTTGATTGAATATGGTTAATATAAAATCTTATCCAACCAAACTTGACTAAATGTTAAGTTTCTGATGGTATCAACGCCAATAATATACTCAAAATATAACCAGGAACATTATACAGCGATAAAAATTTTTCGGCTACTTATTAATTTTGGTTGGTTTATGAGAACTCTTTTGGATAAAGTCTACGATAATATTTCAAATATTGTGAAGTCGCGACAATAGGATCTATTCACCGTC
Organism: Eriosoma lanigerum; assembly: GCA_013282895.1. NCBI lineage: Eukaryota > Metazoa > Arthropoda > Insecta > Hemiptera > Aphididae > Eriosoma > Eriosoma lanigerum. The sequence goes on from CM023357.1 coordinate 44,220,979, forward strand.
ACCTAAATCGCCATTCAGAGTAATTATCAAATAACTGATTTCTACATAAAATGTACGATGGGTGGATGTTTAAATATCGATACATAGTGTTGTACATTATCTAGATAAAAAAAGAAATAGTTTTTTTTTATCTTATCTATTTAAATACTACAAGTTATAAAAGGTAAAATAATAATAAAATGTTATAAATATTAATAATAATATATAGTATATTAGTAAATGAAATTGTGACACAAATCGTAAAAGGTTGAGAATCACTGCATTCAGTTATAGGTAATTAATATGTAATTACGTAGTATATAAATTAGAGTGAAAATTAATTTATCATTAATATTTAAATCGTCTAAATAAAAGGGGTTTAAAGATCTACGTTTTTTTTTTGTCATCAAAAACATGTCTAAATAACATTTAGCTATTTTTTCGTACATTATTAATATAATTCACGAAACTAAAACTGAATACATGGAACGCATTGCATATAATTTTCAATCTGAAAAATGCCCCCCAAATGGAGGCCGTCATTTTATTTCCACTAGTGGTTTATTATCGCATAAGTAATATATATATCGTATAAATTTATTTATAAAAAAATAATAATAAGACATGCATATTGTTATTGTTTCATCCATGCAAATGAAAACAATATGATGAAGTCTATTAGTCGTCCACTATTGTCGATTCTATACAAGGTATCGAGGTCTAAACCTTGGATCCTATATGGGTATGTCTGTTTTCAGGACGTTAGATCACTACGTTATCATTTTGTTGTTATCACTTAATAAAATAACTACGTTATTATTTGTTTATTATGTATATCCTAGATACATACGTATGTATTATCTAAGATGCACATTGTGTTTAGGTTATTATTAAGAATAATAATTTTATTTTTCAGTTTTCCTTTTCTCAATATAAAGAGTAAATCTCTTAAATAAGTTGCATTAAATATTTTTTTTTAAACACGTATAATAACTTTTATCGTCCATTATTGTCATTTAATTAATTTTGTAAAAGGTATAAATAAAAACGTGTTATGTAGGATATGAGTTTTAAAATTGTCAATAAAACTATAAACAATTGTATATGTTATATAGTTATAAATACAAGTTTATAAGTCAATGTTAATGTTCAATAATCCTAATTTATGACATTTATATATTATGTTCATTGTTCAATCATAAGCATACAATTTATAATTAGGAATAGGTGTAGTTGTACTTCAGTAAATAAATAATTTTTGTGGAATTTTTCAATCTATAGTCTATATAATATAAATGTAAAATAATATGTTTCAATAATTTCACCAAAATTTGTTTTTTGAGAAAAGGAAAACTGAAAATAAAATATTCGTAATAATAATCTAAACACAATGTACATAATAAACAAATGATAGCATAGTTATTTTATTAGGTGATAACAATAAAATGATAATGTGGTGCTCTAACGTCTAGCAAATAGACATATCCGATATCCATCCTATACGCGTTTCATGTATTCAGTTCAGTGACATTATTGTAAAAACCCTTCCCGAAAATGTGGTTCAGCTACATCCTTGCTTATAAAGTCTACCGACTTTGACAAAATTACATCAGCATAATATATTTATTTAATATTAATTGTCGCCGCATCACCGAATAACTTATATGCTCATTGCTCATCATTAACATGCGTAGAGTATTGTACAACCTATATATGCGTAGAATGCGCGATCGTCACGGGCCGGAATCCTGCCGGTCGAACCGGAACCGACCGAACGACGAAGGGGTACTTGCTTAGTGCCTAACTCGGTTATCGGGTGAGTGAGAGGAATGGAGTGGGGGTCATGTGTATTACAAACAAATTTTACATTTACGATCGCGTAAAATTGCGTAAAATGTATTGTTATAATATTATTATGTACACCTAATACTTTAAGTATAAAATAATATACTATAATATTATATTATGTCATATTAAATTATGAAATCGTTTCAATCGTTTCATGCACCCGTTCCGTATATACATTAGATCGATGATAATTATTATATTTTTATTTTAAAGCCTGAGCGTTGCACAGGTATTAGGTTGTAGATGAGTTGACGTATTTCGCGGTTTATCTAATCAATATATTATATTGTGCGAATCACATTGCGCGTACATCGAGTCTGCAACATATTTGAATTTTTAAATTTTTTTATATTTTATACATTTTTCCTAAAATTTACGAACGAATGTATGAATAAGGTGATAGTCATGTTGAAAACGGGTTAACAACGTGATTCTAAAAAAATCGTGATAACACGGCGGTGCCGACTTCTCGACAAACGAATTTCCATAACTTACTATCCGCATAATACGAGTACATATGTATATATATATATACCGTATTTTAATAAAATATGCATTATTTTAATATGTATGATAAAGTAGGTATATCACGTAGGCGATTTGTGTACTAATATATAGCTCATTGTAGAAACTATTGTTTATAGATTGTGTGTGTGTTTGTCTATTTTAATATGATTATTAGGCCTTCGTATAATAAGTTCGCCGCCACCACACCTCTCTTCTAATCCATCATGTCGGTGACGGCTTATTTCGACGGACACTGACCCAATTGGCTTTTATCAATTAACACTCAATTGGCTGTACAATCAAATTGTTTAGACCTTGGTTTAGTTATTACGCCATGTTTAGTTAGTTATATTATATAAATTATAATATTAATACCTACAATAATAATATGTTTTTTTATATGACGTAAACCGCAAACAAACGCTCTCGACCGTATATATTTTGCGGTAATTGTTAATATTAATTTATATTAATACATAGAAATATATTATAATCGTAAATTCCACCAGAAACACCCATACTGCAGGATTGATACGGTAGCTATAAAAAAATGTTTTATAACAAATTAAGTCCCCTGCCTTTTTTTAACAGGACTCTAATATTTAATGTAAATCTTTGCATATAGGTCATCAATTTTTGTTATACTTAATATTGATATATTCGTCATCAAATAAATTAAATAGAGATTGTAAATATAGTTGGAATTTGGAAAGTATTTAATCAATAAAATTTATTTGAAAACAATTATATTATGGGAATAAATGCAAAAATTGATTTGGATATATTAAACTACTAGCTATTTAATATTTAATTTTTCATTTTAGATCCATATTGTTTTATCTATTTTCTTTATTAAAAGAATACTGTATAATGATTCTTGGAATTATATTTCCGACTGTCAATATAAGAAATAACAAAGAAAATACTATAAATTATTTTAAAACGTAAGAGTTTATATATTTAAATTAATGTTTATTCAATGAAAATATAACTAAGTTTATTAACCGCTGCATTCTACTAGTATATATATAAATATTTGAATTACAATTTATGAGCGGAAACTGCAGTCGAATATCAGAGTTTTGTAGGAGTATAAGGTTGATTATAATTTTCTGTCGTTTGAGGTTTCTTATATTATATCTTCTACAGTTTGGTCATTTTCTCCTACGATAGAAATTTGATTTATATAAATATATCTTCTTCAAAATTATCTAAGCGGTCAATTAACAAAGGAACAATAGTGCAACCCTCATTAGTTTTTTCCATCTATCCTTTATACTATTTCGAAACATGACTTATGGTCATAGTGTTTCCAAAATCCCCGGTAACTATACATCAATCCATTGAATCCAGTCTGGGTCTTGTCCTATATTTATTTTCTTAATCAACACAAGTTTCAATAATTATAAATATAACTATCAAATATTTATAAGATGCAGTGGCGTACGTTAATAGGTATATTAAAAACGCATATTACAGAAGATAAATGATTTACTATAAAGAAGCAGTGTATAACTTGATATTAAATTAAATATTTTATTAATTTTGGATAACTATATCGTGAACTTAAATTTCATTATTTTATGATAAATTGATAAATAAAGAAAATTTATAAAAATAAATATTACCAATATACTATATAGATATCTGACTGAGTTTCGAACAGAATTGTTTTTTTGAAATGCAATATTATTGTATTCAAATCTTAATTATAATAAACATAATAGTATAATTACACCAGTAATTTCTCCGAAGACCGAAGGGATATAGGAGGAACGTTCAATAATTGACTTCACAGTTAGGTTAGGTTAGTTTTTAATTTGTTGTTTTATGAAATTAACCGGTAATTTATTAAAATATGATAATTGAATGTTGATAATATATATATATATATATTATTATTATTATGTAAACACAATAATTGTTAATTGTAAAAAATGGGAATGTCGAGTTTTGACGTTCCTCCCTCGTCCTTTTCGTCCTCGGAGAAATTATTGGTTTATTATATTTGAATGCAACGATATTATTCAATTATACTGATAAGCCACTGATTATACCACGTGTGTAAAAATAAAAATAAAAATAAAAAGAACTATTTTTATTCTTCATTTACACGATTTAATATTATTGTTTTTATCGATATCCCACGAAGAAACTATTATTTATTTATAATATATTATATTCCTCCATTAGTATTGATATATCTTTATCACATAATATAGAATGGGAAGTCACATTAATTTTAGATAATTTTTAATGTTTTATTTAATTATTTAATTCTTATAGGCTGAATATGAAAGTTTACTTCAGTAAAACAAATATATTATTATCTACTACTTTCGCAGAATCTCTAATTACTAACGTTTATTGATAATAATAATATTATTTATTGATCATTTTTAATATTCTTTCTATATGAACAAAATTATATTCTTTAAATTACGAATAATTATATCCTATTTAAGAATTCAATTTTATTATCGTTAGTTGCTAAATCCAAAGTAAACCATTGTTCACATATGTTTCTCTATATTATGTTACTTTATAACAAATTAAAACTTGTCCAATATTTCATAGTAATATTAATCTTAATTATTTATTAATATTACTATGATCATTTGAATTTTATCATTAATGGTAAAATATTTGATATATAAAGTGCGTATGCACAGTACACTAAATTGTCATTAGAAATAGTATAGTTTTCTGTTCTCAACCCAATTACCTAACAATGCCATTAATGCCAAAATTAAATTTTGAAGTTAGTTATTTATGCAGTAAGTTTAAGGAAAATTTAAATTCGAAACGCTTTATAACAAATAAAGCCAATACATATATTTCTATCAAAATACAATTTTGAGACAATACGTGCATGATGGATTGCTTATAAGTAGATCGCATATTATAATGAGTGTAGTACAATTTAATTAAATTATGTAAAAAATATTTTTGTCAAATATAATAAATATCGTATTTGTTGAACATCGTAGAAATAATATCGATATAAACATAATAACAATCTAAACATATCAACGTCCCGCGCAAATATATTATAATATCAATATCATCGGAATCAGAAGGGGGAACCCTAATCCCGTTCCAACAGAAAAATTGAATTTCACATATGAACATTTTACTGAATGTATACCTACGTATATAATAAAAAATTATAGTTTGCCCCCCCCCCCTCCTCCGTTATCTTGAGTCTCCACCATCGTTAACTTAGGTTGGATCTAATGTGATTTGAAGTATATCAAACAGAAAATATATTATATTATGCATGTAAATACGTAATTGATTAACATTAACTGATACACATTATACATACATAAATATTATATGGGTGAAAAATACACACAACGATATATTTGTAATATAACACCTAAAGCTGCAGCAACAGTGAGGTGCAATCGCTTTAATTCAATAGTATTTTATCGAAAAATTATCCTTTAAAATAGATATATAGGTGTATACTATTATATTTGAGCGTAATGTTTTTGTAGGCGTTATAGCCTTATAGGTGCTACTAAACTCAACAGTATTTTCAGGAATTAATTAGAGGAACACAACATGTTGAATGATCTGTACTAAATGTAATTTTAACCGGAAACGGATTAGCCCGTGAGGTGGGGAGGTAATTTCTTCCCGAACCCTATAGGTTGTTTCATAATATAACTCACAATGTAAACAAATTTAATATTTATATTTATCCTTTTTTAAAATGTTATATTTTTATGTATAAATTTTAGGTATATGTATATATTATAATAACCTGAAATTGTATTAAATAGATTTGTTTTTAGGCAAATATAAATAAGATTACAATATCAGTGCTCAATATATACAATGTAACCGTTCGTGTTGAGTTATTTTTTGTCGATAAGTTGTTTTTTTATTAGTTCTTTCATAATATTAATTTATACCTAATATAAAAAATGTTATGAGAACTCGATTGCGCATCATGCGGATATATTTTTACTTCAATTTATTTCCATATTACAGATTGCACATTGTTATATTTTACATTTGTACCTATTATACGTATTTTCATTACATAATAAATACAATCTATTTTCTAACATTACCTTTACTATAATTTGGCCTCAAACTCTTGAACTTGTGAAAATGAATCATAATTATTACGGTTCGTATACACACACACATCAAAACAAATTGTGTTTTATATGATGTTTTTACTTGATTACGCCTGAGTGTGTATTAATATAATATAATAAATATTTGAGTATAATATGATATAGAAAACACGGGTTATACAATTTTAAATTTGTTGATACAATCGAAGGAATTATTGTTTTTGACTACGTGTTGTCCCATATAAAAAGTTTTCCTGGAAACGAGCGAGAATGTAACCTTTCCAAATGTCACTGTAATTATTCAAGTTAAACGTTGACGTCGACCTGCCCCCACACGACATTATATCTACATAAATGCTGATAAATTAAATTAAACATATTATTATAATTATATTCCGATCTTATATATTAAATAACTGCGTAGATAAAAATGTCCTATACAAATTATTATTACAATAAATACGCGCGGTCAAAGATAAAAATGCATTATAAAAATTAATAATATAATATGCTTATCGTAAAATATATTTTATCATAATATTATAAATCTAACGTGTTAAATGAAACGAACAATATTTTATTTTAATGCGTATAATATAACGTTTTGTTATTTTTTTTAGAAATTTTACATATAATATATTATAACATCATTAAATTATAAAAACAAATTTAAAAAAAGTGGAAAGGTTCGTCCCTTCGGTCTTCGGAGAAATTAGTAGTTTATTATACTAAAGATTTGAATGCAATGATATTGCATCAGAAAGTACGATTCTGAGCGAAACTCAATATATTACAATATGCTATAATGATAATCCATTCCAAAATTTTACCAGGTGTGTAACTTACGAATGTAAATATTTAAAATAAATTCCAAGTTCCTACGATTTAAACCTAATTAGTTACCATAAAATAAAATAATGAAACTGTAATTTTGCCGTTTTTCAAGAACTTTTACTTTAAGAGCTTATAAAAAAATATTGTCAGTCACGATTATCAAAACATTTTGTAAAAAGATTAATTATTATATGCCTAGACTTCAATAAAATTTTCAAACCAATAAACCAAAAATTGCAGGAAACATTAAATATTTTTGTAAAAAAAAGCCAAAACTTTATATTTAGCCAGAAAATCAACCATTCGTTTCTAAATTTTTTCTTGTAATGAAGTTCACCTAAATAAATACTTGAACAAATTTTCAAGACACTATGATTAAAACTCAATTAGTTATCACGAAATTAATAAAATTTTAAATTTCAGAAACCATTATTTTGCCAAATTTCCGCTATTTTTTAGTAGTTTTTCTTCTCCCAAGGAAAAACTTTTGAGATATTCGAAAAATGAGCTAATTAAAGTAACAACTAGACTAGCAATTTGTTACCGAAAACATATCCTATCTGTGGTAATCAGACCATTATTTCTACCTGAAAAAGTGTCTTCATACATAAAAAAAGAAATATCATAATATTCATTTCTACTAAAATTATTCAAATTTTAGAAGCTTATAAAATAAAGTTGCAACTTACGATTATCAAAATATTTTGTAAAAAGATAAGGTAGTATATGATTAGACTTCGATAAAATTTTCAAAGCGATAAACCGAAAATAAATAAAGTACTAACTAAACGAGATTTGCTACCGAAAGCATACCCTACTTGTGGTAATCAGATCATTATTTCTACCCGTAAAAGTGTTTTCATACCTTAAAAAATAAAATACAAAAAATAAATATCTTTGTATAACCAATACATTCCTTGCTTCGCTCAGAATCTAATATTGTTCTTTCAATCCGTTCAATAATACCTTATACTGCTAATGGAGCACAATCGGTGATCTAAATTTATATAATTCACATTGGAAACATTTATTAGATCGATTTTAAAAAATATAATTAAATGGTATTTTTAAACTGAACCTTCTTTATAATAATTATATCTAAAATTTTATATTATAAAACTACTAAATTACATAATCAACTACAGATTTAAAGCAGAATACTTTTCTAAACATGTTTTCAATAACACTTTGCGCACACGCGACGAACAAATAATAAACTCCATTAAGGTAAGTGTTTTAAAGGTCACGGAAAAGGTGAAACACATCATAAAATTGAGTTGGCATAATAAAAGGATATGGATGAAAATTAATAATTGTACATTTATAGATCTATTAAATCGATAAGTATTTTTATTATTTAAACGATGTACACAATTTAATACATCATTTACCTAACAGTTGACTTAAACTTAAACATTTTAGTCGTAATGTACTTATGAGTATTGTAATATTATTATTGTTATTAATAGTTGTAAGTTTATAACATTATTAGTAGTTAAAGTATACAAAGTAATAAATACATGTTTTCAAAATCGAACGAGTATATTATATTTAAATGTAGTAATTACTTATTTGTTGATTTTTTTTTTTTATCAGACTTATCTGACGTGTATAGGAATTGTGTATATAAGTGAGTATAATATAATATACTTATCTATAATTTGTATTATATAATATACAATGAGAACTGTGTGTTACAAAATCAATGGAGATAACATTGAAAACGTATATACGTAATTATAATCAACCTTTTTTTTATAGGTTATATGTACCTATAGGTTAGATTAGGTTAGGTTATATATTATAGGTATGTGTTGTAGAATAAAATAGAAAATAGAGTATTTAAAGTTTAAACAATATTCAATATATAGCATCCCGAGTAAAGTATATAAATGAATAACCTAATTTATTATGGACTTTTTGAAATAAATATTGTTTAAAATCAAATAATGTTTTAATCACTATAACTATAATATTACAATAGATCTAAAATTAATATAAAGTATGTTTATTTAACCCATAAATTTAACTCAATAGCCATTGAGCATTTAGGTACTTTTAAAGCTATTTAAAGTATTCATATTGTATTAAAGTTAGCCAAATTGCTTAAAACTGCAGAAAATTGTACATAAAATCCAACGAATATTAATCGCGATTAAACCAAAGTCTTTTTTCCTAAATGATTTTTGTAAAACATTGATTTTTGTATACAATATAATAATATTTTTAAATCAGTTTTTTATTTCTGGAAAGATTAGAAAAATGGAGTTATTATCTGGTTTTTGCAATACGAAATTCCAATAGTCCTACATTTTATAAAATACCCGAATTGGCAAATTATCTACTTTATCAGTAAAATATACAATTATATGCATACAATATATTAATATATTACACTTTCATCCAACTAGTTAGGTAATAAGAAAGGTTATAAAGTTACTATAAAATATTTATACCAAACAATAATGTATAATAAATATGTTTGAAAATAAAATATTGTATATATGACTGGTATTATATATTGCACCTATTGTTTATAGAATTAGATAAAAATTATGAATGTTTCAAGAGCAAAAATAGGTTTGTATAATATGTTTCTATTGCTTAGTATTTCATATAATTTGTATCTGTTGTATGAATACTATATAAACAAAATATTTTTATAATTTTATTATTATTTTTTATCAGTCTACGTTTAGTATTAAAGATGGTAGCATATTGTTACTAAAATATGTATTTTGAAAAAGTCCATATAGTAATATAGGTACGTGTTATAAATTATATTATTATAGGAGTACGATATTATAGGAGTATAATATCGTATTATTTTCGTCTATATATCTTTTTTTTTTTTGTGGTATAAAAATTATAATTATATTTTTATTTGTATAAAATTACAAATTATAACATAATTATTAGTTAAAATATAGACATATTCTACATTATAAAGAGATATTCTTAATAAACTCGAAAATGGTACATTTCAATTTTTCAAGGGAGATATTTTCAATTTCTAAGTTGTATTTGCAATATATATTAAAGTATTTAAATCCTATTTAATGTTAACACACATTAAACTTTCATATAAAAAACTTAAACTTTTTCAAAAAACACTACAAAGAGATAGCATTAAAAATCAATTTTGAACAGATTTTGATTTATCTAAATACAGAGTTTTTAAACCAACGATATTTCTAAATTATATTATTTTTGTTACTCTAAAAGTCTCAATGGAAGTCTAATAACTAGCATAAAAACTTTATTCGTAGGTACTTTTATTATACATGGGGGCTATTTTAGACCAGAACATTAGTAACATTAGACCTATAGTAATATATTTGATGGGCATAGAAATAGTGTGTAAAATTATATGCGATTACTGATTCCAAAAAGGAAACTTGTACATTTAAATACTGTAACCTATTATTATTATATATTCTAAATCGTATTCATCATTGCCCGAGGTCGACCTGAAAAGCCTAAAAGTAAACTTTTGGATCGTTGTCAAGCTGACCGGCTGCATGTATAGCTGTTGCACGACGATCAAAACTCTATGGTCGGCGGCAGACAACACTTATAAATAGATTGCTCGTAAATGCAGCAGAATAGTGGCCACAGACCTGTAATTTTAAAATAATATCTATATATTATACAATTTTAAATAATATTATCATATTAATCAAAATAACTTTCCACAGATTTAACGAATATAATAATGTATGAGTTATTTTTAAACTTTCAAATAAAGTTATTTAATAAAATTAGTAGTCAAAGTGGGGCAAAATAAAATGTTAAAACAATGTATGAATCAACTATAATATCATTCAACTATTTTTAAGGCCGTTGTCAGGTAAATTTGAAAAAAAAATGGCATGAAAAACATTAACTATATAGAAATTGGATCCCCTGTATCCCCCTGTTTTTGTCGATGGATAAAATGAAATTGAGGTTAATACTTTAAAAGTCAAACAAGAAAAGTCAGCAGATCAAATAGAGCTATAGAATCTAAGAAATGGCTCTCCTCAGCAGAGCTATATTATATTATAGTATGAGAAATGTCAACTCTACGGTGGAAGAGGAAGGGACTGTTCTAAATCGCTTGGAAATTCAACTCGTGTATTCAGAAAGGTGACAAATATAGGGACAATTTAAATGAGTAATAAGGTAGGTATAGACTGTAAGAAGTTATTTGTTTTTTTTTTTTAATAAATATATGGAAACCCGAAACCGACAAGAAATAGAAAACTAGAAGAAATACCTACATTTAATACAATAAATGCAATTTACCTACACAAATTTATAATATGTGTGCTTATGTATAATATATATACAAAGTAATAAAAAATCATCTAAACATTATGATTTATTTATTAGCTCAATGGCATAGCCAGAAAAATATCTTTATTTAGAATTATCTTTCCTAAATAAACACTAACTTCTTTAATTTTAATAAGTCTATTAAATAAAAATTGTTTAAATTCGAAGACATTTAGGGGAGAAGGTTATAAACCATTAACCCCCTGGTTACGCCACTGTATTTGCTAATAAATATTTAATTTATATATAAATACCTATTAATCCTGTATGTTGATTAGAAAATTAACACCCTTGAATGTTGATTACGAATTATAATTAGTCAAAATCAGAACAAAAAATAAAGAAAAATACTTTTCGAATTTCTCATATAATATAATATATATTATATTATATTATATTATCTACTTATAATTGTTTATGAAATTCACTTAAATATCTATAGAATTTGTAATTTTGTATATATTTTGGGTCTTGTAGCACCATCCACCATAAATAATCGATATAAGTACATTTTACACGTATAGGCACGTATGATTTTTAATACGAAATTAAATAATAAATATATATTTATCTGATATAACAATTTGTATGAGAGCATTGGAGTTTGGTGTTCCAATAATGATCATTTTACGTTACGCAATAAAAGGGGAGAAAATTACACAATAATTCGTTTTCACATGCAGTAAGTAATAATAATAATATTATTTTGTACAGGTCAAGCTACGTAATAGGTAATATAATATTATTACACATATAGTATAACACCGCACATTATTTTGTTATACTAATTGTATTTGAAAATTACCAAATTTTTAGCGAGATCACAAAATATAGTTTACTTAATTTTTATCATTATGATATATTTATTATTATAATACCATAAGTAAAATATAAATTATTGTGATTCAAAAAATTTCATTGGTGATTGATATTCAAAATAATGTATTTTAAATAAATATACATATAAACGTATAACTTATATATATTTAATTATTTATAATTTATAAACGTTGTTTATGTTAATCATTAAGTATTGGTTTCTAATGTGGCTAATCTATTAAAATATTAGTATAATTTTATACTTGAATAATATGACTAGTACGAGTATTATATAAAATAATAATTCAGAATAAAAATAGATAATTATAATGATAATAAAAAATACATCATGACGTCATGCTTTTTTACCAAATATAATAAATTATATTTCCTCGTCGTTTATAAAACTTCTTGTGGACATCAGGTGATTCGATGCCATGATTTCCTAAAAATCCCTTGTTGTTCGCTGCAAGTTGGAAAAAGTTTGTGGCAGCGATATATTTATGTACTCGTATATGACTATGAGACATTGTTGTCGAATTATTATAATATTTATATGATTTAAAATAATAACTAACTATTATTTTTACGATAAAACTAGGTACCTAAATATAGGTACGTTACAGTGTGTATGTACGTGAAACTTATTTCGTGGTTGGAAATATAGATCATTATCATGTGTACTTATGAATCGTTTCGGACTTATCATAATATGTCATCCGTGTCGGTTAAACTGTATAAGTACAACTGCATTCAAAGCTCAAAGTAGATCGTTTTTTTATGTTTTATTCCTTGACATGTTTATATCGAATTAACAATAATATTTTCATTTAAAAAGCGGCTTGCCTATTACCTATAATGTATTGAAAATAGTTTTTATATGTTTTGACTTTCAATACATTATTTTGTTAAATATTTTCTTTATTATTATTATATATTATAGATGTGTTTATATATTCACCATTATAATTTGAATTAAATTACATAAATTACTGTAAAATATATTTTTTTTATAAGCATATTAACTAATATAATTTACGCGGTATGCTTATTATTATTAATTATTATTATTCCCTTCTATATTTCTTATTTTAATTTAATTTTCTTTTTGTTTACTGGCACATATTCTTATTACTGTTATTAGTTATCACACAGCATTTTTTACATAAATATTTTTCATGTTTGAATAAAATCACATTATAACATAATATGTTTCATTAAGGCACTAATTGTCAATAAAGTTGCTAAAGTAATAAATAATAGTCGGTACAATTATTTTTATAAGTTAACACATAATAGTAATGTTCCTATACATTAGACCACTAGAGAATATGGTTTATTCAATTATAAAATTATTATTTATTAGACATTATATTTTTAATTTATAATTATAGTTTATGTAGTATAACGCTAATATGCTATTATAATACTATTGATATAAATAATTAAAAATCTAGATGATACAATAATATTAGTATTTAGTTCTTACTCGTATAGCATTACGCGTGTTAGTATAATAATATATTATCATGCCTATATTAGTATAAAATATACAATATAATGATTTCGACATTCAACTATTCAAGACAACAGTATAGTATTGTACTTTGTTTAGTGACAATAAATTATAATTATAAACTAAATTTGTGTAAGATTATTATACATGTAGGTCTGTGTATAGTATGTATTTATTCGATAATAATATTAAGTATTGACCGACTATAATATTGTAGAAAAATATACATACTTATTTAATTATCTACAGACGTCAGACGAATTACTTAATGATGTTAACTTTTCTATTGAGCATTATTATATTTATTATCTACATTCTACATATTAACATTTAACTATATATATCTATTGATATGTGTCGTCTTCGTGTCATTTAAATAGTATATACAGTAGTTATCAAATTTGGGAAAGAGGTTTAGATATTAATAATATAATAATAATTATTTATTTATATATTAATAATTTACTAAAATCGATTGATGAAATTATGAGTTTCTTAAAAATTGAAATCTATGATATTTAGTTTAAGATAATGTTTTAGATAATGATATTACGTTTGATAATAATAATATTGTAATTATATTGTTATAGCGAATAGTATTATTATATTATATGTGGGAGAAGAATTTGTGTTTATATTTCCATTTTATAATCAATTTTGACACAATGAGCTGATTATTTATGTTCCACATGATTGAATTTACTATAGAAATCAAAATCGTTCTTCCAAAAACAACGCTAGTCGATCAGTTGTTAAGATAATATAATTATCATACTGTACCTATAATATAATATTTATTATTTCAATATCTATCAGTTATATTCTTATAGCTATCATAATGTGATTTCATTATTGTGTATTTTATATTATTAATTATTATATTATCTGTGGTTAGGTTAGCTTTATGATAATTAAAAACAGTACGGAAACCTTATACTATATTACGGTACAAACACAGTAGACAGATTACATACTAAATATAATATACATACAGTGTATTCATCGATATGACTATTATACGGAGTTATTAGAATTTTATGTTACAAACTTTATGAAAACAATTTTCCAATTTCAATATTATAATTTCCACTATTTTTTTAATACAAAATTATTATTATAGCCCTGTATATATGCTTGCACATTAATATTAATTAAATTACATCATTTAAAAAAAATATTCTTTGTCTAGAAGTATTAGCAAAACCTTAAAATAACGTGTAATTTTTACGTTGACACAGTTAAATTTTAATTAACATAACAGTCTCAGTACGCGTGGTTATATTGGTACTTAACAATTACGATGTTGCACGCAAATGTAGAAAATACCATTATGATGACGATTTGTCGACTTAATTACCTATATTTTTTTTTATAATTTTATATTTTTAACTGTATTAAAACAATTATATAAATGTATTATTTACGTTTTCCATTATAAATGAAAATATGTGGTAAGAACGTGTACCTATAGTGTACAACTGTACAGTGTACACAATATGCAAGCACCGATAACATAATATTATGCTTTTATATAACATTGTAAAAGTTTTAAATCAACAAGTGTTTTTATTTGTTTTTAAACTAAAAATGTTTGATTTTTCAAATATTGAATAAAAATATTATGCTCACAACGACTATTTATAAATTATTTATTATTATGCCATTCATGGCATATATATTATAATGCAGGTCATAAAGATATTAAAACACACAGACAAATATTTATTTTGAGAATTCTTATGGAAAAAACAAATAAATAAATTGATATTTTTTTATTCGATTGGAATATAATTCTCATACGTATATAGTGTACACTGTAAAAATCACATATTATGTATATTATCATAACTACTAGCCAGTAGCCACATGCAAGTAATTTATAAAATGTTATATTACAAATATATGGAAATGGAAATATATAATTTATTAATTTTCATCATTTTTTCAACACAATGTTCTAATCACCCATATATGTACCTATGACAAATAATTAAAATCATAAATAGAAGTATACGACTATATAGGTAGTCTAGAATATGGTAATTTGGTACCTATTATACTATTAAACCTATATGTGTTCATTATGACTGTAATATTATATATTAGATATATAATATATTATGTAATTTATATTAATAAGTTATATTTTATGTATTATAATTTAATGTTTGGAGTATACTTAAAACAAATTGTTATTTGATAAAGAATTGGATAACTGAAAAAAATGGTTTTGACATCGCATGAAGACATAAGAAAATTATTTGTGAAGTATATATTGTATTCTAGACTTTGACAGAATAAATTTAATAATAAAAATGAGATTTAAATTAAAAATGTACCTAATTAATTAAAAAGTAACCCTAATGTTTGAAGTAATTAGCAGAGTTGCGTTAATATAATATGTAATTCAAGTTCAATCGCACCGTTGTAATATATTAATATATTTTCATATATTTTCTCATATTGTTATATAATAATAAAATATTAAAGATGACTACGATAAACATAATTCTACGTCGCAATAGAGCGAGTATAAATGACTTTATATACCACCGTCACTGAGCAGAGAAACTTGTTTTTTTAATAATATTTTTTAATAGTTTACGATTTTACGACCGTTCATTCTAACGGGTTTTTAACGTCACCGTCGATTTGCTTAAAAACCCGTCGTAGTTGCGAGCAAACACACTTTCGTGCTTATTTATTCATCATCACATTTTCTAATATAATTGTATCATCATATTTGCTAATATTACGTATAAGAAATAATTGTTATAATATTATTCTATAATAATATTATATTACTTGTTGCATCATTGACCAATTCGCGATTGTGCTGCGATCCGCGGATCAATCTTTTTATGTTTAGCTGTTTATTATATTTTTATAGTTTTTATTATAGATTTATTGCGTATCATTTATTTCAAAATTTACTTCCTCTGCTAAAACATCACATTTTATTGAACTGTGTAGTATCTATAATAGGTATATAATATTATTATTATATTACTTCTATATCTTTCTAAAAAATGTTTTATTTTTATAATTATGAAACTCTACAAAACCTATAATACTCATTAAATAATGTATTTAAAACTATTTGATAGCATATATCAAAATATATTACTTGGACATATTTACATAAAACACACTATTTTTAAGTACTTTGAATAATTAAAACTCCTTTATTTGCTAACGGTTATACCATTCACAAATAAATTAATAATTTAAAACATTTATATTTATACAATTAATTATTTATAGATGTTCATAGCTCATAAAAAAAAAGTTTAATACTATTAATATTAATTATTCAAATATTCACTAATAAAAAAAGGAATAACGTAGAGATTTAATATGTATTTTATTTTGTGACAAAAAGTTTTATTTATTTAAGAGTAAATATTATGCGTATATTTTTTATATCTATTTAAGAATTCATTTATAAATTAGTAAATTACTAATTAAAAAATAATAATAATAAAAATAATAATAATTCTCTAACTTAAATATGTTATAATGTTTGTTTGATTATATAGACGTAAAAGATTACCGAGTCATCATAAATAAAACGCAAAATAATACATTAGTCATTAATGATAAGTATTTTATAATAGTATATTATTTATAATGAACATATTTCTTGTTGTGAGCTTAAGCCTTTTGTAAGTATTTCACGATAATAGTTCAGAAAGAAAATTTACTGAACGCTTATGAATTATATTTTATATTATAATATTATGTTTTATAAAACATAGAACCTAATTTTGGAACGTATAGTTTATTAACTAATAACTTAATTGTATTATTAATTATTATTTATTGTGTTATGAATTTATGATAACCTTATAAATGAAAATAAGTTGTAATAATTAATATATGGTAACTATTAGGATGATACACTGATTGCTACATAATTAATTGCCATACAGATATAAAATGATAAAACAATTAGGTATATAATTATGTACTAATATACTGAAATACATGAAACAAAAATTGAAAATAAAATTATAAATAACGCTCCAGCTTGGTGTTAATGATTAATACGTTTAAAATTTTAAATAGACGAAATACCAAGTTTTCAGAACTAATTGAAATTAAATTGTACAATGCAATGACTTTTAATAGAATAATTTAATATATGGTTGATAATATTGATTTGTATATTATTTAATGTACAATGTCATGTTTGTATACATGACTTCATAATGTAAGTATAAGTATTATATATTTATAAGAATTTTATATTATTTTAGGAATTTGATTAATCTATATTTTATTTAATAAATTTGGCTGCATACTAATCGAATTCAAATATTATACGTAATAATAAATTTAAAAAATATTGCATAGATCCGCTATAATTTTATAAATGATTCTATAGGTATACTTACATAAATAATCACCATATTTCAAAAAATCTGACTCTTATCTAAATAGATAAACAATATTCATGAAAAAAACCTCATTTTTTTATCACGTCTCACTTTTCGTTGCCTATTATATATTAAACATTCACATTATAATTTAGTCAGTTTTTATTTCAAAGGTCTTTCTTTAAATCATATCAATAATAAGTAATTTTTATTTATAACTAATATTCTTAATTTTTATTTAATCTATTTCATTCAAAAAAATATCTGTGTAAATATAAATAATAATTGCGGTTAAATTAATAAAATACAAAAATATTATATCATTATAATATACTGATTACGTTTAAATTATATTTAAAAAATTTTAACAGTGTTTATTTAACAAGAATATAATTTGTATAATGGTGTTTAACATGTATATTATATATACCTTATACTTATAGTATAAGGTATATTATATATACCTTATACTTATAGTATAATGTTAATGACATTAATTTGAAAGAAAACATATTTTATAATAATTTAAAGTGTACATATAACATTCCAATACATACAACTCCATATGTAATTTTCATCGTAAAATCATATAATCAAATAACTTTCAATTTAAGTACATGCAAATATATTCTACGAAGTATAATGATTACCTATTGATTAATAATATAATATATTTCAGATTACTTAGATTAAACTATTCAGATAACTTCTCGCCTGGCATAAAATATTTGCGTACCTAGTTAAAAATATTAAAATGATAAATTGTGAATCGTATACACAGAGTTAAACTGGCTCTATAAACCGGCCCGGGCTAAAAATATTTTTCAGTCTTACAATAGTTAAATAATAATTTTACTTTAGGTAAAAAACAAATAATAATAGATTGAAGGGACCGACCCAGTCCGGCCCTGCGTATACAGTCTGAAGACTAAATCTAATTTATTTATTAAATTTTCAATGTATTATATAGATAATCCGAATACTATATTATATTGATGTTTTGTACTTATTATTGACGTAACCGTAAGTCATTTTTGATATTAGTACGGGTCATCTGTATAAGTGAATATAGTGAATATACGTATATTGTTAATGTATAGAGTGAAATAATAATAATTGTAATTTATATAGGTATACAGAATAATGAATTTGTTTATATGATGCAACAATGCCACATTGTTACAAACTCACAAACACATAATATAATATAAAGTCCTTCAATTTCTTGATGTATCTATCATTTATTTGTAAATTTAGTGGGTATTTGACATTAACTGATGTTGGATTAATTTTTATTCTCGCGTTGCATTTATATTAGTTTATTGCACATTCACATTTATAATTAATATGCTTCAAATAATTGTTATATGCAGTAGTGTTCCCATACAAATTTTTATTAAAAAATCATGGGTATACT
Source organism: Eriosoma lanigerum (assembly GCA_013282895.1). Classification (NCBI taxonomy): domain Eukaryota; kingdom Metazoa; phylum Arthropoda; class Insecta; order Hemiptera; family Aphididae; genus Eriosoma; species Eriosoma lanigerum. The sequence goes on from CM023357.1 coordinate 44,240,689, forward strand.
CTCCAAGTCTCAAGCATATCACATAGCTAAAAGAAATATTTATATATTTGTTAGATTTTTTGTAATTACACATGGAATTCTACATTGTAATATTTTTTATATACTCGTAGGTAATAATTTATAGTGTCTGGTTACGTGTACCTATATAATATTACGATTGCCTATTATAGTTGTCATTCACAGAAATTTAATGTAAATGGGTAATAAGAAATAGGGAATATTATAAAAAAATGTAAATTAAATATTTGTAATTTAATTTGTTATTATTGAATAACACCTCCTCCATCATTGTATTTGTATATTATTATATATTGTATACTAAAGAAGTCACTCGTTGACTTAGTATATTCTCATAGGAATTAATGGGAACATCTCTGGTTATAAGTTATAACACTTATATTATAATAGGTTATACATAAATTAATATTTAATATTTTGTAAACCTTTCGCGTCGTTTATTATACAATTTTCAGACATTATTTTCGCTTGTATTATATTATGTCTATAAAAATGTTATTTATAATACTACAATTGAACTTAACATTTAAACAACTTAAACGTAAGAAAAATATATATAGGTAAATATTTTAATGTAATTTTCTAGTTTGGTTGAATGAAAAAATGCAAACGGAATATATTCAGTTTGATTGGTTCGATCAACGAATGAGCGTTCACGAATAATCGCAAAAGAGAATTCCGTACACGACGATTTTTTTATTTTCTGGCCCAGTTCACCAAAGTAAACCGATAACTGTAGTGCAACACCAGATAGTCCGGAAGTTGAAACCATCGCGTTATTAGCAATGTAATATTATACAATCGAAACTTGACTAAAAAATAATGGTAATTATTACTATTTATTAGTGTAATAACTATATTAATATTACAGCTGTATAAATATATGTGTTCCAGTACAGTCCCATTATTATTATATTATTATAATTTATAATACGTATAGTGTGCACTGCTAGCGTCTGTGGACAATAAAATAAAATCCCGACGGAATATTATTCGGCACGCATTATAATTCCGTCCGACGCCACACGCTACACGGCGCAATGGCCCCTGCGCGTAAATCCCCCACCCCCCCGCCACTGTTCGCCATCAGTGACCCCCTTACGGTCTTACCGCCCCGCAACAGGATACCGACCGTCCTACCTAGGTTGTATATAATAATAATAATAATAATAATAATAATAATAATAATGTTCTTTCTCCGTGCAAGCGTACGTGTACACATCCCGCCGAACTGATTATACCGCTTGCGTGCGGCGGCGGCGGCGGCAGTATTATATCGGAGGTCTTTGACCGGACAACGTCCTTTCACTTCACCCGCGCGCACATCCACTGCACGAGTACCGCAGCCGCCGCCGCCGCCGCTCCGGGTCTACACACACATACATATTATTATTATATATAGTAACTCTCTGTTGGTTGTATATAATGTATAATATATAGATTTTTTTCTTTCTTTCTTTCTTTTTCTATCGCTTTATAACACAATACGTATATTATATTATTATTATTATTATATATATATATATATATATAAGACGAAGTTTCGTTTCTTCCGCCGCACGCGTGCGTGCAGTTGTGCGTGAGACCGAGACCGATGACCAGCGGGAATATTGTATATAATATAACATATGTATATAACGCGCACTGCAGGTATACATTTTGATGTTATAATATTATACGTTAGAAATTATGTATAATAAACTATTATAATTTCATATCTATCCTGTAGTATATTTAATGGACGGACGGATGTGACGGAGCGATGTAAGTTGTATACTCGAGTACCGCGCGTACTCCACCAAACCGAAAATTATATACAACAAAAGAACAGCGTGCGGACGACGATGATGAGATCGTGATGATAATAAAATAATTTGCGCACACCTTTACTAAGATGACGGGGGGTGATTGATAAAACGGGTGTTGCGCTGCGGTGGGGAGGGGACCTGGCCGACCGACTCGACTTGCCGTCGACATCGCGTGACGTCAGTTGTCGCGGTGGACGACCAACAGGTAGTAGTAGTAACACACGTCATTGGCGATGGCCGATGGGTGTGTACGATCGTGGTGGGTGTACGAGGTATCCCACCCCACACATTCTGGACGACAAAACCCACAGTGGTGATGATATTATAAGTAAATAAAATAAAATAATATAAGTGACAATTAAAAAAGTATATTAAATAATGTTACCTATAGAATTATAAAAGTAAAATAATGAGGTTGAAGGGACAGTAATGATTTCCTACGATGAAATTATAAATTATAACTAGTAACTACTACTATTATATAGATAGCACTTCTATTTTTCTTCATTATTCACTAATCATTTCTATTAGTGCACCCTACAAGAGTTATGGCCATCCATGTTATAATTTAAAGTCCTCCGCCGGACTATACTTATCACTAGTGATGGGAATAATCGAATGATTTTAATAATCGAATGATTAGTAATCGAAAAAAAAAATAATCGAATAATCGAATGATTAGTAGTCGAAAACAAAATAATCGAATAATCGAATGATTAGTAATCGAAAAAAAAAATAATCGAATAATCGAATGATTAGTAGTCGAAAACAAAATAATCGAATAATCGAATGATTAGTATTCGAAAACAAAATAATCGAATGATTAGTATTCGAAAACAAAATAGTCGAATGTTATAAAAATAAATAATAATACAATACATGGACATTGGACAGACACATTCTTAATTTAGTACCCAATGACTTAAATCTAAGTATAACAACAAAGGAAAGTAAACATTACAATTCATTAGAAACCAGAAATAGAAATAAATCCATACACTAGAGTAGTAGACTATTATTATTTAATATTATTCAACATCAAACTGTTCATTTTATCATTTACTAGATTCGAGTAAGTTTAACGGACTGATTTTAGTATTTAATAAGTACTGACTATAGAGTATTTTAAGTTAAATTTTTGTCATGGCACCTAATAAAAGGTCAATAGTGTGGGAGTATTTTCAAAAATCTTCCGAAAAATGCGTTGTTTGTAAGATATGTAAAAAGGAATTTAAATATCATAGCAATACTGATATAGATATAGATATAGATAGTAGGTACAATGGTACTATATACAATTATACACCATATTATATTTATATTACTTATTGTGCAGTAGCCAGTAATTATATAGATACTACTACTGTAGTATACGGGTAGGAAAAGTAAAATTGAGATAAGAAAAGCATTCGATTATTTTTACTACTAATTTTGATCATTCGAATAATTTTATTCGATTATTTTATTATTCGAATGATTTTTAAAATAATCGAAATGATTCGATTATTCAAATAATCGAATGATTCGATTATTTCATTCGATTATTCCCATCACTACTTATCACCATATTTGATTATTATTTCTTTATAATTGTGTATTTCTATAGATGTTTTAGAACATTATCTACGTCACATCTATCCATATCTTCCATGACCAAAATCATGATATTTTCTTCCGGTTTCCAGTCCAATACAACACTGTTATCTGGTTATTACTCGTCCCCACAATCGTTGAGACTTAAAACAACCGACTGTCACCATTGCCATTTCGTCCTGTTGCAGTTCCATGTTTTATATCCTCCTTAATGAACCTGCAGTTCTATTATAGTTGAGTATCGGACCATATATCCTCTATAGTTGTTTTTTCTAAAAACCTTAATCTTCACTTCATGACCTGTGTTACTATAATTTTTATCCATACTTTTGCACAAGTATATTATACAACGTTTACATGGAACAAATTTATTTAATAATAAACTACTTACTTAAAAATTAATGTATTTTAAAATCGTTTTAGCTGTACGCTTAAACATATTAATTGTTGTACACATTGTGATTTTTTTTGGGAAAAGTTTACATCACATGAACTTTGGCAATGCAAAGAAATTCTTTTAGAATTTGGTTAACGGTTATTGTATTCTACAACAAATTTAAGTTATACGTACACAAATTATTACCTAATCAAATATGCTATTAGTGTATTTTTACGCGTATTTATTTATTATTTTTAATAAAATGCATAATGTTTTTATCCTTTTTGGTGGTAGGGAAGGGAGAATATTATTATAATACATCTTTAAATTAAATTTGGATTTGGCATATATCACAATTAGGTACTTATTTTTATATTATGAATTATGATAGATTATATATAATTTAATATTATACCTATGCCACTAATCATTATTGTATTACACTTAAGTAATAATTAACCGCTGTTGCAGGAGTCGATTTAGTAAAACAATTATTATATCAACAATCAACACTATCATATACAATGTTTATTATACATACGTGTATTACTGTAATAATGATCAAAGTTCTTATATAAATATATTTTATTTAAAACTAATAATTTTAGCTAGGTAAAATGTATTAATTTATTGAATTCGATCATTTATAAATATAATTCATTAGGTAAGTAATAAATATGTACTAGTCACTAGTACCTATGATTACGTATTTTTAATATTGTTTATCTGTTTGTATTTTGCATAATTATGTTAGAGGCTTATTTATACAGGTTATACATTTTAAACAAATACACACACACATTACTCATAATATGATTGAAAAGTAAAAAATAAATTTTCTATATTTATGTATATCAAAACATTATATTTGATAATCATAATCATAATAACTTTACTTTTATAACATTAATCATACCTAATATATAATATAAATTGTATTTTACATCGTGTATGTGTATACTTAAAAATATACATCTTTATATTGAATTCTATAATTTTATATATAATGTTTATTTATTTGAAGACAATTTTATCGAGAATACAAAATTTTATTTAATATTATATAATATTTCGTTTTAAACAATAAAAATCAAAATGTAATAGGGAGAAATAATTATAAATGGTGACGAATGATAGATACGTAACTTCAAATGTTCATAACGGATTCAAATTCAGACAACTAATTTAGATAAAAGTATACATATTTCATGCAAATTAATACATAATTTAATATCACCGCAATAAGTTTACGATTATTATAAGAATAACGTAAACAATATTCTATTTGTTTATTCGTCTCGTAACGTTTGTTATTTACAATATTGTATATATTATAAAATGTTTTTGTCATAATATAATATTATGACATTTATATTTTTTTCTGTATGTTTAATATGTGTATTATATTTTTTAAATATATCGTTTATTATAATGAATTTATATATATATATATATATATATATATATATATAATTTAACTCTTATACAAACAATTTCATTTAGAATTTTTAAATAAATATAATATAATAACACATAAATAATCTGTAATATGTTCTATAGGAAATAAAAATAATTCCAGCCAATTAAATTCATAGTTCAGATAAAAAGAGTTAATTTTATATATTTCAAAATAACAATTATATATAGCATACAATATTATAACTATGTGGCTATGTGGCTGTATCGAAGGGAAATTTTGTAGTTTCTCCAGTTTCCTGTAAATTTCTGTTGGATTTGATTTATTATATAGGTATAGGTATATGATTTCATTGTTATATTTTTTTCCCATGTAAAAACTCTTTTCGAAGCATGTAAAACCTGAAGGTACTTACAGTTATTTTTTCACTTGTGCAACAAACCATGAAGGCATTGTTGGAAAAATCATTGTATGACCATGAGACTTGAATGGTTTTAGTCATGATAGAATCAAGTAAGTACTCGTGTCTTCTAATTTTTGTAACGTTTAGTATGTAATTGGATATAAAACTATTTGAACTTTAGATATGTAATGTTAAAATACTAACAATACATAATAATATGCTAGGTATACTAACCTACCTATTCTGTATAATATAGATGCCGACATTCTGTTAAAAAAACATTTATTTTGTTGTAAATATAATGACCTACATTCTATTTTTACGGTAAAAAATGAAAAATTTGTTCGTTTCATAATTATGATGTTCTAGTAATCTTCTTCATGACTATAATGCTTTCAACGCAGAAAGCAATTATTTTAAAGTTAATTATTTTTAAATCCGTTTCTAAAGTTTTTTTTTAAAATGATTTATTTAATTATATTAATATAATAGGTTCCTTAATGTTGATGATATATACCTAATGCAAAATATATATATATTTAGACTATTATACAAATTACAAATTACATTTAAATAATTTAATAATAATTTGAATAAGCTACATATTATTAGATTATTTTGATGTGTATGTTGAAAATTATTTAAAACTAATGTATTTTTCTTGTTAATCGTTAAAGTATATAGATTTATACAAGTATAGCTAGTTAACATAGTATTTGCATACTGTTGTAATATTTTACAAATATTTTATAAAAACTGCAATTCGATAAAAAAAAACTACAACAGTTCATTTCTAATCATATACATTCCATGGATAATTTATATTCTATATACTAATGTCTATATACACATATATATTATACCTACTATAAACATTATACATTACTTAACCTATTTGTTTTATATTGTCAATTACAAAAGTTTTAAAAGAAAACACAAAACATTAATGGAAACAATGGAATTCCTGTATAATTATGTTCTATTATATTCCGAGTTATAGCCTGCTGCAGCTACATCTACAACTCTATTAATCAACTTGGTAAATGTTTTTTCGTTAAAAACTTTTTACACAATATTATATTATATAATATATTATAATATAATTTAATATTTAATATTAAAAATACACATAACTAAATCTAAGTAAACAATAAAAACTAGATAGGATAATAATAGTTTTGATATTTTTATAGGATTTTTTTTAGGCGTGAAGAAAATATTAAATACCTAAGTAGAAAAAATGATATATTAATTATTATTATAATATGGTGCAGTAGTATTATTATATTTGAAATTTATTTTAAGTCGAAACGGTATTATTTTTTTTTTTCTGAAATAATATCACCACCACCAATAGCACAACAGCACACATCTAATATATGAAATATTTTTATTTATTATACTAATACTACTTTAGACACCTGTAGATAAGTAGAGAGATAATCTCGAGATTTAAAACTCAACAAGTCATTTATTAAGTACATTTTGTGTGTTGACACTCAATAGTCAAGTCTATAGTTGGACATTCAGTCAAGAAATATTCTAAAATCTAAAATATTGAACTACAATATTCAAATTGTAAATTCGTAAAAACAATAATTTATCTTTGATATATTTTTGTTTTTTACTTTTCGACAATTTTTATAATAAAATCAATAAAATTATAAGTTTGAGTATAAACAGTTTAAACACCTAGCTAGTAGTAAATGTGTACACAATTATTGATCGTGTGTAATAATATTATAATAATAATATGTTACAATATTAATTTATTATAAAATACAAATATACTGTATTTTATCGGTTTTGAGAAACGCGATGGCGACAAAATTTTGGAATATTACATGCAATTCACTGCGCATTACTCGCCGGGCGTTTTGACGACGACTGTGCAGAGAGCTCGATACTTTATGCCGCCGAACCGGGGTCGTTGACCTCCGAAAATATTTCCAGAAGGCAACGGCACGCGGTGGCTTCCACATCAACCGCCGACCGCCCGCACACCATCGACGACCGAAAAACGACGATCGACGATGAATGCGTTTTCGAAAGTGTGTGCGCGCTAGCACATGGAAATCTCTTCACGGTGGATGGGAACAAACTATACTATTATAATACACCACTGCAGCAACACAATGGACGAACAAAGTAAAGACATTAGATAATAATAATAATAATAATAATATATGTATATATTATGTTGACGAATTCCCCAGGTATTACACAACACGTTTGAATGATCAATATTTATAATATTATGTGATCGACGTCGATAACGAATAAGAATACCAAGAATACCGAGAGAAAAAACAATGTACACATAAATATGTTTATAAAAGTATTGAATTTCATAACGTAATTAAACAATATTTAAAAAACGTGTATTGCTCTAGTAGTCTAGTACAATAAGAATTTGTGGTATAATAAATAATATCATACATATTTTTTGTGATTAACGGGAAAAAAAATATATTATTTGAGCTTTTAAATATACAACGTATATTATGTTGATGGTTATATTTAAATATCTATCATAAATGACGTTGCTAATGTAATATGTACGGATCGTTGGTACAATGGCTACTTAATACCAATGGTACCTAATGGCTAATATATCAATAATGCAACAAGTAAAATTAAAAAATATATGCAATGTACCTACCTGTATAAGTATATTATTATATTTTATAACAATAATGAGTAATTTTTTTCATCGTTTATAGTTAATTATCTTTTTAATTTGATTTAAGAAACAACAGTGTCACAAATAGTAAAATATGTCATGGGGGTCTTAAGTATTCAAGTTTTTTTTTCTAAATATTAAATGTGAAATTTGTTGATATTAATATTCATGTTTCCGTTTATATAAGAAAAAAACTGGTAATCACTATTTAAAAAGAAAAATATAGAAACTAAAAATTTTTGATATTAGATGTCAACATAATGTTGAAATGTAAAGGAAAATTACAGATTACTTATTTTCATGATAAAAAATAAGTATATTTACTTATGTGTACATATATATTTTTTTGAGCAAATAATATTTTAGTTAAATTAATACTAAAAATAGTTATATATATATATATATATATATATAATAAGATATATGAAAATATCAATATTACTATGAAAAAGTTTATTCGTTTAATTTAATTGTAACTTTCTTTCTGACTTATCAAATAATTTTAATATTTTTTTATTATCTATAGTAATATTAAGTACAAGATTTAAAATACTCAAATTAATCCATATAAGTCTTTAGCCGTGTTCTAATGTATCTCATCGTTGAAAAAGTTCGAAAGAATTAACAGTTAGTGCGATGGCAATTTGAATCATTTTCTTATTTGAGAATACATACCTAAATATCACATTATAATATAATATTTTTTTAATTTGTTGTATACTTAATTTTGTAATCAAAACATTTTTTTCAATACGTTATTATTTAATATAATATTATGGTTTATTTCGGAAATTCTTTACAATTTGAGAATATTCAATATAATTATATGATACTCGTATGTAGAACATAGTATACTTTTTAATACTTTTACTATAATTTAATCATAAATAATAAAAAGACATTCAAATTGAAAATAGTCATAACTCTAAGTTGTATTAAAGTAAATTTTAAACTTTACCGATTCATTGAAAAGAACTATACAAATTTTATTTTATTTTTATAATCCAGGGAAATCGTTAATTTTGCAACCTGATATTTTTCTAGGAGGAGCTTGAACACATTTTAGGGGCCTAAGCTACTCCAAGCCCCTCCTATTTGTGCCACTGTGAAACGTTGCTTACAATTATCATCCTAATAATTAATATTAACAGATTTCACTACAATAATTTACAGTTTAGTATAAATTATGCAGTACGAAGAAATATACATTTTAGCCTCTGTAATATTATATATGAAACACAATAATCATAATAATAATAATACCAGCTAGTTTAACAGTTTCCCATGTCGAGTACGTACTACAAATTTAAATTAATTTTATACGTCATTAATATGATGTGTACATAGTTGTAATTTAAAAATTTTAATAAGTTTGAACTTTGAAGATTATAATATTTTATGTTATAATCAATTACCTAATAAAATATGTATATTAACACTAATCAATTAGTTCGACCACGTATAAGATTTTTCTTTGTTTTTGAAATTTGAGATTAGTATAATAAATGAAAAGGTAAGATATATCGAAGAGTTTTATTTTTATCAGGGCATTTTTTCTTAATTTTAAAATCCTAAATTTAAAAAATATATAGTACCTATGTCCTATGTACATACACTTAATTACTTACCTATTATAATTTTACGTACAGACATCTACAAATTGACGTAAACATCAACCTAACCTAACCTGAAGTCAGTGGCGCAAAATAGTAAAATAATACATGTTTTGGGGAGCTGAAGTATCCAAATGTTTCCATACCTGATACTTTTCTAGAAAGAGCTTAAACACATTTTGGGGTCTAAGCTCCCTCTAGCCATCTTATTTGCGCCACTGCTTATATTTATATAATAATTATTTTTCTGATATTTTCGTTTATACCTATATAATTTGTAGTTATTATGTTGTATGTATAATTAAAGCAAAATTGTATAAAACTAATTATATAAATTAAAAATACTATAGTATTGTTATTACTTTTTTTTTTTTTGTCAGATAACCGTGACGAGTACAACGATGTACAGACATAATATATAATATAGATAGCACGGAGAATCAATGATGATTTTCAAACGGGCGGAAATCGATAGTAATTGGGTCAAATTTTATTTAACTAGTATGAAAAAAAAATATTCGTGTGTTCATTTTTTTTTTTGACCCAATTTTTGAGATAGCCAAATAATAATTGTTTCTTGAAATACTCGGAAATCAGATTATCGTAATTTTTATATTTATAAGTTTCTATTTTATCCATCTAACTCATCCATAGTATACAAATATTAAAAAATTCGTAATATGTTTCCAATTTATCAGATTATAATATAATTGCCCACAGGCATGTTTAAACTTTGTTCAGGGTTTAAATTGTTGTCAATAATACCAAAAATTACCAACTTTTTTGATCAACGTTAATTGCGACTTCCAAATTGAGCACTGTTGCTCGTCGATCGAAAGTCAAAATGATTACTTAACTAACGTAGGTATAGATCTATAATACTATTGCACATACTTGCACACATAAGTGTAATATTTTATTTATAATTTTTTCAACTCGGTATACAATATTTCATTTTATTTTGAGCATTTTGCTGTATAATTACATAATTGCGTGATATTAAAATATGTAAAACAATAATTTGTATAATATACTGCGTGGCGTACTTACATACGCTCGATAACATTTTGTCTTTGTTTTTACCATTAACTGTGTACTCGGCACGCGGTATACCAGGAAAATTCGAATATTATGATATTATACACATTTTTAGAATCGTGTGCGTTTTTTGAAATAATTTCCCTCGGGCAAATAATGTAATAATAATAATAGTTCGTTGTCGAAAAAACTTCCGAAATTACCTAAATCGATAACGCGGCATACGTTTTTACCTGCAAACGCCCGCATATACCCTCCGACAATGCGTGTGCGCGCGGCGTGCGCGTGTAGTGGCGGCCGAGGTCAATGAACTCGTAGAGAAATGCGCTCGTGTATGCCACACAGCGACGGCCAGCGACGACGGCGGCACGACGACTGTTGGAAACCCATTCCGACGACGGCCGACCGCGACCGCCAAGGGGTCGTTGAACTCACGCTACGCAACAAAAGCCGCTTTGTGTCGTGCGTTCGTTCGTTCGGTCGTTCGAGAACAATATCTAACAGCGCCCAAAATTGTGCGTGTATGCGTGAATACTGTACAGTACAGTACGAAACGCAACAATGTTATATAATTAATAATATTAAGTAAAGAATGTAACAATTTCGTAGCGTTTTTCGCATTGCGCAATTAATAAAATAATATAGGTATGGGTATAAATATTAAAAAAAAAACACACAAATGCGGTTGTAAACACTTAAATTCGCCTCCTTCCAGTGCACGTTTAGTAACATGCTAGTTTTCGTCATCGAAGGTAAAGCGTCCTTTGTTCTTCCGTGTTTCATATTGTATATTAATTGTCAGTTTTTCATTATTAATTGTACACTTTTAATCCGTGATTTTCGAAACCGTTCTTATATTTCAGAACACGAACCGGAAACTTGTTCCGGTTCGTTCGTATCCTGTAACATGCATATCACATTGGTGTGTAGATATTTTGCACCAAAACTATACGCGTAATCCAGTGAATCGCGTTATCCATTTTCCAATTTTTCAACCTCACCACTTATATATAATAATATTATACAATAAGAAAACGTTCATCGCTCTTATTTACCTAATAAAAATTAATATTTTTTATTTTAACTACTAAATTCAATCTTCATAAATTGTTTTATTATTTTGTAACTGTCCGAGAAGTTATAATAATATGTTTATAATGAAAATAGCTATACAACCGATGAACAAAAAGTATCAATCCAACAAATTATGAGCATTGAGCGCATATATTGAAATTCGGCGTTATATAGAGAACTGTAAAAGATTATAACAAATTAATCAATATAAATGATTTTGTGAACATGGCAAGTGCATAATATTATATAGAAACTTACTAAAGAGTGGTAGACACGATATGACGTACTTCGGTACTTTAGTAGGTTAGATAATATAATTTGAAACGGTACAATATTTGAATATATTATAATATTGACCGCAATGGCCAAAATAACGCTGACAACATTAGTCTAAAATAAATGTATAAAAAATGACATAATTTTTTATTAATTTAAAGCCAGAACTTTACACCCGAATTTACCCGAACTAGTAGCACCACTAAAAACAGCAAAAACTGTTAAAATTCAAACACCCGAAATCTTTATTAACCAAAATATTATTTATTTTAAAAACCAGAATTAACTACAAAAATTAAATACAAAATTCGGGTTAATCCAAAACCTGAATGAACTTTTCAAATTAAAAATTATTTTGTATGTATTTTATGCGCTGAATGAAAATTTGGTATCAGTTTACGTTGCATAATTTTAAGCTAAAGAAGAGTCCAAATATCCAAGTTAGAAAATTGCTTTGATAATTTATGTGTTTACTATGTACCCGTATTAACCAATATTAACCCGAATAATAATGATTATGAGTACCTAAATGTTTTGTAACATTTTTATATTGGTGTTTTAATATCCGAATATCATCAACACCCGAAACTCATAACCTAAAGAAATAATTCGAGTGCAAAGCCTGATTCAAACTCAAGATCCATCTTATGATTATCGTTAGATGATTATTTGTCCATTAGTGAACACAGTTTTTTTATCTCCGATATCGGATATCGGAATTAATTAATCGTATTGCTTTGGGAAACACCAAATCGGATTGTATCATGAGTAGTTACGCGTCAAATTATATAATAAAATAATATTAGGAATATAAAATATATCACAACAAAAGGAATAGAGCAATTGAAAATATATACATTATTATATAGTATCTAAAAATGTTTAACTGATGTGTACGAATGTAAAAATGTAATTTTTTTTAACAAAGATTATATTAGTAAATTGACTAAATATTAGATTGTGCATATTTCAGATGATATTTGAACAATTATTATTCAATGATAGAATTAATACATCATTAATATTAGTATTATTTATTTTCTAATTAAATAAACATAATAATAACGTTTATAATATTATATTATGTTATATAAATAAAATTCATACTATTATTTTGTTTTATTTGGCTTTATAATTTAATTATTTATACACTCGCCTAAAAGTTTTCGACGTAAATACTATTACCAAATATACTATTACGTAAAGGTGGTTGCATCAAACATTAAATGTTTGTAAACTACCTATTAAATGTATAATATAAATATAATATATTATAATGTTATTTGTTGCAACCTAGTACACCCCTTTACAGATGCAAATAGCCTTAATGGACATTTATTTTTATTGTGTTTCAATAATATTAATTGTAAAATTTGGATAGAAAATTTAGTTTAATTTAGATTCTGAGCGAAGCGAGAAATGTATTGGTTTTACAAAGAAGTTTTTTTTTTTTATGAAAACACTTTTTCGAGTAGAAATAATGGTCCGATTACCACCATTTCGTTAGATGCTATAATATTGAATTTTATTATATTTTCAATATCGTTACAAAGATATTGAAGATATTCAATTTGTAAAACGATTTACTTTAAAATTTAAATCATTGGAATCCAATTTAAATTCGATGCTGAATAAAAAAAGTTTGGAAACATTTGAAATAACATTTGTACACCTAAATATACCTAAATATACCTATATTTGTTTTTGAGAGTTTTGTATCCCAACTTATGTATAGTGAGCTTAACACGTGTATCAGGAAGGAGAAGACCGCAATATGTTACGGAAAATAATTTTGGACGAAAATCCCTCCGGAACTGAGTTGTGTCGGACATAAAGTTTATACGGTTTAACTCTATACCATAGTATATACAGTTTATTATATAGGTACCTAGTTAATATCATGTACCTATGTCCTATAGTTTATAATTTTAATCAAAGTATTTTCACAACGATTAATATCGAAACATATAAAGGTAATTATAAAAATTAACATTAAAGAAAAAATGTAACATGAACGGTACTATTAACTATATAGTATTATTCAAGCCGGGAGTGAATAACACACACACACAAATATATTATGTATATTTGTAAATTATTATTATTTCAATCAATGTTTATATTTTATATGTTATCGAGAGGTAACGCCCGTTCAAAGTTCATTTGATTGTGTATTTGTTATTTTTTAAATTATTATCGTTGTACTACGCGTCTACGCGTATTGTCGTTATGTGTGAATTGTTGAAGTAGCTGAATCAAAAACTTGTTTGAACTTTGAATTATACAACCATTGTCAAATTATTATATTAAATTTGTATTATAATTTATTGTTCCTATGCTTGTATTGATTAATATTGGTTTTTAGGTATAATATGATAAATATAAGAGATTGACCGATCTACGGAAAATTAAATCTACAGAAATTATTATTATAATAATATATTTATCGTTACTATATTGTGATTAGTGAGTACTAATGTATTATAAATCTATTATATTAAATTGTAGGTTTCAAATAGTTTATTTTATAATTGTATACTGTATTTTAATGTTGGCGTTAATCGGTTAAATGGAATGTTTAAGCTCGAATAGCTAAAATTGCATCTTATTTAGATATTGACGCCAATCGTCAAAACTATTTATTTAATACCCAAAAAAATCCTTAAAATTTCTTACATTGTATCAGCGCTAATCGCCTTTTTATAATAACATAATTGTTACCATTTATTTAATACTCGATTCTAATCGTCAATAAATGAACAGCACTTATCACAAAGCATCATTGTTACCACATATATATTTATTGTTATTTACTATATTTATTAATTACAATTTTTTTTTATAAGCTTCTACAATTTATAATTATAACTAGTCAGTCACTCATTATCATAGTCGACATTATCATGGTGATAATTTATATTTGCGTAATACTTACTTCCCTTTATTCCATTTATTTGTGTTAAAAATGAACTTCATTAATGGATTACAATATATATATATTTGTTTTTTTAAGGAGGTTAGAGCAATCTATATTTGTAATGCATTATTCTAATAAGCGGGTGAAAATTTACCTTCTAATAATCTCAAATAAAATGGAAAAACAATTGAAAACATTTTATTTAGAATATGTATTGCCTCAGCTTGTCAATGAACTTCATTAATTGAATATTAATATAATTATATATAAATAATAAACATAATATTTGTTTTTTATAATATAGTATATTACCTGTGTAATTATAGACAAATTGACGGAGAACAGCAAAATTGCGGTTGCTGTGTATTTGATTTTAAATATTTTTGGATAACTAATGCAGTTACCGGTATTTGTACGTAGGGACTTATGTAATTTTTTTTTCTCATAGGTAATCCACACGTGATAAAATTATGGAAAGGATTATCAGTATGATATATTATGGTATATTGGATTTCACTCAGAAAAAATATTGGTTTATTTATTATAAAATTAATATAAACTATGGATAGGTAATAAATTAACCAGTTTAGTAGGTGACAAAATACTAATAATTGTTGGTTTGTAATTTCAAGGAATTGACTGATAAACCAAATGGCCCTTTATCCTTTTTTTCTATACTCTTGATAGTTTTATGTTAAAAGATGCTGTCATGAGATAATGGTCCGAGTCCCCATCAGCTCCCTGAAAACTTCTAACATATCTTATACAGTTCCTATGTCTTCTATTAATTAAGATATGGTCGATTTGACTTTTAAACCTCCCATCTGGAGAAGTCCAGTTATGTTTATGTATTTTTTTCCGTTGGAACTGAGTGCTTCTAATTACTAGGTCTTTCGATGCAGCAAAGCTAATTAGTCTAATTCCATTACTGTTATTCTCTAAGTGTAAGCTTTCCTTCTCTGCCGTGCGTTGGAAGACCTCTTCATGTCCAACTTGAGCATTTAGGTCTCCGACCATGATTAGTATACACTTTTTGGGAAGGTTGTCGAAAGTTCTTTTTAATGAGTCGTAAGAATCGTCCTTTGTGTTATTATCAGTTGACTCCGTTGGGGCATAGCAGTTGTTAAACGCGATATCCAAAATTTTTCCTAAGATATGTAAATAACAGATTTTATCACTGATTGGCTCAATTTTTTAAACTAAATTTATCATTGAATCTTTTACGATGAAGCCTACTCCATTTTCATGTTTTTCGTTTTTCGTTCCGTTATAGAAGAAGTTTGAATTTTCTGATCTTAAATTGCCATTTCCTGGCCATCTTATCTCTTGTAGAGCAATTATCTCTGTTCTATAATTGCTAGTTATCCGGATTATATTATGTAGTGCTCCAGGTTTATAAAGAGTTCGTATATTCCATGTTCCAAATCTTAAAACTTTAGGTTTGCTAGTCCATGTTCCATTTCGTTTATTCAAGTTAATCATAGTGTTCCGAGGCTTGTTAGTGTGAAGTTTCTTGACATAGAATTTTAAGCTATAAGGTTGTCAGCCCTACAATTAACCTTCTTACCTAGAAGGAGAAGCTCGGGGCTCAAATAGGCATATGCAATATATTTTGAATTATTTTTATTTAAATTATTGTTATATTTAATTATTTATAATTATTGAACAACCACACAATATTAGTTTATTATAATATAAATATTAATTACCATTTATTTATATTAATTTGTGCTTACCTAACTCAATATATTACAATACACTATACTAATAATTCATTCAAAAATATTACCTTACTTGTATACACTACCTATAATACTCAAAAAAATTTTCAAATCCCTACGATCAAAACTCAATTAGTTATCAATGTTATCATATAATTTAAAAATTTTAAATAACAGAAATCGTAATTTTGCCGATTTTCCGCCATTTTTTGGTATGATTTGCTACCGAAAACATACCCTACTAGTGGTAATCGGACCATTATGTCTACTCGAAAAAGTGTTTTCATACATCAAAGACAAAAAAAAAAAATCTTTGTAAAACTAATACATTCTTCGCTTCGCTCAGAATCTAAAATGGTAACAATGCGTTTGTGATTATATTATAATGTAATTACAAATCATAATAAAACGATTTTGAAATAAATTTGTATGTAACATACGTTTTTCAATATTTCCTACTGTAATGTTTATAATAAATTAAACAAATATGTTCAACATGTTATATTAATTTATTTTAATTTAATTTCAATATTATCAATGGTTAATGATAATAACATCTTATGCTATGACTTGAGACATTTTATGTTAATAATGATTAGTCAATTGGGAGTAGTTGCCAAGTGAAATTAGCTGTTGTAAATATTGTACAGGAAATATTGACAATGACTGATTTTCATCATTGACATTTGATAGTCAAATTTTAATACCTAACCAGCTGTTTACACAAAATTATAATTTTACGATTTAACACTATTGTTGAACAACGTTTTGTTATATTTTATTTTAGAAAAAAATTAAGTAAAAAATTGTTATAAATTATAGATGTATATACAATATTATATACTAACATTCAAATTTAGTTTGTTTAAAGTTTAACATGACTAGATATAATTACGATTTATAGCTTTATAGAAGAAAATGAATAAATAATAATAACATGATACATTGATTTTATTCTATTATTAAATAGAAATATAATTTTGGAGGTGAGTATAACTACACCCTAATCGGTAAATAAACACTATCATTTAAATAATTTAAATATATTATGTTGATCTTATTCTTTTTCGTATTTTAAAGTTTGAAAAATAAATACTTTCCGAGCCAGATGGATATACTATTCCTACCATTTTTATTTTTTTTATAAAATTATCATTTGGGTATGGTATTTACAATTATTATCATATTATATTTGAATAATTATAGGACTGTTACAAATATTATTGTATATTATCATTAATACAATTTAAAATAATTAAATTATACTACAACATTATTTGTTGCTGTATGTATAATAAATAATAGAAACACAACCAAATTAGAAAAACGGAAGGAAAAATAGTTAAAATTTCGTATCTTATCTTATAATTTATTTAAACTTAATTTCAACTACAACGTATCTTATTTTATAATAACAATAAAAGCAAAAATATGTTCATATATTTTTTAGAATTATTTTTCTTATAAAGTAGGTTAGGTACATTATCAAAATTATTATGATATAAATATAATTTTTTTTTTCAAGTAATAATAAGTTATTTTAAAGTTTTGTATTAGTTATAGATGTAAATATGCATAGTATAAAACGAAACTAGTGAAATCTTTTCATTATTAGTTGACGTGATGATCTGTTCGGTGGAACCAAATTTTCGATTCTTCATAAATAACATCGACCAAATAGAATCACGATGAAATGTGTACACAAAGATCAATCTAGAAATAACTTTGTAATCCGAATATGCTCACGAATTGCGATACTCGTTCAAATATGTGCCTTGCAGAATAAAACAATATAATTGTTTAGCGATTATAACTTATAAGGGTGCACAAAATTATTTTATCATATTTTTATCACTATAAACGAGGAAAATATGAATTCATAAAATTATAAATATTTATAGACGTCATAAGATATGTACTCCAAATATGGTATAATAATATGTATAAACTACATTTTAAAAATAATGTTATCAACAGAAACAAGGAAATATAATATAAGATAAAAATATAAATGTAGGTACTCTCATATATTATAATAGTTATCTTCATAAAATTGTCGTTATAAGAACCTAGGTTAGGAACCTAAGAAAAAGTGTAGACACGAATAAATATAATGTATAGGTACAGAATATTACAGATTATATTATATATTGGTAACATTAATAAATTAACTTTTATACAATAGCATAATAGTTAGGTTTCATTAGTTATGACATCTCAGACGGATTTTCCACCTTGTAAATTTGCAACTTGTTATATGAACATATTTTTATGAGTCTTATAAGTTTATCACTTCCATTGAATAACTAGTTCGTATACGTGGATTTCACTAGTTTACAAATTATCAATAAAGTTACCTTTTATTGTAAAAATTAATTATAGAAGACAAAATACTTAAATTAAATTTAAATATTTTAGATATACTACAAAAATATTCAAATAAAATTGAAGCAATTTAAAATCATAATAAATAACTAATATAGGTAAACAAATTGATTATGTAAATTATTGGTAATATATGCTATGACATATTTATAATTTAACATAATCGTGTTATTCAATATCCTATATTCTTATAATACCCTTATATATTCATAAATAAATTATATGTTTTATAATAGTATGTCAGATGAATATATTTATTACTTACCAATTACCTATATATTACGATTAACTATTTTTTCTAAAATATTTAAACCATAGCTGGTAAAACTTCTTACAAATTGTTAACTATTATATTTTCTACTACGTCAAATTAAAAGAAATAATTGAGTACATATTACTAGTATTTTAATTTTTTGGGGCGGCAAATTATATTAATTTTTTGAATTTGTTCGGTTATTTTTAACACCCTCCCTTCACTCCACCACAAAAAGGGTAGGAATTAAAAAAGTGCACTAAGGTACCAAAATTGTAAATACGATCCTGGAAATTGGTGTGAAAAGCTATCATCTCATTGTTGTCGCTGTAAGTAATACTACTGCAGTACACGTACGTTTTATATATTGTATGTTACAGTCGTGTTTACTGTATTACTTATTACAAAATTTCACGATGTTACACTTGTAAAGTTTTTAACGAGAGTCTATTTATTTCAATTAAATTAGTGTAAACCAAAGTTTGATAATTCCTTTGATCCTCAATCTTGGATGTGATCTACGTGGTTAATTAATATGGTAATTTCCACTGCCGTAAGTTTTCTTAAATATACTATATACAATTATACATAATATAAAGGAGTATAGGTCATTCTTTCTTTCAAAACCTCTATCAATATTATTTTTCTGCATTCGTTCCTAATCAATGCTAGCCATTTTGATAACTAAAATATAATATTATAAGAAAATTAAATTAAGGATTTAGATAGAACAAAACATAAAGTAATTTTTATCCTAAATGTATAATTACATAGTCTAATCTGTGGTGTTATAAAATGTTAACTATTAGCGCACCGGTATACATTTTATATAATTCTGACTGAATGCTTACATAATTGTATATTCAAAAAACGTTGTAAAATCGTTCTCAAGATAAAAACTTTCCAAGGGCTGATAAAATGTTTCGTAAAATAGTATTCATAAATTTCCTCGTATTATATTGCAATTTAGGAGACAATCTTTGGACAGAAGTATGAAATATTTGGAAAACAAATATATTTGATTTCTTTTTTTTATTATTCTTCAATTGTACTCACATATAATACGTTTTAGATTTTAAATACTTTAACGAGTTATTGATTAGACAACGAAAACACATATAATATTATTTAAGCACTAAACGATGTTAAATCGATTATAATATTATGAAGATATTTTGTATGTTATTATCAAAGCCCGAGAAATTTGCATATTTATTTATAGTAAACTAAAAGATAACAAAGTAATCTATAAATTCGTTTAATATTTAAAGGAATAAATTTACAAAAGTTTGTAGTGCATATTCTTATTTTTTTCAATTAAAGCACAGCTGTATTAGAGGTTTGTTTCAATTAATTTTCTTGATTTTTTAATCATTTATGATAAATGGAGCCTGAAAAAATATTTCATAGAGGGTACAATATTGTATGTAAGAGGCCTGTACCAAGTATTATTGAACAATAACAGAAGATCGTTTAAATTTAAAAATATTTGACACTTAATAATACCATGCAATTTTCAAGGTACAGAATGATAAATTTAAATACATACTCAGGTAGGTAATGAAACAGAAACAAATTAAATTTAAATTTATTTGGTAATTAATTTTTCATTTTTGGAACTTATTACTATAGTGAATATTTCATATTTTTAAAGGAATATTATAATGTAATTTTACAGCATTTAAGTGCTAGAATTTTCAGCATTATATAACATTATTATTAATGTTAATATTTATATTATAAATATAATAAGGGGCATTTATTAACCACGGTTAATATTATTAATTTTTTACTGATGTATACAGAGTATGCCACATCTATTTACTAATTGCAAATATCCACGAAAAATTTAAAACATTTAACGCAGTTTTTTAAAAGTTATTATTTAGACAACGGGCTATAATAACAAATCGGTTTTATATTTTTACGTTATGTAAAATTTGAATTGAGTAATTTGAAAATAGCCAGTTCAAATTTTGGGAAAAGTATAATATTATATGAATAAGAGATTTGTATGATTAAAGTTTGTTTATTTACAAAAATTTAAAAACTAAAACCTCTTACGGATTAAAATATTTTAATTAAAAATATAAATATATCTAAATGCATAAAGCAGAATGAAATTAAGCTTTTAACACGGCGTATTGTATAGTCAATTTTACAGCATACGTGTATCACACATAATTCGGACAGTTACAACTATGCTACGCTACTATAGTATAATATATTATTATTATATTTGGTGACATAAACGATAATTTAATTTTTTTTTATGCATTTAATGATTTTCAAGCGACATTGAGAGCAATAAAATATTAGGTAATCTAAACGAAGTCCATTCAAATTTCAAATTAACTAATGTTTTTCTCACTAATAAATATTATACTTTACTAGGTATATTATAACTAACTACACTTATAACATATGCAATATAAAACTATGAACACTATTATACGATATTTTGGTGATATACACTAACTAAATAAGAAAATAACTCAAAGTGAACTGTATAAACTTAAAATGTATTTGTATAGTAAGAGTCGTGGAGTCGATACGCTGCCGTACACGGTCCGAAATACGAATCTAAATTGACTAGCGACTGCGCGAAAGGTATAATATAAATTTAATAATAGAAACACGTTTTTATATAAAAATATAAAAACGATAATAACGCTTACAATAATTTTTAACATGTACATATACATACACATTATCAAAGAGATAAGTGAAGGTGAAATAAGATAATGTAATATTAGTCTCCAAATTTATTTGGTTTATACTTTATTATATGACTAAATTAAAAATTTAAAGACTTAAAAAATCATTAAACAATATATTTAAAAATTTAATTGATAAAAAATATCAAACATTAAATTTTCATTTTTATCTTATAAAAAACAAATGTACATAATCAACTAAAAATATCATATAATTATTATTATTAATACAGCGAAATCGTTAAAACATTATTACAGCATCCTAATAAAATTAAATTGAGTATTTTTTGGGTTAAAATATGTATTTATTCCTCAATGTTCAAAGTCACAAAAATATAAAAAAATGTTCTTTTCATATTATAAGTTATAAAAGTATAACATGTATATTGTATATGTTATCACATGTAGATACAAAAATTGGAGCAAATTACAAATATATAGTTAGATCAATAATACATAACCAAAAAAAAAAAATTATGAAAAAACACCTTGACCCTAATATTAAAATATATATATATATATCATAGAATCATGAACTTACAATAACTTTAATCAATTTTTACTTAGCAGATAACAAAACTGGATGTTACAGTTAATTGTTTATTTATTATTTAAATATATTATTATTATTTAAAATAAAATGATTTTAGTAAAATACAAACTTATATTCATAATTTAATAATTAATTAAATAAAAAACATATTTTAAAGTAGCTATGTTATTATGAAATATTTTGATTTTTACATTATATTATTTTATTTTTAGACCAACTTTACTTTCAGTTACGTTTTTATTACATATAAGTTATAAATTCTATTTATATTTGATTGGGCTTTATGAATAGGTTCGTTTAACAAAAATTGAGATTAAAATAACTCACTGTACTCAATGCAGCTTAAACGAAGCTTATTAATAAATATAAAACAATTAATTTGTTGGTATTCTGAAAACAAAGACAATTTTTATTCTTATTTTCAGAGAAGCAAATAAGCATAAAATATTAATTTAATATTAATATTAATTAAATATTATATTTATTATATATTTAGTATATCGTATATTACTTATTATTTTTTTCAACATAAAAAAGTATAAGAAAACAATTTCAATGACACCTGTTATTTGTAAATAATAATAAAAAAATCCAAAATAAATCTATTCCTTCTCCCAGGTAACG
Source organism: Eriosoma lanigerum (assembly GCA_013282895.1). Classification (NCBI taxonomy): domain Eukaryota; kingdom Metazoa; phylum Arthropoda; class Insecta; order Hemiptera; family Aphididae; genus Eriosoma; species Eriosoma lanigerum. The sequence continues at coordinate 44,264,161 of CM023357.1, forward strand.
ATGAGGTAAAAATAGCAAAAATTGTAGTATTAAAGAGATTAACTTAGAAGGTTTTACAAATTATTTCATAATTTAAATGTTAAGTTATACTTATACTTACCGGTAAATTATAATTATAAAAGATACATTTAATATCTACTACCTAAGAATTATATTAATATTTGTTGTTCGAAAGGAATATTGTGTTATGTAAGCACAATAAGCCTTCTCAGCTAAAGTTATACCTTAATATATTTATTAAATTATGATTTAGCATAAGAACTTATAGCTAAACCTGAACTGGGTATATATTTTGACTTTAGACTTAAAGATTTAAGAGGTATAAAAGTATAACTTATATTTTTTAAGGACATACAAATATATGATGATCAAAAAACGTACAAACATTAAAATGGTTTTTTGCATTTGAAAAACTCACGAGATAATAAAATAATCATATAATACTATACATAATAATTCAATACGTTAGCTACACCATGGCATCTAATTTACTCCAAATATATTGCTAATTGGTTTTTATAATTTGTGAATTTGTAATAAAATCGAACAGTAAATATTAAGATTCGTGAGACTGAATATACATGTAGCCCTACCACCTTGTTCGATTTAAACCAAACCAACGTCATTATTAAGCAAATTAATTGCACATAATTGCAAATTGTTTTTTTTTGATTTTTGATTAATTTTATTAGGTACACAATATGTCAATAACTACGTATAAATTAATTTTAAATATTCTCAATATGACAAAGTCATAAAGAATACGGGCGATTAGGTATTCTCCATCAGCAGTACCTACTATAATAATATTATAATCTGCTGCTATAGGTAAAAAAACTAAAAACTGAATTATAAAAACGATAAATATACCTACAAAAATAACAACATGTTATATCGTATTTTTCCTTCTTGTAAGCGGGCCATATAAAATTAGTTCGCGGGCTGCATTTGATGACCCCATGATTTAAACAAACATTTGTAGAACGTTTTTAAACTTATTTCTAAACAAATTTGTTTGTTAATAGTTCAAACAGAAATGTTTGTTCACTAAGCGAACATTATGTATGAATTTGTATGCTGATGTGCATGCAAATAACGTTATAAAATAATTAAATTAATATTAAATAATATATAAATATACACTATACACATATCAACAATTTTCTTTGTATATAAGTATAGTTGTTTGTAAATTGTTACGTATTGATACTTATAAAGTTTTAAAGTTATATAAGCTAAAAGAAAATGGAAAAACTAAACAATTTAAGTTAATTAAATATTCAAAATCTGTACTTGATATTCTTTGCAAAGTAATATTAGTGAAACGTTCGCTGTGAAACGATTTACAAAAAAAATTTACAAGATGCCAAAACAAAAAAAGTACTAGGATTCTTCCTCATTTATAAGGACTTTAATTATAATAAAAATTAAAATGAAATAATATTTATTATGTGTCAATCATACAATACCTGTATGTTTTAAATAATTCAGACAAATGATTTTTTATAATTTTTATTTTACTGTACAATTATATAATATGTTAAAATATATACTAACAATGGTATATATATCTTTGTAAAACCAATACATTCCTCGCTTCGCTCAGAATCTAAAATTTATAAAATCACTACCTGATTGAATATTTACGTATCTATATAATTATTATTATAGCATTAATTATAATTTGCAAAATCAAAAGATAAATTTATAAATATTGAGAATTAAAATTATTAAAATTAAAATTATTTTATACAAATTGTGTACATTAGAAAATAAAACGAATGGAGGTAAACAAATGCAAATTGTCCCTTCAGTCCTCGAAGAAATTAGTGGTTTATTATAATTAAGATTTGAATGCAATAATATTGCATTAGAAAATACGATTCTGAGCGAAACTCAATATAATAAAATATATTATACTGATAAGCTGTTCCAAAAGTTTACACGAGTTCAAACTTCCTATATGAATACTAAAAAAAAAGACCCTACGATCAAAACTCAATTAGTTATCAATGTTATCATCAAATAAAAACTTTAAAATAACAAAAATCTTAATTTTTAATTCTACTAAAGATTATCATTTTAAAAGTTTATAAAAAAAAAATTTTACTTACGACTTTAAAAAAAAAATTGGAAACAGAATGAATAGTATATGAGTAGGCTTCAATAAATGTATCAAACCGATAAACCAAAAATTGCAAATAAAATTTAACATTTTTAGAAAAAATTGAAAGGTTCTTATTTAGAAAATCAAAATTTCGAAATCCAAAATTTTACCACGCGTATGAACTACCCATATAAATACAAAAAAAAAATGTTGAAGTCAATATGATCAAAACTTAATTGTTAAAAAAATTTTAATTAACGGAAACCGTAATTTTATAGATTTTCCGTCATTTTTGGTAGTATTTCTTCTCCCAAGGAAAAACTTTTGCGAAACTCGAAAAATGAGCTAAAAAAAGTACTAACTAGATGCAATTTGCTACTAAAAGTATATCCTATTCGTGGTAATCAGACCAATATTTTTACACGAAATCGTGCTTCCAGACACACAAAAAAAAACACTGTAAATCCAATACATTCTTCGTTTCGCATAGAATATAAAATTGATTTTGCAATTAATTTTCTAAATAATGGCATTGATTTGGGTTAAATCCGACCCCAACAAGTTACTTGATTTAAACTACACCAACGCCATCAACTGGCAAAAAATTCGCTAAAAATTTCATTTTTAATTGAAAATTCAAAATACGCATTTCAAATTACATATTTAATAAATTTAAATCGGACAAAGTGGTGGGGGTTGTAAAAAATCGCTAAATATTAGCTTATAACTCAAATTTGATTTGCTATTAATAAAAATCAATTTGTAATTATTTGAATTTTATTTACTAAATAGGGTTTATACCCTATGACAATTTTAATATTGACTTTTCAATTTTATTATAAGAACAAAAACTTTACTTCCAAGAACAAACTTTTTTTCTTGTATCATAAACGACTGTTAACATTGTAAATACATATAAAAATATCTGTCGATCCTCGACATCGTGCAGGACAATGGAATTCGTCAATTTTCACTCTGTTATTATAATTTAATAATGAATAACACTAACAATAATAAAATACCATAATCGTTTTTCGTGTAGGTACCATCTGTGGTCGTGTTACTAGTGGATCACTTCCATTCAGTTAAAAACTTTTAAATTCATTTTTTCAATATTTTAACGTACCTACCTGTTTAATCACACGTGTCCGGAAAATTCAAAAATAGCATCTAAACACTATACACTCATCGAGAAAACAAGCCTAAGAAATACCGTCGTAATATATATATGAGATATATATATTTATCATATAAAGTATACAATCGAATGGTAATGTTATATAACATTTTATACGGTATATTGAGAAAAAATATACATATTACATATTTACATATTTACATTATACATATAAAATAAACTCAAATAAGCAAGAAATGTAGTTTTGTATATTACAGATGCGATTATTAAATTCTCAAAAGCTTGCGGTCCGATGTGATGAGGTTGGTCGACGTACAATTAAACTGTCTCAAGAAGTTTCCATAAATTCGACCGGTGGTAATGGCGGCGATTTGTCGTCGTGACGTTGCGTTTCCGCGCCTTTGCCGCACTTGTTTCGTCTTCCGATCGCTGCTGCTGGTGGTGGTGGTGTCTCTATCCTGGTGTTAACGTTCAACATTCCCATCTGGCCCAGGAACAACACTTCGTTTATTAGCCGTTTGGCTATGATCACCGATTGCCTGTCCATTTGCCGTAGTTCGTTGGCAACGTACCGGCCGAAACCGTCATAGTAGTCGGCTACCGGCGGTTCAGACGGGTCGCCGCCCACGCCGCCCACGATTTGTGATTCGTAAAAATCGGCCGGATATCCGCGATCTTGTGATTGCGTCGTATTAGCAGTGTCCAACATCCGTCGCCGTCTCTTGAACCGCCTGACACTATCACTTGTAACATCGCCACCCATAATCATCTGCAAACTGCTAGCTGCCGGTGGTTGTTCCGGTTCTGTTGAAGAAGAGTCTTTGTCTTCGGATCCTACTTGCTCCTCATATACCAATATTTTAGTCTACATATCATTTATGAGTAAAATAAATAATAATTATAATAGTATAATATTAATTGGAGCAGTGAAAATAATATTATAATTATATTATACCTATATTCAAATAATTATTTATTAAAAGTGAAAACATATTTTTATATTTTTAATGGATTTTTATTTACTATAATAATAATATTAATTAACCACGTTTTTGAATTTGAATTTAAAAAAAAATGAAAATCGCTCTTACTTGTGTAAGAGTTTCATATATATATATATATAATAAGGATAGATCGCTTTGGTATTTTACATTATATGATGTAAGGATGTAAGATACATCGGGTACAATAATATAGTAGCATCACACAAGGGTAAACAATTAAAAAAAAGTTGATTCACTATATTTATAATATTAATAATACGGTGTGTAAGTACCTCATTCGACTCGTTATCTTCATCGCTGTTATCCAGATAACTGCGGCCTAACCGCACCTTGTCATCACTTTGATGTTGGTCGTTTAGGAACTCCAAGGACCTGTAAAATCGAAAATACCTTATACCTATTGGTTAATACGAAATGATCATGAAATCTTAGAAAAAAAAATGGTAGAAATTGCATAATTGTATTATTATACTAGTTTAATATTTTATGTCATACCTTTATAGGTATATCACCGATTTTAAAACGCAAACTTTAGATCACTCAAAATAATTTAATATTATACAATACGTAAAATTTCAAACCATCGTCCTTACTTGTAATACCATAAACTGGGCTCATAAACTCCTCCGTATTTTTTGGCGTCTGTTACTTTTTTGAATTCCCTTAAATAACACGTTCTTAGATTGGCTATTTTACGTTTTAAATCGTCTATCGTGCAAGTTTCGTTATACCTATAAATTAAATATATATGATCGGTAATAGAACTTACACGTTATCCTAATGGGTAGCAAAATGATAATAGGTAGAATAGTAATCATTTATTATAATTTAAACAAAATATTAATTATATTTAATAGTGATACAGCATGCAGTATCATTTATTGACAATAATATTTATTGACAATAAATTTTCCCAAATCAAGATGCATTGCGTAAAATTTATACCATCATACTTAATTTAATTCAGCTATTAAACTTGTTATGTTTGTAGTGTAAAAGTAATAATATTACTTTTGGTGAAAATGTTATTCTATAAAACATGAAAATATATTAAAAAACTAACAGGAATAACATTACAATTTCTAAACAGCGTGTATTTAAACATTATAAATTTTAATTCATAGAAGGTAATCTAACCTTATATTTTTTATAATAGCGATGACATGTTTCTCAAAACTTTAGATTTTTAATTCGAATATGAAAATAGATTAGTAAATTATAGTTGTGTAAGTTTTGTTAACAAGAAGTAAAATAATTAAAAATAATATCATTTTAATTTATAGTTTATGATTTTATTTATTTATTTTTGGATTTATATATTTGTTCTCAAACAATATAAATTAATGATAAAAAAACAATTTGTAAAAACGTAATCGATATTGTCTTATATTAATAAAATTATAATATATAGCTTACTAAACAAAATAATATATTATACAATATCTATGTATTTGTGTCGTTTTTAGCTAATTTTATTGGAATTTTAAAATGTTAGGTTATGTTAACTTTTAAAAGTATTGTAACTTTCGGTACATCAAAATCGATCTAATAGTAATCATTCGTAATCTGATTAGCGGCGTAGTTATGGAGGGGGGATAATGAGGATAAATCTACCCAGTGCCTTTTTTTTATGTTGGATTTATGATACAATAAAATAAAAACATAATAACTTTAACCTACCAAGTCTTTATCTTGGTTTTGTATCTATCATACGCAATAAGCCATCAACCACGCGGAAGCCAGTTTTTTTAAAATATCTAATTGTGATAATAAGTGATAACCACATTACCTATAACCAGGAACCATACCATAATTTTATCTATCCTATGCCCATACTACCCACGTGTCATGTGTAGTAACAAAACTGATATCAAAATAATAAAATTTTATTATTTGTAATTCTTAATTTTTTTTTTAAATTATGTTTTTGTCTGTGTATCGGTGACAGTTGTATATTTAAAACTTCAAATTAAAACCAAAATTTAAATCTGTGTACACTAATTACTACTATTTATACTTACATATTTGTGTGATGATCAATAATCAAATATTTCCCAATTTATTTAAAACTATAATCATTTTGTGCATATTGACAATATCAACCACCACACCTGAGCGAATGTTTTCTACTCTAAAAAGAGTAAAGACATATTTGAGAAACACCATGTGTGAAGTAAGAAAAAAAAGGGCGATTGTGGACGTTCCTCCTTCGTTCCTTCGGTCCTCGGAGAAATTAGTGGTTTATTATACTAAAGATTTGAATGCAATGATATTGCATTAAAAAATACGATTATGAGCGAAATTCAATATATTACAATATACTATAATGATAATCCATTCCAAAATTTTATCACGTATGTAAATTACGAATGTAAATATTTAAAATAAATATTAAGTTCCTACGATCTAAACTTAATTAGTTATCAAGAAATAAAATAATGAAACCGTAATTTTGCCGATTTTCAAGAACTTTTACTTAGAAAGCTTATAAAAAAAATTGTCAGTCACGATTATCCAAATATTTTGTAAAAATATTAAGTAGTACGTATATGTCTAGACTTCGATAACATTTTCAAACCAATAAACCAAAAATTGCAGGAAATATTAAACATTTTTGGAAAAAAATTCAAAGTTCTATACTTGGCCAAATAATCCACCAATCCCTTCCAAAATTGTATATTACCTATGTAAATACTCAAAAAAATTTTCAAGTCCCTAACCTAACTCAATTAGTTAATCCGAAATAACAGAAACCGTAATTTTGCCGATTTTCGCCATTTTTAGGTAGTTTTTCCCCTCCCAAGGAAAAACTTTTAAGAAATTCGTAGTACAAAGTACCAACTAAACACGATTTGCTACCGAAAGCATATATTCTACTTGTGATAATCGGACCATTATTTCTACCCGTAAAAGTGTCTTCATACAAGAAAAAATGAACATCTTTGTAAAACCAATACATTCTTCGCGTAGCTCAGAATCTAAAATGCTAATATTTTATGCAATGTTATTAAATAATTGTTAATACATTTTAATAATAATAATAATTTGTTATTATTTCTTTTAAAACAGGATAGATTGAATAAATTAGCTATGCTGGTAGTTCATAAAAATATAGAACTAGATACTGAGGAAATAATAGATGAGCTAGTCAAAAATCCTAGAAAAATAGATTTAATTTTATAAATAAATTATGACCCCTCTAATAAGTTAATTTGTTTCAAATGTTCAATGTATTTTATATTATAAAATATTTAACTTTGTACAGAAGTATATTAAACTTGAATAAGGGGTGTGGAGGTAGTTGCCCCCACTTTACGTTTACTCAAAAATTCATCTATCCACCCCCATACAAAATTATAACTACGCCACTGAATCTGATAATTGACTGTACAAAAATGTACCCGATATTAATGGTGTGAGAGTATAAAATTATTTCATTGGCGTGACATAGAAAATCGTTAACGTGTGGATGGAGTAGAGGTGGCTAACATAATTATTGCACCTACTCCCAATTCTTTCAGCGTTCAGCTATAGGAATAGATAATATACTGTATTTATGATTATTTTTAATGAAGTTATAAACTAAAATATGGTAAAATATAAAAAATTATAATATTTTGTACATAGGTACAATTCAAATATATACTAAAAATACGTCACAGGGAAATCTATGAATATTAATGAAAAACTACTCTACATACCCACCTAAAGTAATTAAGCAGTTTATTTGATTAACATTGAGTATAGATTATAAATAATAAAAATTATTAACTATTGTGATAGAGCAACTTTGTTTATTTTTTTTTTAACAAATTCTCATGACTAAATTTATTCATAAATAATGTAATCGATTAATATTGTATAAAATAAAAAATACTAATTAAAAAATCTAAAATTATATTTTTGAAATTCGTTTAGTTATGTAAATTGTACTTACATAAATTATTTATGTAATCTATCTAATTTTTGAGCTAATCGATTAAAAATTATAAAATTAATACAACACGTTGGGAGTCGGAACAGGAATATTAATTTATTTTGATAAGTCGTGAGTTGTGGTGTAGAGAAGTGAACACGCGCAGTAAATGATAATATGACGTTTTAGAAATAACAACGTTACAGTGCGCGAATAATGTTTTATATAAGGTCGTCCAACTCTACAGAGTGCCGATTAACGTATTCGATATTTCGATAGCAATCGCACGCGACGGCTGCCAACCGCGGTTCCCCGATATTCACCGCCCGACCATCGTCACGCTACATAGCTATAGCTATACCTATACTTTACTCGCCGCCGCGTTGGAACTGTATATCTACGACGAAGACAAACGATACTGGGATACCAACAACAAAATAAATTTGAAAAAAAAAAAATACAAAAAAATAGAAGATATTATAGTAATGTATTTTTGCTCGTACACTGCTAACCTAGTGATATTATTAATTTATTTAATGTTAACATTGTTCATTTGGGTATGTAATTAATATAATAACAATATTATTTGGTATACTTGTTCATCAATCGCAACAGTGACTCGTACGCCTCGTTCTTCGTCTCTTTGTTCTTGTAGTCGGGATCCTTAATCCTCCACAGACACGTGTACGACCTATACTCTTCAATTAATTCGGATATTAGTTTCCGTTCCATGGCCAACATCATTGGAGCGACCGTCGTTAATCAAATATTTCGTCGACAATAACCACAACGCGTAAGCGTCGTACGTCGACCGAATGTCGTTCGAGTTGTACAGACTAGTACTTTCGCGTCGACGACGATGACGTGCCGCTGTGACTGCCACGATCGGACGGTCGCGTGTGCGCGGGCGAACACTGATACCACCGTAGTCGCCGCTGACGACTACGACGACGGTCGGTCGGCCACCGATATGTCGGTTGGCCAACCTGTCGGACTTTGGGCGCACTGTACGCGCGGCGGTAACGACGATCTATCATCCGGTCACTGGCGGTCGGTCTCCTTCATTCGCCCCACCCGCTGAAACGTTTTTGTACTTTTGTAGGTAGAAGTGAAACACACGATCGAGTAGTTTTCGTCGAAATGTCATTTTTCATGGCCGTTTGGTTATTATTTATGCTCGTCAAATTCGACGTGTTTTTTTTTTTTTTTATACGCGTTGCGATAACAATCAAATCAATAATAATTATATTTCGATATAATATTAATTATACTTGGGCTCTTTATATCTTCAGCCCCCTCAACATAGACGACTTTGAATTCCGTCTCTGAAATCTGAATACGGTGAACTGTAAAGTTACGTGTTACAGATAATATTTGGGTCACTTAATTCTAATTTTACGGGAAAATAATATTATAATATTTATTGTACTTCACATATTTTGCGTGTTAGGAGAGAATACGAAAAATAAATTTTGTATAAAATATCAAATACATTTCTGGAATGGGATTAACGCAGATATCGGACAAATGTCCTGTATTTAACAATTTTAAAATGTTATTTCATATTGGTACCATCTCCCACTATTTTTTCTCTAATAACATAACATCGTTAATTTTGCTATGTCAATGTTGGTACTTACTACTACGATTTTAGATTTAAGATGTTGTTTCGTTTGATTTACATGGTAAATCTTTTTTCATAACATAGAAGTTAAACAATAACACTCATTTTTGTATTTTAACAATGAATAAATTATTCAATATTTTTTTCGTCTTAATCATTTTCTGCACTATAACTCTAATATATATTTCTGTAAATTAAGTTTCTCTTCTATAAATTGACGAAATTAAATTTAGCTTTCTAACAATGTGCTTGATGTATAGTAAATGGTATATTGCTTTTACTATATAGCAATGTTTAATTAAATATTAGTCCGTATATTTAAAGTAAAATTGTTTTATTTTATTTTGTCTATAATCTTAGGATTTATATTTTTTATAATAATAATGAGTCATCCATAAGTTTTTGGATGGTATTAACTATTAAGTTTAATAGAGAGCTTATACAAATAATTTTTTTAATGGAAAAATTATTATTCAAAGTCAAATGTTATTTTATTTATTTTTCCCTATTATGATTTTAACCACATTTTAAACATATTGTTTATGTTCTAGAAACCAATCAAGAAATATTATTAAAGCCTTTTTTATTTGTTTCAGGTATGACAATTTTGATGTGTCTGTCCTTAATTTATTTAAATCTAACGTTATATTATTATAAATATTATCATATTTGAACTTTTATTAGTCAGTAGTTTTTGTTTTACCATAGACGCTTAACTACGGTTTTTAAAATTATTTGTGTGTTTTATTTATGACTCTTTTCTATTTATTTTAATATCTCTTTTATTATAGAGTATACTGTAATAATATGATTATTGCTGTTATTGATTGATCTTTAATAATGTGATGTTAATAACTAAAAAAACGTATTTATTTCTCTCTGCTTTACTATGACATTTGATTTGAATTCGTTTGAACGACTTAATAAGTGATACATTAAAAGGTGAAGTTAATGTAAAATTAATAATTAAGGATGAAACTTTAAGAACATTGCAAACTTACAACTAATTGAAACTTTAAAGCAGAGGAAACGTAAAATGAACCCAATAAGTGTATACCTATATAGATTTTGTTACCTCGATAGGTATAAGATAAGGTATCAAACACCTAATTACCATGACAAAACATTATTGTTTATTCTTATCATGTAAAAATCATGATCAGTCTATCATATTTATTAATAAAAATTATCGTTATATGAATCGTCACTCATAATATATTTAGTTATTTTGCGCTTTTAATAAGCGATTAAAAATTTACAAATTTGCAGTGCAAAATTAATTTACCCTATTAAATCTTAAAAATATTACGATATTGTTATATAATATATTGTATATTTGTAATATAACGTATTAATAATTTAGACTAAACAAAAATAGGATATATACAGAATTGAATTTCTGTGCAGAATCATTTATAAATATATAATAATCCTTTTAGTATGGTACTATATACATTGGTCGAACGATTCCATTTTCATGAGTTGTAAGCGCGGACGAGTGCATATTGTGATGTATGTCAAAAGAATGTGGTAATGAAAAATGATAAATGCTAATGAAAAAAATACAATTGTATAAGTACTAATTTATGTTGAGGATAAATCGAGAATATATCATATTTGTGCTAAAAGCAATTTTAATAAAATAGACATTAGTACGTTATATTTGTATTTATAAGAAGAAATGCAGTTACAGTTGTTCGGTGATAAATAAGTGAATCGTGAATGAATAAACATTGTAAATAAAATAATTTATAAATAATTTGTAGATTAACTTTTTATAAAATAAATAAATAAAATACAAAAAATAATAAATTATAATGAAAATACAAACTGTTTAATTACAATACCTAAAAGATAAAAGGCATTTTTATTTAAGTACAATTTAATATAATTGTTATATAAAAAATAGCATATTTTTCCTCATACTGTACAATAAATATTGAATATTGATATTCTATGTGTGTATACAATAATTACATTACATTATTACAGTACAATTTATTAAATTAAATAAACAGATAAGAGATAAAAACAATAACAATTATATGTCTATGTATATAATTAAATGTCTATTTTTAATTATTAAGAAGACAACATATTATACAATATTATATAGTACCTATTACCAAAGCTGGGCACTAACTAGTTAGTTTTAATTCATAATAACTTTCTAACTTAACGCGTTGAATTAAATGTGTAAAATAATCTAATCTAACTCGTTAAAAACAAAAAATAAATAATTATTTTTCATCGCAGAAATTCAAGTGTTCTGTTAAATTGTCGAGTGCCGACCATAATAATTTATTAATAGTTAATAAATAATATTTTCAATTTTGTGGTGGATTTATGTCGGGTCAAAATTATAAAATGACGCTTTTATTAAAATTTAATAAATATTTTAAATGAAATAATTCTATTATTTTTATAATAAAAAAAAAAAATATAAATATATAGGTAAATGATAATATAGACTATATTAAATATATATTATGTATAATATTATTTACCTATAGGTAATTTTTATTATGTCAATTTAACCTAATATATTATCATACTATTTGTATATTCTTATTTTTTTATATATTCTATGTTCTAATGACTGATATCCTATTTCTTTTCCAAAAAATTAAGCTTATTACTTACCTACTTCAAACATTTGATCAATTTATCAATTGTTCAATTAAATTTTTCAATCTTTCACTAATAATTTATATTGGGTACCTAATAATTAATTCATGTAATACTTTATATTTCTTCAAACCGGTTTTTAATTTATATTTTTAACAAAAAAATTAAACAAACTTCTAACTAACTAAGTTAGCAATTTGGAAGATTTCAGAAACTTACTTATATTCTAATTTAGTTAGTTATTATATTAATGTAACTTAACTTTAACTAGTTTAATAAAATGACTAACTTGACAGCTTTGCCTATTACCTCAGTTATTTACCCTATTTTTTAAAAAAAAAATTTAGTTTAATGAAAATGTTGATGTGTTGACTTCCAATTTTTATAAAGATGGTGATTTTTAAGAATTTTCTATATTTAAGTGAAAAAAGAAATATTTACGTAATTTATTTTAATTATTATTATAACTATTATAACACGGAATACAAAATGTATTTTATGAACATTATAAATAATGATAGTAGTACCTATATATAAATTTGTTTACAAGACGTTTAAAACTAAAAAAAAATAATGAAGGAAATATTGTAGCCCATTGTCTATAGGAGATATTGCAACTAGTATTTAGATCTGGGATATCCTGTTATTAAAATTCAATTAATTAAGAACAGAGGCATCAAAAGTGTCGTTCCCGAGACGGATCAAATGTGCTTTAATGTTATTTCTTGTTTGCTAGAACATAAATATAAAATGTGATTAAAAAAATCACCAAAAAAAATTTAGTTATACTCCTTTTATAGTTGTTTTACCTATTTCACCTTGACTTTGACTTAAATATTTATTACGTTTATAATATATATTAGGTTTTTGAACATAATTAATAAACAACTATAGAGTGTTAATGTAATGTGATTAAAGACATTAATAGTGGATGAAGATTACTGAATGTCGGAATTAATTAATAATCAATTTTTTAATAAGTGTTTGGGGATAATGAATTACATGGTGCCAACTATCAAGAAGCAAAAATAAATAAACTTATTAAAAGCTTAACAAATTTATAATATTACAATTTAGGAGATAATTTTTAAAATACGATACTATTTTTATATAATGAAGAATAATTGTGTAATCGTTTTTTTATAACGTTTGAACATTCCTTAAAAATAACTCAATGCAATACATCGTTTATTAATTATTATCAATTTTTCTAATATGAACTGAGCTTAAACCTCTCAAGTATTTTAATCATTTTGTCATTTTGGTATCCTATATAGGTTAGGTATTTAAGAAATAAATTTTAAGGGAGCTGATTCATTAATAGGTACCTTAAAGGATAAAATTATCAACTAAGTGAGCTTGTAAGTAAATTCTATCTACTATATAGTATCTATTACGACAGTGCAACTTTCATATATTATTATTTATACTTATTTATATTTTAAAAATAGCAAAATAATATTTCAGCAAAAATAATAAATAGAAATGACATAACTTTTCGATTCAGAGCGAAACGAGAAATATATTGGTTTTACAAATATGTTTTTTTTTTATATCTGAAAACAATGTTTCGGGTAGAAATAATAATCCGATTACCACAAGTAGGGCGTGCTTTTGGTATAAAATTGCATTTATTTAGTACTTTATTCAACACATTTTTCAAATTTCTCAATCGATTTTCCTTAGGATAAGATAAACCACCAACATTTTTTTGAAAAACTAACAAATTAACGGAAACTGTAATTTTAATGAATTTGATTTTAAATATTTTATAACTAATGCAATTTTGAATGTAAAGAATTGAATTTTTTTTGCATATTCTCATAAGTAGTTTAAAAACATGGTCAAGCTATGGGATGTATTATTAGTATAATATATTAATATCCTATATTTGACTGAGTTTTCCTCAGAATCGTATTTTCGAAAGCAACATCATTGTATTCAAATCTTAATTAAAATAAACCATTAATTTCTCCGAGGACCAAAGAAACAAAAGAGGAATGTCCAAAATCGACTTTCCGGCTTTTTTAAAAACGTTATTTACCAAAAATGTCAATTGGCAATTTTTAAAAAATATATTGTCTTATATATACGATACAATTATGTAAGTATAAATAACCTATTATAATTTAAATAAAAATTTTAAATATTCTTGAATGTGCATTTTATTAACATAACATATTCACATCATAAAAAATATTTTGTTTGTTTTTTTTTTAAAAAAAAAATACCTAAATAATATTATAACCCATAATTATATGAAAAAAAAACTGCAGAAATGAAAAATGTTTAATTGTCTGTATGAGGGAGAATATGATAATATAGGCCTCGCGGGAGTGTACAGAGATATTCTATATCTGATAGACACAAACTACGATCATGACAAGTATATCATAATATCATATACAGGGCAGTCAGAATATTGTGTTACAAAAATACCAGAATAAACATTTAAAATGTATTTAATCGCCATCAATCCATCATATTTGAACATGAAATTCTGATCACTCTATATATACTCAGCGTGTTATATGGAGGTTAACTTTTGACTTTTATTCATTTATTGTTTCTCTTGGGAGTAGGTACATAATAATAATATAG
The DNA here is from genome assembly GCA_013282895.1 of Eriosoma lanigerum. Classification (NCBI taxonomy): domain Eukaryota; kingdom Metazoa; phylum Arthropoda; class Insecta; order Hemiptera; family Aphididae; genus Eriosoma; species Eriosoma lanigerum. Next base: position 44,279,179 of record CM023357.1, read on the forward strand.
TCCACACGATAATAATTGTGTACCATATACAGACCGTGAAACACCCGTACTTTACGTTTACACTTTACACGACCACGTGTATTTATAATACAATTACAATGCAATTTTATCGCTCGTCCGAGTTTTAATATTATACATTTACATGACAGGAATAGTAACAATATTATTATTCCGGACGAGAAGGTTTTAGAAGTTATTTTTTATGCGTGCAGACTGCAGATGGGATTATTGCGCATGTAATAAAACAATTATTTGAGCGTTCGGCAAGTGGAGTTAATAACAAAAATAATAGATGTGAAATATTATGCATATAAACAAACAGCTTGTGGTGTTTGAGTATATTTTGTTATTTTTGGCACACGAAATTTTGTTTCAAAGATTTTTGATTTCTTAAGTTTGAGTAATACCTACAGATAAATTATATTTTTAAAAAATAAATTAACATCATTAATGTAAAATTATCGAATCCTCATTATATACTCTGTGGTGACCATCCCTTTGGTGAATGGGTAAAATCGTTTTATAAAATATTCGAATTATATTAATTATCGTATCCAGAATAAACATGTGTCGCTCTTTAGATTTCCATAGGTCTATGATTAACCTATACAGAAAACCCTAACCTAACTAAAATCCTGCGTACGCTACTAAGTAGGTTAGAGCCAAATTCGAATTGTGTGACTTCACGAGATTTTTCATATATGATATTATATCTATTTATATTATTGTTGCATAAAAAACTGTATAATGTCCGCATGGTACCCAAAGCAAATGCCAATAACGTGTTCACATTTTCTAAATGATTACGTAAGAATGCTATGACGCATTCACAATATAATTCAAAATATAAAGCAATATTAAATAATAATAATAGTAATAATAATAAATATAATACAATACAACACTGTGTAGATTTATAATAATAGTCGATTTGTCATAGTTATTTTTTATAATTCGATTTTTATTTTCTATTTGCTTGCTGATTGATTGTAATACGTTTTAAATTATTGTATTATATTTGGTTTAATAACGAAGGTTGTAAGTTCAAACCTAAAGTTTTTTTCAACATTTTTATCAAACCTAAAAATTATTTTTACTTTTAAGAAATTTCTACTTTAAAAAATATATTTGATACTATAAATCAATCTATTTAACAGTATTTTTAACATAACACAAATTCAACACTTTATATTTGATAAATAAACTTATATATTTAATTAAGATTAAAATCCAAACCGTTTGATGTATCTGAATATCTACTATGATCTAGTTGAACTTATAAGAGCAGTTAATGTAGTTAGTACAATACGATAATTATGCAGTTTTGATGCAGTATTTTTACTAATTGAAATAATTTCTGTTTGCTTATAATAATATTATATAGTGTAGGTAGGTGGTAGTTATAGGATGGTCTCCTTCTCACATTAATTAAAACAAATTGGGGATATTTTAGAGTATGTCAAAAAACTTAGATACTTTATTAATTGAATTATTTGTTTCTAGATTTTCTATATATGTGTTTGTTGTTGCAATGGGTAGCTATAGATTTCTAACTCACAAATTTAATTATTTGTAAAGCTTAGTTATATTTGTAAATATATAATCAGTAATCAGTAATCACTAATCAGGTAGATACCTATTCAAAATCAATGTACTTTACTTTAGAAATAATATTAAAATTAATTTTAAAGTACAGAGTTTCATTATTATCACTAAGACACTAATAATGATTGAAGATGTAGGTATATATTAGTCTCTAATATATAAACAACACATACATTTATATATAAGTATTAGACAAATTTATTTGTTATTGTTGAAAATATATTTTTTTAGAATTAATCAGTATTTTAAAGTATTATGTTATGTTTTTAATATCCTAATATCTTATAAATGTTATATGTTTTAATAATTACCAATATTTATTACTACTTATAAGTTATAAGTATTAAAAAGTATTGAAAATAAGTGATACGAGTTGTAGGTGAGCCAGTTAGAAAATATTATAAATATTCCATCTATGTATGTCTAATACTCGATAATTTTACAATATGTATACATTATTAAGATCTTTTTTTTTTTTATATTATAATAACGATCATGTAAATTGAAAATAATTAATGACAGAAGAAAAAATTAATATTACTATTAATATTTCTTGTGAAATAGTAACTATAATCAGTGACATATACATAAAGTTCCATGGGATACTGACCTTCTCGAAATGGTTTAATTGTTTGTTGACCGATTATATTATTAAAAAAAGAACCTAGTCAAAATAATTTTTGATTGTATCCCTTCCGCCCAAAATAAAATCTTGGTTACGTAACTGACTAGGATAGTAGATGGTTCAAAATCACTATAATAACAAACGTATGCTTTAAGCGTATCTAAGCGTTGTTTATATAGATATCTAAATGTGTGGGTTAAATTATTCACATATAGAAAATAATTCAAAATTATAAAAAAAAAATTGGTGTATACGTAAAATTATATTAATTATATTATACTATATAATTTTCAATGATGTTTGATTTACATCACTTACATCTATATGACATCAATTACTTATATAAAGTAAATAAATAATTTAAATATTAAATAATAATGCTGATACAATAAACTACAAATTTTTGTAATACCGAGGACGTATAGATTATTTTAATATTTTTGATAATCATATAAGTAACACAATAACAGTATTTATAATGCCGAACTTAACCTTAGAAGTTTAAATGTTTTTACATACAATAATACACTTGTACTTCGAAATTTTGAATTTTTAAATATATATTATATAATATGTAAGTATAAAATATTTTTTGTATTTAAAAACAATTTGAAACGATTAGGATTGAAATATACTACAGAATAGAAACTGCAATACAAAGATTTAATTGTTATTTTCTTATTAAACTAAAATTTTACACAATTTAAAATTAAGTACTTATTATTGTGATCTCATTAATATAATAAAACAGATAATAAAAGTCAATTAAAATATTAACACAACAGTGCTAATTCTTCACAATATACAATACACTTACTATTTTATAAGTTTTCGTAATAATTTATATCTCGTTGAATTACACGGATAACTTACACCACAATTATATCAATACCTAGTAAAAATATAAACTTTAGATATACCATGTACCTATAATATAGGTAATTAATGACGTTTTTAAAATATATACGTACTAAATATTTGTGAATTGCTTGATAATATAAACACACTTTTATACACAAACATAAAATTTATCTGTATCTTTACTAAAATCATATACAATTTACATAATTACATGGCCTAAAAATAGTTGTTTTTAAAATTAATAATTAAATATAGAATTTCATTTTACTACAATTGTATTATATTGAAACTACATTGTTTTGCATATTTGCATTATAAATCTAATTGGGTGAAGGTTGAGTAATAAAATATAATATAATAGTTTTGATACTCAATAAATTATTTTTATATATTTACTAAATGCAATAATCTAATATTATTAAAAACTTTACGAAATCATGCTTTAAAAAAAAATCATAATATTCAATTCTACTAAATATTCAAATTTTAAAATATTATAAAAAAAAATTGTCGGTTTTCAAAATATTTCGGATATAGATAGTAGTATTTGAGTAGGCTTCTATAATATTTTCAAACCGTTAAACCCAAAATAGCATGTAATATTAATTACTTTTGTAAAAAATTTCAAAGCTCTATACTTAGTCGAAAATTCAACCAATCGTTTCCAAATTATTTTCTTTAATGTAGAGCACCTTTTAATTACAATATTTAATACCTATACTATTATAGTCGGCAACTCATACAGATACTACTGCAGACGAAGATAAACTCAACAAAATGCTTATCGTTTGACTTTTGGAATTGGATAAGTCGTTGATATTAAATATCCAATCTAAATCACTTTACTATTATTCGTTAAATAGAAAAATTGTCATTCGCAATACGTAAAATCCAATAATAACGAAGTTTTTCTAGAAAAGAAGCTTATTTTGCCGCCAAATTAACAATCTTTAGAATTTACAAATTTAAAGAAAGCATTTATTCTCCAATACAATTATTTATAATGTAATTCAAATTATTCTGTTTAGTTAAATAAAAATATAATTACATCTAGGTATAACGAAACTATGTTATTTTTTTAGTGCAATATTGCTATCAATTTGATTATTTTTTACTACAACATTCATGCCCTAGTTAGTAGTTATAACTATATAAATCTACTTCAAATAAAAATAAATCATTGATTTAGTGGGGGCTATACTAGTATATGCTATTATTATTTGCGGAGTACATATTATTATTACAGAATCAGTCGGAATTATGTCGATCATCTGATATCTGATCATCTAATCATCTGATGAAGCGATTTGTTCTACACAGAATCATGAATCAATTAATTATGTTTTTATAATATTTTAATAATCTCATTTCTGAATAATTTCTCTGTTAATAATATTATTATTGATAATATTATTTTATTTATAAATGATCGATTATTACATATTATTTTTAATTTATTATAAATTCCTCATGTAGTCTAGTGTTTATTGTTAGGAACGTCTTTATGTGAACATCGCCATAATAAATATTGTCGCGTTCATTACACACCGACATCCGATCAATGTTATAATTATAGTATAAGTTATACAAATAGAATAGAACGTATGAAGTTTGTTTTATTCAATTCTTATAAGTTTACACATATAATAATATTATTGTCGTGCGTGCCAAAGAAACAAACAATCAAGTCACAATATGGAACATTGGAAGCTCATAACGATCATGGTCACCGTTTTCGCGTTCTTCTTGGAAATACGACCTATGGATTCATTTTTGACTGCATATTTTACTAGTCCGGAAGTAAATGTAACTCTAGATGAGGTAAAAACAGAATAAAATGAATATTAGAGATTTTTTAAAAAAAATATTTATTATAAATAATTGAAAATTTACAAATAAAACTATCTACCAATTTTAAGCTAAGCTTGTGTTATTGGTAGAGAGCTGCTATATGACATAAAATATAGAATATGTATACATTAATCAATATTATATAGGTACATTAAATTTTATTAAATATTTTACATTGTTGCAATTATGATACACGAATTTACGTTTATAAACTATACCACTACAAATAAACAAACAAACTACTCTAGAGAATCTATTAACTAATTTAAAACAATTTTACTTAAATTATAATTGTTTAAATTCCTGGAGTTATAGAACACATTTTTTTAAATATAAATTGGCATAGAATTAAATAATGTTGACCCGAGATAGTCCGAGCTTATTTTAAACATTTTTCGTAAACTAAAATATTTAATAATAAATTAATAGCATGTTGATACAATTATCATAATTTTAACTACAACGCCTCAACGATAATAATTTGATTGAATATTATTATTATTAATATTATTATTATTATGTTTTAGTGCTTAAGTATATTGACAGGCAGATATGGAATTTCTGATATGTTTTATTTAATCAACAAAGTTGATATTCAATCAAATATATTTTAAAATTATTACACGCCTGTTACATACTATATGATATATACATAAGAAACTTTTAAAAGTGTACGAATAATATTTTTAAAGTTACATTACAATCTCATTTGTAATTTCTAACACTTGCTTTAATGTATATACAACATTCATAATTGTACATAATATTATAATATTCACGAATTTTAAATATAAAATTTATAAACATATATTATTGTCTATTGACAATACCTACTTACGTAAAAGTATGTTATTTATTTTACAACAATACAAAATAAACGAAACTTTAATATTAATAATTAGAATCAGGGACTGGAACCTTAATGCTTTTATTGGTTCCGGTTTCGGTACGGTTTTATAAAAAATTAAAAAAACGTTTTCGGTTCCAATTTCGGTTTTCTAAATGTTAAAATTAAGGTTTCGGTTCTGGTACCAGTTAATACCGGTTTTAACCGGTTCTCAATTTTGCTTTTTAAATTTAATTTTACATTCACATGTTTTACATGTCGCTTCATCTTTTTGTTCATCATATACAAAATATAAATGTATCGATGATTTTTTTACTCGGACCATATTGATTAATGATTATTAAAAAATAAATTGTAATAAATGAAATAACTACAATACACACGTTAAGAATCGTAGAACAAATCGTGAAATTGAAACTTGTAAAATATTACTATTACGCATTCACCCATATATATATTTCATTATTGAAGATTTAATGTTCCCTATTTTCCATCGCTTATTTATAATAAATAATAATAGTACCTTCATAATAACACAAAAATAAATAAATATAACCTATATGCACAGGAAATAATATAATATATATTTATATATTATGTTTTATTGTATTATACTATTGTAATTTTCTCAAAATAACAGACAACATTTTTAAATAACATTTTTCATTATTATCTAAATTTATCTATATATATGATATTATACCGATTATGTTATAAACATTTACAAAAATAACAAGTATATTTCCACACGTGTCCAGATTATAACTGAAATAATATACACCTTATTATTTTATTTCTATTATTAATATATAATAATTCATATTTACAATAATATTTTATTATTTCACAGACCATCAATTTTCTGTGGCCCATTAATTCTTCAATAATAATTCTTGAAATTACAAAAAAAAACTTAATATAAATGTAATTTGTTGGAACTGCGAAGAACTGAATAAAACCGACAATTTACTAGATTAAAAACTAGGTTCGGGTTCGGTTTCGGTTCTTAATAAAAATATACAACGGTTTTCATACGGTTCCGGTTCTAGGGTTTTTAAAGGGTTTCGGTTCTAGAACCGGTTCTTTTCGGTTCGGTTCCAGTCCCTGATTAGAATTTTAGACCATAACATTAAAATGCCTATAAAATATATTTATATCTATAAAAATATTATTCTAAATGTATAAACGAAAAATTTTTGCGACTAGCTTTGTTGAATAACATTTAATGTAGCTTATCTGTTGTCTTTAATTTTAGCGTACAACGAAATACTTCTAATTTTTAAAGTCATGTAACCTGAGATCTATAGCAAATGAACTTGTATAATCATTTCATTCGTAACATAATATATATTTATGTAATCATCGATTATTTCTGTACCATTTTTTTGTTTAAATTAATCATAACAAAAAACTACAATTATAGCTGTTAATCGATTAAATTTTTTATTGAATATTGACATCAAAATATTTTTTAACAGTATTTTATTTTATTAATATATTTTTATATGGCCTTATGTTATATACTTATAAATCATATTTATAATTTTTGCATTATGGTATTTGCATTAATATATTTTAGAACCTTTATTTTTTATTTTTTTATAACAATGAGGGTTGGTGATAGATTATTGCATTTTCTTTCTAGCTTTATACCAGTATTCATAAAACTATATAAATTTTAAATAAATAATTTCAATTCAATAATTATTAATTACTTGTTATTATTATTTTAGTTCATTCTAAACATTTAATATCCCATTATTAAACACCAAACATTAGTTAAATATTCAATATTTTTTAATATACGAATATTAGATTTTTGCATCAAATGGTTATTATTTAAGCTTTGGATTAAGTTTGATTTATAATATGGTATATTAAAATTTAAAAGAACTGTTTAAATTTTATTTAAATGTAACCTAACCTACAGAGGTCTTTATTCATAAATATAAAACTACGTGTCGTGAATCAATCAAAGGTTTGTATAAATATTTAAATAGTAAATTTAGTTTAAATTAATAAAATTAAATTTAAAAATAAAAACAAATGAATAATAATAATGTATGGATAGTGAATACGTTACATATAACTACTATTGTTTATTAGTACAAACAATACAACTTTTATAGTCATAAAACATAATAATATATAATTATAACTCGAAAATAATAATACAAAAATAATAGTAACTTGGGTACCGGATTACTTCGTTTTTGTTTTTACTTTTAAATTTTGTTGTACTTATTAATTATTAGTTATTACATATTTGAAACACGAGTACGTATATAAAAAAATAATGAGCTTACTTTTGTAAAAAAAAATCTCATATTTCTTTTATTCTGAAAAATTCATTTTTGATTTCCTTTAAACAAAATTATACTTTATTCAATCAGTTGCTCATTAATACTTTGTTTAAAATAAGTTTAAAAAATATAGAAGTCGTTGGCAGAACCAAAATCGTTTAAATGAATTGTCTTTATATATATTTGGTATATATTATATAAATGAGTTTTTCTTTACCTACCTATAATAACGCTTATCAAATGTAACAATATGTTACTATGTAGGTAACATTATCTTACAGAGTGATATTTAATTCGTTTTCTCATTTAAGTATTTTTTTATCTTTATATATTAATTAAGTTCAATAATTTGTTTTTATATACTAGTGTAATATCCATAATAACTTATTGTTTATTTATAGTCTCATTTTAATAAGTTAATTTAATAATTGTGGTCGAATCAATAATGCATATACGCATGTATACACATTTTCAATTTAAATATTTATTTGTATTCCCTTTCCTTCTATTATGACTAGATACATTTATATATGACGATTAATATAAGGGATATTATAGACGAATAATTTAGTAAATGCGGTAACACACAAACTGAAAAAGTAATTTATTTTAAAAAAAATCGAAAGTTGTGTGTTCTTACATTCCATTGTAAAATCAATTATAATACAATTACAAATACTAAATGCATTAAATCAAATAAGAGAAAAGTACATCAATTATTTCTTAAATCAAAAATCAATACTTGTGTTTTTATACGTGGAAGTAAAAAAATAGAAATAAAACACCGGACATAAAAAATAAATCAATTATGGAGATTTGTCTTTTGAGACGAGACAAGAATATCGTTAATGTAATTTCGAAAGTATTGTGAAGATATTTTTTTTCACTTTTAAAAGTCCAAACGTTTGGAATATCTAAAACCCGACATTTCACAAGATATAATATAAAAATATACGTTTATATTTACATCAAACATTCGTATTTTTATCGTACGCGTTTTCAATAAAAAAAATCAATGGTATAACTAGCCACAATGATTTTAAATACATGTATTTGATTATTATTTATTTCTATTACATCTATGACATTATCTAGCGACTTTAATGTTAGAAGTTTAAAATGAGTAAAATTCAGTGATAATACATCTAGTAAATTGTATTATATTATATAATATATAAATATATATATAAATATTATATTATATTATATTATGTTGTGTAGTATAGTAGGTGATAGTAGTGATGCGATGATAAATACAACATAATATACTTATAGGTATATTTATATTTAGTATAATTAGGTAGCTATAACCTACTCGTATTTGAAAATAAATATAAGTAACTCAGATAAAGTTTAATTAAATTAATAGTTACCTATTAATCTAACCTCTCTTTTTCATCCTTTTTATCAGTAGTAAGTAAAAATAAAAAAAATATTTTTCTTAATTCAAAGTTCTCCTATTTGCTGATGACATTAAAATGTACACGAAAATAAAGTCAACCTCCGATTGCACTCTTTACTATCAGATTCAGACTATTTCTTTTATCTGGACTCAATGAGTCGGTGTGACTTTTAATATTGAAAAATGTCACATCATGTCCTTTTACAAGAAACGCTAAACTTTTTATACTAATATTCGCTTAATGCCGCCCAAAAAGAATGCATCTCCAATGTCAAAGATCTTGTATTTTATATAACTTCTCTTTCTTTCAATCACCATATCAACATGTTGGTAGTCCTAAAGGTTTTGGTTTTTATCTACGTATTTTTTTTACGTATAGGTATGTAGGTACAAATACTTTCTATAGTACGAACAAAAAAGAACATTTTGCGATAATTATCCGTACATTCACATATTTTAACCTGGCAACACTAACGTCCCATCACATCACACCTCATTTAGTTATAACCATCATCTTTATAGACTCTTATAAGTCTGCTAATTGTTATCATGAAATTATTATAACAACTTATCCAAAATGTTGACCCTATATTATAGTTACTCGTTATTTTTTACTTAATAATTTCATTTTATTTTAAGAGGTCTTAACACTATATTTTTTAATATTCGAAAAAAGAACTATTGATAAAGATTCTAATAATATCTTACAGGTCTCCAATGAGTTAACACCAATCCGGATATATTTCGCTATATTCGGATCACTTTTGGTGCTTCTATTGGCTGATTATTTACTGTATAAACCTATCATGATACTCAACGGGATAATTGGAATGTTGGCATACGCCAGTTTGATCGCATCACCCACCATGGTTCGCTTAAAGGTAAATACACCATCATTTAATAATTGTTATAGTATAATTATATATCACCATATCAAGCATAATATTCTGAATATTTATATCATAAGCTAAATGCTTTTTTCAATTTTACTTATTTACACAGTACACACTGAAATCTTCATTAAAGCTTTATTTTAAATAATAATTATAAAAATATATATAAGACCTGAATCCCCCTATAAAATTTTACCTATGTGCTATATTACGAAATGGTAAATAAATATTTATTACATACAGAAAATAAAATTTAATTTCACGAAATAATTAAGATAACATTAAAAATGTATATTATTTCCACCGTTTTTGTAATATGAAATTCTGATTACCTTGTAATATGTATACATTCGTATTATGACAAGTGCAGATAGCAGAAGTTTGTTTGTCACTGTTTACGTGCAGTGAAGTATCGTATTACGGTTACCTGTACGCAAAGATCAAAGATAAAGAACACTATCAGATAGCCACTGGATGCGCAAAGGCTGGTATGCTGAGTGGCACGTGCGTGTCCGGACTTATTGGTCAGCTGGTGATATACTTAAATAACTGCAATTATTCGACTCTGCCGTACTACAGTCTGGTTGGTACGAACATTTTGTAAAAACTGTGATAATCCATAAATTATTTATAAATCTGTGTCTATAGCACCGTCCATACCTTATTATTTTTTATCAAATCCAAAGCTTTCGGCTATGCAAGGATTGTATTGAAACACATATATTTGAACTACGTCTCTTCCAAAGTGATTCCTGTTTTTCTTTGACTTGCGCTGGAAAACTAATTCTAATTTTAATTTCATTCCATGTTCATCAACACTAATGGAAATTGGGGATAACATTGAATGGAACATAGCACAAATTGAGATACAAACCAAACAAGCCAACATAAACATATAGAATACCTAGTTGTAAAATTATTGTTTTAAAAATAAATGTAGTGTAAATTAATGGTGCTACCAAATACAGAATTGAAAACAGGTATAATTTTGGAAGAGATATATAAAATAAAAGTAGGTAGATAAAAAAATTAGGTAGAGCCAATAAACCCATTATTTTTTTCCATTGTCAGTTGCTATATTCAGATAGGCATATTATGTCAAATTCATATACTGAAAAATATACGTATACATATACTATAATAAATACAAATATATATATAGTGGTCAAAGTGGGTCAAAATAAGTGTAGGGATGCCCAGCTATTAAATGGAATCTAATATTTTTATACATTACAAACCCAATAAAAGCTTCCCCTCTCCCTCAAAAATTTATATATTGCTTCTTAGTTTATGAAATACGAATTAAACCTTTCAATGAAATACTGATTTTAATATTAATTTAACGAAGGATGCATTAATATGGACATAATAAGTAGAAGGATGAATAGCGTTCTCTAAAAAAAGTGATAAGATGGTATCCCCTCTTATCCCCTTAAATTTGACCAATGTATATAAAATGTATGTACTAGATAAATGATATTATGGGGAATTTCGAATGTGTATAAATGGACGCATATAAACTATTTTATATAATATAATATAGAATTGTATTGCCTTTCATGGGTTCTACCAATTTAATAATATTTTGAACTCTCACTGTTCCCTACTTGATTTGGTTTTTTGTACAAACCTTGCATATCTGTCAATCAATCTTTCTATGTTGCTGTTTCTGCTGATTTATGTCATCCATCACATATCTTGTACTATTGTCAGCTAACCTTACCTTCTACACTCAAAACTTTCCACTCATTTTACAATTTTCATAAAACTGATTATAATTGTGCTGCAATTTTTTTATCTTCGTTTAATTGGGAATTAACATTCTCAACTTAAAATTCTGATTCTGCGACAAACGTGTTCTATGACGCTTCACACTATTCGGCTATTTTATTTATTCCTAAATCATTTTATTATAATTCATGTTTCCACATTGGTTCAAAAAGGAGTTAAAAACTATTGTGTTCATGAAAAATATTGTGCACAAGAATTACAAACTATCTTTAAGTTTTGATGACTATCGTTGTTTCCCTTTACTACGTGCCCGATACAAATACTTATCAAAAAAGTGTTTCCATAATTTTACTTGCAGTGTTGAGTTAAACCTTAAGCGTCATCCGCAATCCTTCTGGAAGTTCGTTTAAAATAACCATAATGGAAGTAGAATACCAAGTACAGTTAGTCTTAATAACAATAAATGTGCTAATTTATCTGATGCTATAAATATGTTCTCTAAACATTTCTCCTTGATATATTCTACTTTATCTCCTAATTTCGCTACTGATTCATATCTACAATATGACTTACCAAGAAATTCCTACTTTTATATTGATGACATAAATAATGTTCTATCAACCCTTTGTAATGTTCATTCTATAGGCCCTGATGGTCTTGCAGGTGATTTTTTATTCAATCTAAGAAACGTTATCTCCTGGCCTCTATTTCTACTTTTTAGAAAGTCATTAGATAAGGGTATTTACCAGTCTACCTTAAATTATGCTCTATCACACCAATTTTAAAAACTGGTAGTCTTTCAATAGTTGAAAATTATCGTCCAATTGCTATAATTTCTCATATCTCGAAATTATTTTAATCCATTGTATTACAATCAAACCAAATATAAATAATATCTTGGTTGATGAACAACATGGCTTCATCCTGGTAGATTCCCGATCACTTGTAATATGGTATTTGATAACTATATAATGAATGCTTTTCGATACCGCAAACAACTATTTACCTTGATTTTTCTATTTTTCTAAGGCATTTGATCGAGTTGATCATGCTATTCTAATCAAAATCCTGACCGCTTATGGTTTTGGTGAACCATTACTCGCCTGGTTCGATTTTTATTTATCTAACCAGGTACAGTGGGTTAAACTGTAAGGGTTTAAATCGCAAATCGTTGTACCTACTTGTGGTGTACCACAAGTTACTATATTATCATCTGTTCTTTTTTTCATTATTAGTTAATAATGCCCCCTCCGTATTACTTTATTCTAAAATTCTTGTGTTTGCTGATGATATGAAGTTATTCATAATCGTTAAATCTAGTCATGATTGTGTTAAATTACAAAAAGACTTGGATCGATTGGTAAATTGGAGTGAAAATCTTAATCTTCGACTTAACATATCCATATAACACTTCATGCGTGGTCATGACATATACACGTACTATTAATTGCACTAAATTCGACTATAAAATAAATGAATAAGTAATTCCAATCTTCGGTAAATCTGTACGAGATCATGGTTTTCGTCTATCACGTACATTATGTCCCAGATTGCACATTCAGATAATATGCTGTAAAGCTCTCAATCTTCTTGGGTTTTTACAGAGAATGACTTCTGTTGTCTACTTCATTTAAATTCCTATATTTTACTCTAGTGAGACCCAATCTCGAGTATGGATGCGTTTTATGAGATCCATCAACCTTTTGTGAACGTCAGATGATTGAACGAGTACAAATTAAATTCTTGCGTTTTTCAGCTTTTAAACAAAACATCTGTTGTCTTTCAGACTTATATAGTCTGTCAGGTCGCCGGCGGGCTGTTGGTGTCGCGTTTTTGGGTAATCTTTTGTCCAGCCTGATTGATGATTCACTTTCTTCTTAGCGGATGTCGGCTTTCGGGTTCCCACACGTCAGTTGAGAAATTTCACTCCCTTTTTAATTCCTTTTTCTGGTACGAATTATTTGAATAATTTATCAATTATACGTGTAATGCGTTTTGCAAATGAGGACCCTAACTTCTACTTTTGAGCTATTTATAAATGTAATTATTGTGCGTTTGATTAGTTTTTAAGAACATTTACTTTAAATTGTTATTGTTTTTGGGTTACTAAAACCCATTATCTATTTAAATAAATAAATAATATTAATGCGAATTAAATTTCGAATGACTACCTTATTAATGGCTATCAGTACCTAACTAATCATATTCTATTATTAAACATAATTAATGATTATTTAAATTATAATTTCGTGATAATTTGTTCAAATTGTTTTTACAGGTATGTCATTTGCATCCGTGTGGTCATGTTTCTTTCCGTCCGTCAAACAAAACAAACATGACGTGTTTTACGCAGCACACAATTCAGAAAAATCTGTAAAGACGTACGATTTCTCGAAAACAATTATTCATGACCCGAACATACCCAAGTATTCTTCCGAAAAAGTTAACCGACAAAAAGTGAGAATTTGGTAGTCATAATCAATATATTAATTTGTCAAATCAATATTATAATATGAATACAATATTATATTATTTATATAACTTGCAACTAAATACCATATACCAGGTACGTGTAATTAAAAACCGAGATTACTGATCTAATATTATTAGTATTACTACTACAACTAACAAGAAATTTTTTGATCTCACATTATCCAATTGACAAAAATATCCAACAAATCAAATTCACTATAAATATTATAAATATAAATTTATAAATTTTTCACTTTTTATGATTGTAATATTATGTTGGTTATTTACTATTAACATACGTTAAAACATCAAAACTAAAAATTTGAAAAATTTCCTTTGTGATTTTATTTTTTTTGTGAAAACTGACATTAGTTACATAATATACCTATATATATATTGCAGATATATCTTTTTTAATTTACCTAGTGTGTATTTAAAAAAAAAGAGAAAACTTTTTGATAACATATAAAAGTATTAAAATAAAAATAATGAAATAATATAATACTAATTAGTAATTACTAAAGTTATTAAAACTGATAAAATGTTAAAAATTTCGGATTTTTCGTTGTTTAAATTATAAATTATACTACAATATTTTAAAACGATAAATTTGTCTTATAATTAAATGTTTTTCAATAATATTAAAATTGTAAAAAATAGGTATAAGTTAGGTATACGTAGGTATATAATAATTTTGTTTCAGATCGATTTGCCGGTGGCAGTTACGAAATCGTTTAAACACGTCTATGAAGACTTTAAATACTCGTACACCGACCATACTGTTTTAAAATGGTCTTTTTGGCATGTCATAGGTATTTCTGGATATGTACAGGTATTATAAGATCATTAGTTTGTATTATTATAAATGTAGGTACAATTTTAGAGGTTTTAAAAAAAACCGACATTCCAAAGAATCGTTAAATATTCATTTTGTACGTTTATTATTATTTTATATTTTGCAGATAATTTTGTACATAAATATTTTATACACATATACTGTTGACTCGTCAAATGACAATACCATACTATTAAACGGTCTAGTTGACTCCCTCGCAACCATGTGCGGTGAGTTTAGTTGAATTTTTTTTTCGTTAAGTTTTAATCAGCCAATGAATTTAAAATCGATATAGTTGTATACATTATGAGTGAAATGATAAATTATATTCTGTGTTTTCGTAAATTATACGAACTGAGACTTGGAATACGACCCACAAACGCTATGTAACGAAAATTACTTAAACATAAATTTTATAGCTTCAAGTAGGGCAAAATTTAATGTAAGAAATAAAATAACTATTATTATACATTGCGACATATGTTTCATATTAGCAAGTGCAACTTTTCGTTCTTCGATTATGAAGAGTGATCGATTTCGATTATATAGTAATTGAAATAATATGCAATCATTTAATATCCTAAGTGAACTAAGTACATAAGTATATATACTTGTATATAATTATTTCCCTAACAATATATTTTTAAAAAATCGGGAAAGTCGAATCTGGGGGTTCAGTTAGTGGTGTAATTATAATTTATAATTATAATTTGAATGCAATACTATTGCATTAGAAAATACGATTTTGAATCTGAGTCAGATATACAATATATACTGACAATGTTTCTTTTTATACATTTTCTTTATTTAACAAATAACATTATTTGTTAAATAGTTACTTGTAAATATGTTCGAAAGAAAAAGTAGTTATCATAAACTAACTAATTACTATAGTATGTCAAAATTACAGTTTCCGAAAATTTTGCAGTTATTCAACTATTTTTTGGAAGTTTTTCATATCTTAAATAAAAACTTTTGAGGAAATCGAATAATTAGCAAAACAAAGTACCAGATAAGTATTTCTTCCCGAAAAAGTGTTTTCAAACTTTTAAAAACACAAAAATCAAATATTAATGTGAAATGTTAAAGTTTGAAGGCGTTTAAAAAAAATTGTTCCTTACGATTTTTAAAATATTTTACATGGTCATTCAAAAGTATGTCATAAACCACATCTATAATTTTCAGCTTAAAATACTAAAAATCAAAATTTGTCAAAATCACAGTTCCCTTGAATTTCCCAGATTTTCAACTAGTTTTTTTTATTTGAAGAAAAAACTTTAAAGAAATTCGAAAAATAAGCGAAATAAATTACTAAGTAGATGCAATTTCTACCAAAAGCATACCTTAATCATGGTAATTAGACCATTATTTCTACTCTAAAAAGTGTCTTTAGTTATAAAAAAAAAAGTTTTTGTAAAACCAATACATTTCTCGCTTAACCTCTTCGCTCAGAATCTAATACACTTCAAAGAATACAATGAATAGTATTTGTTTATTAAGATTTGAAATCAATAAATCATTTTATTAAAAAAAAAATTATTATAAGTGAAATTTGTTTGTTATTAATCTATGATTATGTTATTATAGTAATATGAATATACAAGTAATATTATAACTTCAAAATTATGAGTACCTTATTCTAGTGAAATTGCCAACTGTTGTCTAATAATATGTAATGTTAATGACAAATATTGTATAAAAATTAAAAATGATCAATTTTACTCGAATTTCAAATATGTTTTTCATGAAATAGATTAAACATGTTTCATGACATAACAATAATAACAACCTTATAGATTGTTACATTATACGTACCTACCTACTTAAACACAATTACAATTTTTTGAATAAGCAATAATAGAAAAAAAAAATTTTTATGTCCTTCAGACTGCATTACGTTGTTTTAATTATTACCATCAATTAAAACTTATTAGATAGTATGAAATTGGTAGTATTAACTTTTTATGCGTATTCAATTACGTTGAAAAAATAGATTTTTATTTCATAAGTGATCGATGATCGATTATTACAAAATTTTTATACACTTATATGTTGAGACTGAAACGAAAAATCTAAGACGGCGTAGGAAGTTTTAGTAAAAATGTTTCAATAAAATGTATTAAATACCTATAGTTATTGTCGCCTCGTATAACTTTGTCACACAGATTTATCTTGAGCTGCAGCCTGCAGTATGCGAAAACGGATTATACATTAATGTACAACAGATTCGACAGATCAAACTCAATCTGATAGACATAACAATTTGTATTTATATTCATTAGAAATTTATCATGACCAAATTAAACTGTATAAGTTTCCTAAACATTTTTTGTATAATTATTTCTTAAATGATTGGTCCCACATTGTTAAATTTAAATATACATTCCCTTTATGTCGGTTGTAAAGAATGGTTTATATAATATAACTATAATATTCTTCTTGTTATTCTTTTTGTGGGTTACGGCCTTCAAGGCCATACCTGCAAACAAATTTGCCGCCATCTTTCCCTATCCACTGCAACTTCTCTCCACTGTAAATTTGGTTCTACTGCCTTAACATTCTTTTTGATACGATCCTCCCATCGTAAACGCGGTCTAACGAACGATCTTTTCCCAAAAGAAACCTCAAAAAACACTAAAAGAACCCTCTTTCCTCCAAGCATGCCCAGCCTACATTAATCTTCTCCTTATAATTTCTACTATAATATCTGATTTTTGAAACAAGTTCTTCAGTTCATCATTGTGGCATCATTCATAATGATTAGTCATTAAAAAATCAATATCATTGTATTTTTTCTTCTTCAAAATATTGTAATATACATTGATTGTCTGTGTGTAACCTTTAAAACAAGGTAGTTGTGTTAATTTTCTCTTTTTAAATTTTTGCAAATTAATGAAGATTTATTTTAAAAAATTTTTACTGTTCCTGAACCAGTTAATGCATAGTGATATGGATTATGACTACATAAATACTTAATAATATCAGCGATATTCAAGGAAATGTTACTTTTAAGTGGCCCTGTTTGTATACAAGCTCGGATCGTTGCTAACATGGGATTGCTTAATAATTGTACCTCTAATTTAACGCACATATTTTGAAAAGAATGTGGATAAATTTGTACATTTGTTAGTTTGATGATAGCCTTACTTTTATGATTTTGTTTGTCTAACTCATATGTTTTTTTTTTTTTTTTTTTTTTGTGATCTAATGAAATTTTAATGTTATTGTATTTTATATAACAGGTTTCAATTAAATTATTTCTAATACATTAACGTAAATATGGAACGTCAAATAAAGAAAATATTTTATTATTGTAATAAAAAAGAATGGTTTATTTAATGCAATATTTAATGATTTTAAAGTACTTTGATCTCACAATATAATTTTTGGACTTAATCCAATCTCGAATAATTTTTGAAGAACATCAATAACTAATTTTTTTCATATTATTTTGCTAACTCCAGAATGTACGCCATATTAAAAATTAAATTAATGAAAAACAAATACTATCACGAATTTACAAACAAAAATGTTTGTTGTGGGACCATACGTGTGAACACAAATAACGAACTCACAACGCAATTTATAGAATTAGATAAATTTAATTTAAATAAAAGAAACGTATATAAGTATTTAGTGTATAAAAAATTTTAATTAAAATACAGTCAACACAATGAACACTGGAAAACAAGTAATACATTGTGAAGACAATATAATTATATTAAATTATAAACGATATATTGATAACATAATAATAATAATAATTTATTAACGAATATTGAAATCAGAATTACCAATGTTAATACTACAAATATTTTATTATTAGAAACGCCATCATAAGTTACTTCTCATACCTTTTATCATTCTATGACGGGGGTACCATCACCTTGCATCAAAATACCCCCCATATAATCCATCTACCTATGGCAAAGGTACTGCTGCGAATTCTTTCTACACAAGCGCTTCATAGCGGCTGCATCCCAAAAGTAGTCGCCAAATATTAACATTGCATGAGCTATCTGTCTATTCTATAATCAATGATATTAGGTACCTGCAGAAGAAGGTACGTTCATATAAAATATAATGTAATAATATATACAATATTACTATATTCTAAATTTTTGTTAAATTTTTGGAAGTGGAAGACTTGTAAATGATTAATATAAATTAAAATATTTACTCATTAAAAGAAAAACATACAAAAACACATGCAATATAAATCCAAGTAAAACAAATTTATTATTAAACCATTAATTTCTTTGTTGCAATTTTCCAATACTGAATTGTTATTAAACTGTATTTGACTATAATATTAATATATTCTATAGCGGCTATTTGTACTTACAATATCGGAAATCTGCAGAACGTGAACTGGAATCGTTATGGTGACACGTTTCTGACATTCAGTTCTCTGATGCTTGGACTGACTGTGTGCCTCTGTTTCTATTTGAAAAATATCATTCTCGTGTACATCATGTATATCTTTTATGACACGTTGGTACAATCTGTGTTTGTTATCGTCGTGTAAGTATATAATTATACTTTAATAATTATAATTAGATATAATTTACCTACAGGCTAAAATCAATGGATTACAAAAAGTTATTTATTTTATAAAAATGTAGATAATAAACTAAATAATATCCAATTTACGAAACAAATGTCATACGATATTAAATAAATTTCTGGAGATTTGATGAACTTAGAAATCTTACATAAAACAATTATTATTATAAGTCAGATATCCAATTTTATACTTTATATTTGAATTTCATTTTTTATGCGGATAAATATTATGTAATACTTAAATTTTTTAGAAACTATATATTATAATAATATGAACGAAAAACACGAATGACATACATTAATCCCTTGATAATAAGAGACGTAGCGTGTACAATAAAATCATTAAATATGTAATAGATTTGAAAGATGAGTGTATAACAATATTATTGATAAAAATGAGTTGCCAATCATTTGTAGTCTTCCATCATTAAGATTTTCTAAAGACGTCAATACATCATTATGAACCTGACTTTAGATATCAATTTTTCCAATTATGTAATTTCATCAAGCAATAACTATACAACTATTACTGAATTATTTATTTACATTTTAGTATAATATAGGTATAAAGCATGTTTGTATTTTTCGGTTTTAGGTCGCAAATCGCTACTGCACTGCGAGACGATTGCTACACTTTGGTACTAGGATTCAATGCGTTCTTAGGCATCGTGCTGGGTACACTATCGTCAACACTCCTAGTGCATTTAGGAATTTCTATACCGGCACAGGTGAGATAACAATAGAACTAAAATTCCTATAATGTAATATTTTAATATTTTTAATATTTGTTTTGTCATTACAAAGCGTGTGATTTGACTATCATCTCTGACAATTTTCCCAGATTAGTGTTAATAGAAGTTACTCAATTACTACATACTAGTCTCATTAAAGTATTACAATTTACAAAATGTAAAATGTAAAATATGTTCAATTATCAGACGATTAGACACTTATAATTGCAAATCGGATTTTACGTATTATTACAACGACTGTGTTTTGCATTTCAGTTTTTGGTTTATGGGGGCCTGTACTTGGTTCTTGGAGTCCTATACGGATTTTGCGCATTAATTTTCGTGAAAAGAAAATAACAGTGACAAATATGTTTAAAAGGCTGCCTTGACAACCGACAAAAGAACGATCTAACAAACAGTTTTTCCGGAGACCATCACATATCGTTATTCATACGTACTATAATAATATTATATATATATATATATAATAATATTATATATATATATATATATATATACACAACTATGCACACACGTGTTTTATTACATTTTGGCAATTTTGACCGTTCGGCGATATGCGCCATTATATAATATTGTGAACTGCAATACATCATATATCGATATATCTACGACTTTAACGAACCCCATAAAATAGACAGTTTATTATATTTACTGAAAAAATCCGTCTTTTTATTAAATATTATTTGACAATAATACGAAACGCAAAATATAACGGACGATGATAATTGCATTATTGTTCATTCTCACAAGAGTCAAAATCAAAATCAAAATCACGCTGTGTCCTAGTATGTAATCTAACCCACTGCGTAGCATCCCTGCCGATGGCGCCGAACAGATACTTCAGGTATATTAGGAACTTCAGTTCCTAGAAAATTCTTTCTTAATATTGGCTGATAATGTTTGAAAACTTGATGTTAATATTACATAATGGTTAAAAAAAGGGGTGGGTAGGTATTAAATAAAATAAATTTAACCGCCTGTTCTAAAACGTGTCGGCGCCATTAATTCCAGCTACAACGAAATGTGTTCCATTTTATTATTCTATATAATATAATCACTACACCAATGGTAAGTAATCCAACCGATTGGAGATTAATTATACATGTAATCAATTAAACAGTATTAATAAGTATGTTATATTATCAGTATAAAGATAATGATGATACTCAGGAGCGGATCCAGAGGGGAATTCTAGGATACTATAACATAAAATCATAAGAAGGCAAATACTATATACCTTCATTCAGGGCTTAAAGTGGGAAAAAATTCTAGAGGGGACTAATGTCTCCATATAGTTTTAAGCGTTCAATATATCATTTTATGTCTCCAGAGCGTTTTATAACGTGTAATTTGTTAAAGGGGACGCTTTTTAACCATCATTAAAGGTAAGGGGACTGAGTCCCCTTGCGTCCCCCCACACATCAACCCCTGCCTTCATTTTAAGACAATATGGGTATTGGGTATATATTTTATTCATGACTGTATTTTTATTATCTCTAACAATACTGATAATACTTATATTAAAAGAACAGCTATATGCTCTTTATACCCACTGCTTTAGCCATGAGTTAAATTTATCAATTTTAAAAGCATGTAAAATACCAGCAATTAGAAATATGTTTGGAATAGGAGAATAGTACGGAATAGTATCCGTATTTTTATTCTCATCTGCAAAATGCAATAATAAATATATAAGTATATATTTAATGATAGTAATGAATCTCAACACACTTAAATCAAACTTAAAGCACTGTATGAAACTAGCTAGATAGACATGATTCTATCATTAAGTTTCATGAATTGTATAAATTTATTTAAATTACACTAGAAAACTAGAAAAAGAATATAATAGAGAAACATTTTGTAATAAGGCAATAAGTTTTAACTTTTAATTCTAGTATTAGAAGGAGTGAATTTCTAGTATATCTATATATATTTTAGTATATCGATGATTTTTTTACTCGGACCATATTAATTAATGATTATTAAAAAATAAATTGTAATAAATGAAATAACTACAATACACACGTTAAGAGTCGTAGAACAAATCGTGAAATTGAAACTTGTAAAATATTACTATTACGCATTCACCCATATATGTATTTCATTATTGAAGATTTAATGTTCCTAATTTTCCATCACTTATTTATAATAAATAATAATAGTACCTTCATAATAACGCAAAAATAGATAAATATAGTAGGTATATGTAATACTATATGTATACTATAAACATATATGCAAACCTATATGCACAGGAAATAATATAATATGTATTTATATATTATGTTTTATTGTATTATACTATTGTAATTTTCTCAAAATAACAGACAAAATTTTTAAATAACATTTTTCATTATTATCTAAATTTATCTATATATATGATATTATACCGATTATGTTATAAACATTTACAAAAATAACAAGTATATTTCCGCACGTGTCCAGATTATAACTGAAATAATATACACCTTATTATTTTATTTCTATTATTAATATATAATAATTCATATTTACAATAATATTTTATTATTTCACAGACCATCAATTTTCTGTGGCCCATTAATTCTTCAATAATAATTCTTGAAATTACAAAAAAAAACTTAATATAAATGTAATTTGTTGGAACTGCGATGAACTGAATAAAACCGACAATTTACTAGATTAAAAACTAGGTTCGGGTTCGGTTTCGGTTCTTAATAAAAATATACAACGGTTTTCATACGGTTCCGGTTCTAGGGTTTTTAAAGGGTTTCGGTTCTAGAACCGGTTCTTTTCGGTTCGGTTCCAGTCCCTGCTTTAAGCATTCAACTGTCTTATCCCAAACAAGACTTATCTATTGCTAAGAAAAATATTAAAAATACAATAACTATTTTAAACTCATAATATTATATACAGGGTGTTTCTGAAATGCATGAGGAGACTAATATAGGCATATTCAGTAAGATGAGCAAAATGAAGATATTTTTGAAATTTTTGTCTAACTTCAACACCTAAATTTTATCGATATATCCTTAGAACGGTATCTTAAATGTAAAAATAAATACGAATATATTATTTCTTGCAAATTTCTCATACAAAATGATATATCACACCATTTATTTTGATTCTGGCGACACCAAGCGTCAAAAACGCGCGACAAGCTCAAAAACCATGTTATATCTCGATTTGTATGAGAACTTTGCAAGAAATAATATATTCGTATTTATTTTTACATTCAAGATACCGTTCTAAGGATATATCGATAAAATTCAGGTGTTGAAGTTAGACAAAAATTTCAAAAATATCTTCATTTTGCTCATCCTACTGAATATGCCTATATTAGTCTCCTCATGCATTTCAGAAACACCCTGTATGAGTTTAAGGCTTGTACCTTGTGTAGTAATGTAAAAACAAAAAATTAGGTATATTATGTAAAAGAAAAATGTATTTTACCCCCTCCCCCGTTTACAATTTTTGTGAATACATTATTTCCCCCCTATTTTTTTACCCAATTACGTCACTGTGTACCAGTATACTCGTATTTAGGCAATTAGGTACAAATAATAATTTTAATATATTGTTTGTTTTTAACGTTCATTTATTGAATTTTACTCTTTTAAACGCATACTTCCTTAGCCTTCTGCAAATTTATCATGGGTGTTTATTAGTTAAACGTGTATATGTAAATTTTTATTTCTTTTGATTATAACGTTTAAAAATAATTAACTTAACCAAAGTTAACAAGTTGATTTATTTTTTAGACTTAACTATTAAATATACATCAACAATAACATTTAATTTTAATAATATTATATTTTATTATAAATCCTCTAACTTCTAACTTGCCTAGTCTTAGTGATACCTATCCATAAATTAGACGACATAATAAATGTTAATAATATTATATACGTACAGTAGTTAGGTCTAATACCGTTCATGTTTCAATTAATTGTATATTATGTTACCTAAAAATTTTTAAATATAAATTACAAAATTATATTATAATTCATCAAAATAGACTTAGATTAATTTTGAATCAAAATATATTTTGTAGGTACATAGTTTAGTTTTAGTTTAATACATAATAAGTAGATGCATTATATAACATATTTATACAATTATTTGTTTGATGTATAACAGTATTATTTATAATCCTATTATAATTTATCAATAAATATGTTTATCGTACATCCATAAAATGCATATACCATTACCATTTGTTTCATAAAAATGATGTTTCGCAATAATAAATGATTGAAGGAAGTCGCCATAACTTTAAATTAAAAGTTTCAAAAATGTAATAATAATAATAAATTTATATATTTACATTTATATTTTAAAAAAAAATCCCTTCAAGTTTTTAAGAAAAAAAAATGATAATAAAAATCGCACAAGTGTAAGTGTTAAGTCGTCATTAATATTTAGCGACGGTGTTGCAGGTTATAGCGCCAAAGATGTCCGGCGGCTTCGTGTGCGTCGTTTTATTGATCCTGTAAGCGACAGCGTCCTGGAGAAGGTCATAGCGCATGGACTTAACGCGCGTATACACACACACACACACACACATACACAAAATAGCGTATATAAACAGTATATATAGTAATTCTCAATTTGGCGATCGTCAACTGTTTATTATTATTACCTATGATGCGTTTATTTATATATCGCAGACAGTTTTAATTAATTTCATAAATTACTATTTGGATATTATAATATCGATTAAAAAATATTTATTAAATAAATATAATATAAAACACTTAATATTATTTTTGGCGTTGTCGAAAAAATGGACTACCTTATTTTTGGAACTCATCAATTTGAAAAGCTTGAGACACACTGTGTGCGTATATATAATATTTATTTACAAATGAAAGTGCGACGCAAATATCCTGCGCAGGACTTACTTCGCTTATTTTCGTCACCATCGAAATAAAGTACCTATATATACGCGTGCACGTGTACGAATGTTATATAATATTATAAAATATTATATAATATAATAATAATATTACATGCCCGTTGTTCAGGATAAATAAATAACACCTTGTAATCGAAATGTTTAAAACCATTTAAAAATTATTTTGCGAATTTGTGTATTGTAAATTAGGTATTACAATAATAAATAAAATTATTCATAATTAATTGTTGGTTTTGTATAAATTAAACAAAAATAATGTTTTTAATTATGTTTTTACATTTATATTTTACTCAAATTATTAAGTGTCAACTTATCCGCGTTTCCCCTAACATTGCATTCTAGATCATAACGAATCATCAAAGTACAATGACCCCGTCACGTCGGCGTTGTCTCGCCAGAACTTTAGTTGTACAATAATAATAAACATTTTAAACAGTATAAAAACAAGTACTTATTATATTTTAGTCATTATGTGTAACGTATAGCTTATAATGATCACTCGTTGGTGGCGTGGGCGGCATAATAATAA
Source organism: Eriosoma lanigerum (assembly GCA_013282895.1). Classification (NCBI taxonomy): domain Eukaryota; kingdom Metazoa; phylum Arthropoda; class Insecta; order Hemiptera; family Aphididae; genus Eriosoma; species Eriosoma lanigerum. The sequence continues at coordinate 44,305,351 of CM023357.1, forward strand.
TAATTATAATCTTGTATTTTTGTGCAATATAACCATTTACAATTTTGGTGTCCGAACGACCAACACTTATAATAATTGTTTTCAAAACTATAATTTCAGTGCATTTGGGTTTCATTTTCATAGATAATATAAATCCGTATTACCTTATAGGTAGCAAAGTGAAACTGATTATTAAAATGACATTAAATCTACATTTAAATATTTTTAATTTTAAACATTTCTTGGCATTTTAAGATGTTTGAAATTGTTTTCACTTTTAAACATTTTTTTTCTGAACACGATATTTATATTAATATATATTTTAAATTATTTAAAATAAAAAAAACAAATTTTGACCATTTATCATTAGTTCATTAAGTCGGTACATGTACCTAACCTAACCTTAGCATCGAATCTTTTTTGATGTGGCGTGTAAAATAAAATGTAAATTTTATAATTTATATAATATGAGTGAACGAATTTAATATTCATAATATTATTTCATCGATCGATAACGTGAACGCGTGCGTAAAAATGACGTTCATAATATTACATAAAATATAATATGACACATATTCCGTTTTCATAGCATCGCGTGAAAACGGATTTTACGATAATGATTTTATATAACGTACAAAATTGATCGTCAATGATATCGTGAGATCAGATAACATTTTTCGCAAGTAGTGGATATTTTGTTTTAATTACTACACGATATAGAATAGAAGATATCATAGATATGGGAAGATGGAGAAATGTAAAAGAGGCACAATTGGTCCTTATTAGACTGCATAAGTTTTAGATGAAGAAGAAATTAAATACTATAATAAAAAATATATAATTTATAAATCCAGCCATCCAATAGTGAATAAAATATTGTGAAAAGAATATTTTTTTTAAAATTATTTTAATTTATCATTAACAACGTAAAATGTTTAATTTGTATAATGTATATTATCTACGATTATTTATGGTTATTTTTATCAGGTATCTGGTATATAAACGAATGGATTTCATTCATATTTCTTCTATTAAATTATGGTGAGCCCATCACGGACTGTGATGTATGATATACCAATTTCCAAAATAAAAGTGAATCGAAAATTTATTTCAACCAAAATTCGAACAACTCATAGTAGAACGTGTTTAAATTTTACACCGACGCGACGTCTCTATTACGAGTATGACTATACATATTATGTAATTATTTAACAATAATTTATCTTGGCCTTCTACTTGCCCAGTTACGAATAATTTGTAACCAAAACATGATTAGAATCAATTAAAACTACAGTACGGCATATTATTATAATAATCAATAATATTGTTGAAAGACGTTTTTTATTTTTGATAGAAATTAATATTAGTTATTAAATGCAATTAACTTAAATTTGAAATGAATATTATTATTCGCATAGTTGTATAGTATAGATTAGTATAGGTTTAATATGAATACTGAAAAAACTGAAAATGACTATTATTTGTTAAGAAAAAAATTTTACAATGTTAAAAATATAACAACACAGAATCAAATATTACAAAAATATGTAAAATTAATTTTTTTTTTTTTTATTATAAATGTTACTTCAAGTCTCAAAGACAGGAGGCCCCTATAACATAAGCGCGAGGTCCGTCTAACGGTGCCACTGCGACTTTTATATTTAAATATAATAATATTATGATATGAAGTTTCATAGGTTACATTATAATAAGACAGGAAAATTTGAATTTACCAAGTTAATTATTTGTTTAATTAGTGAAACAAAATATTGATGTATATAATATATATAAGCATGTAAAAGTTTTGTTAAGATTTAAGCATTGTGGGCCCCCCCCCCCCCCAGAAAATTTGTTTCAGTTGTAAAAGAAACTGCATTATTATTGTTCTTTGATAAAGTAATAACTAATAAGTAAAAGTAATTATCTAAAAACTATGAGATTTTCCACTCATTAATATACAATTATTCTGTGGGTAGTAAATGATAGGCAAAATCCGTTATTTCATTATTTGTCGTCAAATTTACTTGACATTATTATATTTGCCTATAAGGACAAACATCGGGATTATAATTTATAATGATTAATAATATCTAATAATCTTGTACGTATACTCGTTGATTATAGATCCGGTTAACTGATTACGACTAATGAGAAGTAAGTAGATAACGTATTATATTATAGGTAATGCAAATGCAATCGTGTACCAAGGATTCTAAAACTGTGGGTCAATGACCATATAAGGGGCCACTGAAAACAAACAAAAACAATGTTGAGAAACTATAATAAAAAAAATTTATTAAAACACTAAATATAAAAAATTATTAAACGACTATTTTCTGTCTTGGGATGAGATAAAAATATTCTTTGTATGTTTAAAAAATGCGTATGAATCAATAAAGATAAATGTATATATTTATTATTGTTTTTTATTCGTAGTTAATGATTTAACTTAACAGGTTCTTTTAATTTGCAGTTATGTACCGAATGACTATAATTATAATTATGGTTATTATAATAACATGTTACAATTACAATAATAATATTGTAATAGAAAACTATGAAATTAATCATAACTATATAATATTTATGCTTCGTAAAAGTGCTGTGGGAGTGAAGGATGTTGTTTCCAGTTGTAGAAAGTTCATTGACCTTTCAATAACAAACGCACGTGTTGATTGAATTATTTCGAGAGCACCCATCAACGCCATCTATACTCGCCAACTACATCTATATAGAAAACTCCAATATTGGATAATCTTTATAAAAATGTTTAAAAATAGTGTACTGGAAAAATTAAACTAAGACGGAGAGTATTCATAATACAATGTACCTATATATATTATAATAATAAAGTTAAGTAGGTACCTAATTTAAGTTTAAAATGATGTGTCGTATTATTTTTTATTTAAATAAAGTCAATACAATTTGTCTTATTAATATATTAATGTATTTATTAATTGTATATATTATACTTATTAAAATAGTTTGAATAAGTGTCATGTCAATTTTATCTTAAACATGACCAATGACAAATAACATTGCAATTTTGCAGTGTTACAATACCCGATCAATCAATCTATAAAAGTTCAAAGAAAAACACGAAACAAAAATTAAACCAAATTTGTATACCTATATACCTAGTATCTACATAAATATTTTTATTATAAAATGGTAAAATTGTTTGAATATCTGCCTTTAGTCGACCAACAATAAGTAGAATAATCAGAATAAATACAACTCACTACAATGCGTAAAATTTAAACATTATTATTATATGTATAAATAAATTTATTAAATGTCAAAATATTTATACATTTATCTACTCTATTACAATATTCTGTGACGTGATTTTATGAGCTACATTTAAATAGGTAATTAGGCAAGTAGGTACTAGGTAGATATTGACAATGACATACTGATTCGTTATTAGGTATTAAAATATTAAACAATTTTCTATCATTCTAATCTTCTTTAATATTACCTTCTAATAATGATTTATAAAAAAAAAAAACATATAAATGTTATTTTAAGTTAATAAAAATGAACAAAATTGTCAGAATATTAGAATCTTATCTTTGGAAGAACGGCCAATACCATCGAAATTTTAAAAATGCGAGAAAAGAAATTTAGTAATTTATAATATAAAACCCTAATTATTTAAGTTTTAACTTTGTACAATAAATTTGAGGGATATTTTCGATTTGTGGAGCGAAGCGCTGGTGCTCAGAAACGTAGCGTAGGTATATCCATAGAGTAATAATAATATGTGTATTATTAGTACCACGAACTAATAAAGATAGAACTTATATCTTAGTTCGTGCAATAAACCATTTTATCAAAATTTTACTTATTCCAAAAAATAATTGTTACAACTGAATTTTTTCCAATATTTTTTCTTCCAATGAACACTTGTTCCAAATAATATTTGTTCCACGTTTTAGATCATAATATGTTTTTTGGGACAAAAGTTTATTAGAAAATGTATTTTTGGAAGGATATTATTATACACATATAGTACTGTTTCTTCCATGCAAATGGAATCAGTATGACGACACCCGTATTGTTTCACATTTATAGTTTATACGTTTTAAAGTGACAATTAATAGTAGAGAAAGAGGAAAATGTTCATCGAAAAAGTCAAAGATTTCAAATATTAACAGGTTGTTTAGACAGCTGTTCCTCTGACCACTTCTCCAATCAGGACTGGATTAAGGGGGGCTAGGGGGGTTGTCGACCTGGGCCACAGGTTGAAAGAGGCCACAATGACTCTTTTTTTATTTAATATAATATTTTTACTGACATATATTTTTATAATCATATAGACGTTTTTAGTCTTTCTAGTTTCCATTATAGTACTTATATTTGCAACTGCTAAGTTAGTAATGATTGGTCTGATGAAATAAAAAACAAAAGTAAAATTATTCAAACATATGAGTACTAATCAGATGGTACTACAGATCAAGGATAAGTTAAAATGTAGAGATAAATTTATAGTCAATACTTTTTTCGTTAATAAATAATTAATAATTAATTTCGTTAAATAATTATCGTTGTATGGTGAATCAAGACTGACATCTCTATGAATGCTTTCCATCTAGTGTAAAGTGTGACTTGACAAAAAATATCTCGTTTGATGAAATTATAAAAAAATTTGCAAAAAAAAAATTACGAAAAATAAATTTTAAATCTTGATTAAACCTTAATGTATATTAAAATAAAAATAATATAATTTTTAGATTCTGCGAAGTTAGAACATTGGATAGCATTTTCACACAATATAGTTGCAATATAATTTTAATTTTCACACGAACATGTGGCTGATTAAGTGGGGGATACAAATGGGCGGTACCAGACTGCCGCTTGACGTAAACTGGTCGCCACCGTAGCCTGTTCTTATTTAGAAAAAAGTATAGGCACCTTAAATATGTAATTTTGTTCTTTTGAATAACTTTTTAAAATGTTTTCCTGTCCTAATAAGGCGCAAATTTCGATTATGTATTTTATAATAGAATACTAATAATATATAAAAAGGTAATAATTGGGGATCAGTTTTAAAGTTTGGTGCTGTACTGCAATATACATACTGTAATTAATAAGTACCTCCATGTTCCTTCCCCACCATCATTGAAGTTTGTGTTTGTTTTTTCTTTTCTGCTCATCCCATTTTAGACGTATTCAACTTTTGTTTTGAGAAGACTGAGGATGTGGAGATTAAAAAAGTGGGAATGTCGATTGTGGACGTTCCTCATTCGTCCCTTCAGTCCTCGGAAAAATTAATGGTTTATTACATTTAAGATTCGAATGCTATGATATTGCATTAGAAATACGATTCTGGGCGAAACTCAATATATTACAATATACTATACTAATAATTCATTTTAAAATTTTATCTCAATTGTATACCTATGTTTATACACCAAAAAATGTTCAAGTCTCTACGATCCAAATTCAATTAGTTATCACGAAATTTAAAAATTTTAAATAACAGAAATCGTAATTTTGCCGATTTTCCGCCATTTTTTGGTAGTTTTTCCCCTTCCAAGGAACTTTTGAGAAATTCGAAAAATGAGCTAAATAAAGTACCAACCAGACGCGATTTGCTACCGAAAGCATACCCTACTTGTGGTAATCGGACCATTATTTCTACCCAAAAAAGTGTTTTCATACATCATAAAAAAAAAAAAAATATCTTTGTAAAACCAATACATTCTTCGCTTCATTCAGAATCTATAAGTATTAAAATAATAAATTATTATTTTTTGCTCGTAAAAATATGAAAAATTATATTATAATTTATGTTAAATAAAGAAATATGTGGAATCTGATAACGAGTAGAAATAACCAAGCGGCCATGAGAAAATAATAGAATATAGATGCGAGATAATGTTATTGTTATAGACATATTCAAATATAATCCATGCGAGAACAACAATTACAGTCGATGAAAACTCGATTGTGACTTGTGTGTTATCAGAGACATATTTTGCGTCCCAGATAAGAAAAAAACGACCTCTTCCCAACCTAAATTTCTTCAGCTATAGGTGTATTTGTAAAAAGAAATTCATTTATTGAAGCACGTGTTGCATAATTATAGTGGTCTACTATATCTACTATTAGTAGGTATATTTATTACTAATTATAGTTTATACAAAAAACCTAAATGTAATAGGTTTAAAAAAAAAATTTCCTTTAAAGTAGCCATAAAAGCTGTTTCTAATCTATTTAATTTTAAAAGTAATCCTTTGGCTTCAAACCTTGTACTCGGTTATTCAATACAGTCTTTACTAATATCAGTTAGTTAGAATAATTTCATTCCAATCTTTGTTGAAACTCACACATACTTCATGTCTGGCTGACCATCTTGTGCCATTGAGTTTTTTTAAAAATACATTTTTAGATTTTGTAAAATGATTTGTTAATTTTTTCTGCCAATGGATATAAATACTTAAAAAATTGTAAGATTTAAGATTTTGAAGTAGACTAAAAATATCGACAACATCTTTACAAGAGTTAACCACAAATTCTCCAATTAAATTAAAAAAATACGCTGAACAAGGTATAAAATGAGTATTTGCTTTTAATACGTGTTTAAAATCCAGCAAAAGCACCCGCCATATTTGCCGTATTATCTGTCCTTTGCAATTATTTAAAATATTACAAAATTTTTTTTGGAAGGCATAAGAGCCTATGTCATATATTAACAGTTTCCATTCTATGTATCAGTATAATATACTGTATCTCAATTCTCAAACTACAATATACTTTTCTATGGTCTGGTATTATCAATGCATGTTTGTGATAAATGAAAACCACAATAATAATTTTATTAGTTACTGTCATCATCCAAAAGACCCACTGACTACCGTATTATATCAAAATTCTTTCCAAAATTTACCGCTCAAACCCCCCTCCCTCTAAATACGTCTCTGTGTGATATATCTTCCATTTCTAGTTACAAAAATACAAACGTATCAATATCATATTGCCACAATGATCACTTGTAGGATCAACAGGTTGACCAACCGACAAATCGGTGTCCGGCCGTGTTGTCAGTTGCGACTACGGTGGTATCAATGTTCGCCCGTGCGCACGCGATCGTCCGATATCAGACTGCCACAAGCGGAATATCAATATCTCATAGTTATCGTCAAGGTGTGCTATAATACAACATATAATAGTTTGTGGTAAACGCCACAATTGTTCTGCGTTGCTGTGATTGTGCTATATTCCTTGTTAGATAGACAGAGTCAGCATCAGAGGGCCTTTTTTTTTTATCTCTAAAATAGGGGGACCTATTGAATAGTCTAAAATAAGTTTTTTTTGTAAAATTAATTTTTTGGATTATAAATCTTCCCTAACTTCATAGACTAGAAACAAATAAATTAAATCTTAAAATCCGGAATGTTTAATAAAGGGATGAACAACAAATAATGCATTAACATTCAAAACTATATTATTATGATTATAATTTATATTTTTGACAGTTGCAAACTTCAATAATTAATAATCAATTTCTGAAACAATTAAAATATTTAACCAAAACTGGATCAACTCATTACATAATGTCATAATATAACCCAAACAAAACCAAAATATTTGACAAAATGCAATAATTTTTTTAACTGTTTATTAATCTTAGCTATACAATTTTAATTTTTTTAGTTTTCTCCTACATGAAGTTAGGGACAGATCCTAGAACTGGGTAAAGTAAGGACAAACAAAGACTATTATATGTCTGAATAAAATAAGTATTTATATCAATCTGATAATATAAAGGTTAATTATTATTATTAATTTTAATATCATCCAGAAACTACATATTGTTATATAAGTACAAAACCTAAGTTTGATGATTTTACAATGCATTATTATTTGCCATTAGGTAATATGGCATACAAATATACTAATTATGTTTTTAATACTTTTTCAACAAATAATAATTATACTATTTAGTATTTATATTATGTCAATGTTTAAATACTTAATCAAAATATATTACAAATTTAAGTCATATTAGTAGCATTATACATGTGTATAATATTTACATATTTTATATGGTGTATGGTTATTTTTCTTTACTTAATAAATAATATTATATATTTACAATGATGTTACTTTTAAAAATTGAAAATAAAACAGTTACAAATTGTACTCGTGTGTGACAAAATTTCACATTATATTATGTATGAATATCATAATTTACAAACTTATAATTAAACACTGCTATGTAAGCGTCATTATGAATATAATTTAATTAGCATACATAAATCATTGACTAAAAATAACAATTTATAATAATAAAAAAAAAGTACAAAATAAAAATCCAATTAGGATTTGGATTTATAATTGTTTCAGTATGACTTAAGTAATAATATGTACAGGATGAAAAATAAATTCAGAAAACTACATACAAATGGATTATATTTGGTCTAGAAAAAATCTTCTAATGTCGATTTGCAAAAATTTAAAATATGCAACCATTTCTTTCCTGAAAAATGAATTACAAATTGTATTATATAATGGTAAAATTATATTCTCATAAAACACAGGTACTAGCGAGTTAAGTGAAAATAATTATATTGATTAATAAAATTATATTGAGCATATAGGATGAATTTTCCCTCATTTAAAAAAGATCACTCAGTGAGTGATCAGTCACAAACAATTTAAGATTTGCAAAAAAAAAGTTGTTATCTAACATAAATATGCCCTAAATGACTTTATCAGTTAAATTCACTGATTGTAACAATCTCCTGATAACAAGGATATAAATTAAATTAATACTATAGTTGGTATGTTCACAAATAAAAATTACATTATTATGTGCATAATGAATGGTGATAGTAATGTGGAAATACATGAAGCTAACTGGTTTTAGTCATGGATTCAAGATTCAACTATTCCATCAAATAACGTAAGAATAAATAATAAAAATCCGTAAAATATTATCATTTCATAATTACATTAGAATAAGTAGTAAAGCATTTGTTTTATTTTCATTTTGACTTCAGAAAACAGATTTCATAAATTCACTAATTCATTTAAATTATCATTCCACTACTTGCATCGTTATATTAATAGTTTTTAATCATAAATCTGTTTGTATAATATATTATTATTGTACAAATCAATGTATTTCATCATTGTAAGAAATATAGTCAAATGAAATCATTATAGTACAAAAATCACATGTCAAAGGGTCAAAGATTATGGTTCTTGATTAATTAGTAGAATATGACTTGGGTAATTGTGGCAGACTTATTTCAAAGTTCACATTCCATACATAAAAAATTTCTGGCTATAACTAAAAGTTAAACACAGATTTAGTGAAAATAATTACACCAGGGTAGTAGTTTAATTAGTTTTAATTATCATAATTAATTTCATACAATAACCATATTTCATTTAAATTATCAGTCCACTACTTACACATCATTATAATTTATATTAATAGTTTTTAATTATAAATTTGTTTGTATATGATATTAATCATTTTACTTCTCCTACCCAAATATTTATAAAATCATTAAAAATAAAACATACAAACTATTAAACAATCAATATAAAAATACATTCTAATAATATGCTATGTGCCTAGCCCAATCTTTTATCAAAGGGTTGAAAAGATGGTTTTTGGTTAACTAGAACAAGAAATTATCTGAACTAAATGAACTAAATGTTTGGTCTTTTGGGGTAATTGTGTCCGACTTACTTTAAAGTCCAGGTGCCACCCCATACAAACTTCTAGCTATACTCAAAAGTTAAACACAAGACTTTATGCAAATAATTACACTTCAATTGTCATTTAAGATTTCATATATGTACTATATAATATTATAATTCATTTAAATTATCATTCCACTACTTGCATCGTTATGTTAATAGTTTTTAATCACTAATCTGTATGACAATTATTGTACAATTTAATATATTTAATTTTGATAAATATAATTAAAATTAAATCATTCCACTTTCCACAATTTCTTTTTTTTAAAATCATTAATCTATTGAATATGATATAAGCCACAATGCCACATAGAATATTAAATTAAATACCATTGGTTTAAAAATTTTGTATTTGTATATAGAAATATTAGATTAGATATTATTTATTACCATTAATCAATTCAAAATATATAATAATATGAGTAATATTAATATAAGTATTTAGTGCTATTTACTATATATAATTGTTAATTAAATTTTAATTTGCATTTTAGTTATTTTGTTAAGAAAAAATAATTTCATAACTTAATTGCAATTCATATAAACTATCAGTCCACTACTTGCATCTTTATAAGTTTTTAATCATTAATCAATAAGATATCAAAATACAAAATTATATTATCATTTAAGATATAATAATAATTAAAATTGTATAATTCCACTTCTTGCTTAAAAGTAATTAAGTCATTAATATATGAATATTATTAAATAAAATAATTAATATAAATTATATTATAGAAAATGTTAGTAGAATTAATATTGTTTATAAAAACTTATTCTCTGTTCAAAATGAGATCAGTAGTTGGCAGCTATAAATTTTCATCGGCATTAGTCACATGTCTCCCCCTCAGAAGCAACCAACAACTGTTAGTATTGAATGATTGTAGTACTGTGCTGCAAACACTGTCCACATTTATTTTTACATGCACAGTTGACTTAAATTATCATTTGCCAATACTAAAAAATAATCCTACGCAGACAATAACATTCAAGACTAAAACTAGATACCAAGTTACACTAAGAGCCTAGCACACGTTGGCTGCCAATTACTGATCTTATTTTAAACAGAGTATAGACATATTAAAATAGAAAATAATAATAATAAGAGTGTAATTTTAAATTACATAGATTTTATCATATTATTATTAACATTTAACAACATTTTATTATTGTTTTAAATTTCCTTTACAAACAGATTTCATACATTTATTACAATTCATTTAAATGATCATTCCACTACTTGCATCGTTATAATAGTTTTTAATCATAAATCTGTTTGTATATGATAATGTTATTGTATTATTCAATATATTATTCATTTTGATAAATATATTGAAAATTATAATTGTCATACAGTATTGAATATATCATTGTTTTCAACATGTTTAGAAATATTAATTTAAATAACATATGTTTAAACAATTTAAATTAGATAACAATAAAAATATATTATTAGTATACATATTATAACAGTATTTATATTATTTAATCGCTACATTTTAATATTGTTTTTATTTTCTATTTTATTTGTGTATGTTTATATATGTACTTATATAGATGTATATCTCTTAAATCTTGTACCTCTATAAATATTTGTGCTCGTCCAGTATAAATGAATTATTTTAATTAAAAAAAAAAAATTCTTTCAAATCTGAATTGTAATTCATATATATTATAATGCCATTAGTCATATCTTTATCTTTGTAAGTTTTTATTATAAATCATAATATTCGTATACATTTTTATAAAACAAAATACAAAATATTTCAGTACACTGTTTTCTGAACATTGATCATTTACACTCTCATTTAATAAAAATATTTTCTAATCATTAATTTATCAATCGGTTTCCAATTTGTATTATCATTTAAACAAACAACAATTGCTCTATCTCTATTGTTGTTATAAATTTTTATTTGTAATCATGGATAGTAAATAAAGGTTTGACAGCTATGTTAGGCACATAATAATACGTTTCTTGTCAGACAAATACGTTCCAGATAATTTATATTCTTTAAATAAGTTTTTTTTTTTTAAATTTACTTACAAAAATTTAATAGTTTTCTAGTGAGAGGATGTGATCAGGTTTTTCACCATGTTGATTCTTATCCCACATTGCTCTATATAGTCTTTCTAGACCATTTGCATAAATTGAACAATTAAATAATGGACTTTCAGACCGTGCTCGCCAGACTTCTGCTCTCATAGTTTTCAAACTGAAAAATATTTAATAAATGTAATTAAAATAAAAGCGGGGAAGTTCTTTTGTTCCTTTTTATATTTAAAATTGATATTTCATTCGAAACTATGATTCTGAGAAATATACAGATATACTGATAAAATTGTTTCAAAATTTTACGATGTATGTAGATTATCTATGAAAATACTCAATTTTTTTCAAGTTCCTAGGTTTAAAATTACATTAGTTTAAAATAAAATTTGTCAAAATCTGTTTCTCTAATTTTTGCAGTTTTTCTTTCATTTTTTTGAAATTTTTCTCATCATTAGTAAACTTTTGAAAAATGATCTAAATAAAATATCAAGATGCAATTTGCTACTAAAAAGTATATCTTATCATAGTAATCAGACCATTATTTTTACTCAAAAACATATTTGTAAAACCAATAATTTCTCACTTTGCTCTGAATTTAAAATCAAGATATTAAAAAAATTGTTTTTATAAATTTGTTAATACATACTATTCTTTATCTGTTCCTAATCTAATAGCAATATCTTGATATTCTTCCCTTGTTCTAGCAATGAGCTCAGGACATCCAAGTGTTGCTAATTGTGATGCAGCTACTCTTGATGCCAATGTCTCTCCTAGATATACAAAGAATAATAATAATAATAATGTAATTACATTAAAAAAACAATATTCAATTATACTAAAAAATACCTGGCAAAGTAACAACAGGTGTGCCTGTCCATAGTACATCCATACTGGTAGTATGACCATTACAGAGAGGAGTATCTAAACATACATCAGCTAATTGTCCTCTACGTACATGTTCTTCTTTAGCTGCTACATTACTAAACAATATACGACCTGGTCCTATACCCAAATTGGCAGCAGTATTATGTATATGGGTTTCACCAACTGCAGGAAAACGTAACAGCCATAAAACAGAATTGGGTACAGCTTTTAATATCTAAATATAAAAGTTCCGTCAGTTTAAATCTAATTGATGCATTCAAATAATACAATTATAAATCTGTATAAAAACAAATCCTTACAGTAACCCACATATGAAGAGTGTTTGGATCAATTTTGTACAACTGATTAAAATTGCAATATACAACTGCATCTTCTGGTAAACCATACTGTTGACGAGTAGTTATAACAATATTTTGTGGTACTTCTTCTCCTGTAGCTGCTTTATTATTGGTTTGATTGGTTGCAAGTCCATTTTGTACAACAACTCCATTTACTGAAGTTTGAATTTGTCCAGAAGCAATCATAGTCTGGATAAAAAGTATATAATATATAAAAAAATAATTAGTGATAATTATTTTATTTTATTATGAGTTTATTAAAATAATATTACCTCAATATGTGTAGTAGTTGGCAATTCAGCTACTTTTAAATTAACCTCAACGGGTCTTGTTAGTTTTGAATCTGCGATTTCAGATACGAGAACATGTTTTATTTCTTTTATGTTAGTGTTTTCAATAATTGGTGATAAATCAGTGGCATTGATAACAGCTACATTATCAGCTACATCTTTTTTGCATCCCACCTTATCAGATAAAATAAGTCGCTCGGATAGGTGAGGGAACATTTGCTTGTGATCACCAATGAAATATGTATGGGGCATATAAGCCAATTTTTCGCTGTATTGAGATGCTAATTCAACTGGTGATGTAACCATATCAGTGATTAAGTAATCCATAAAAGGAGCACCACTTGTGCCTGGATATCCCAACCACATAACCTAGAAATTAATTAAATAAAATATTAATATCACAGCACATTAATTGTAACTGTTGGGGTAAGAAAACAGAATAACATATACTAATAATATGTTCTCTTAACTTAGTGACATAACAAATGTAACAGTTGCTACCACAAATATGAGAGGGGGGAATGTATCTTTATAAAACATAATAAAAAGTCACATAATATAATAAAAACAAATATTATATGTAAATAATTTACTTGTATTGGAGCAGGACGCAATGCAAATATTTCATTTCTTGCGCCTTTTGTATATCCATTCATATTCACTAATATATGAATACCATCACTATTTATTTTATCAGCGGCTTTACCATTGCATGGAATCTATATAAACAAAAAAATGAGAAATATGTAAGAAAAAAAATATCCATACAAAAAAAAGAATAAGACAATTTTAAACATCTTACATGTGACAAATCAATAAAATGTTCAGATTCTCTGGCAATTTTTGATCTAAATGTAGTGTTATCATCTGGTGATAAAGCATAACAGAATATTTCTACTTTTTCTTTATTGTGAAGACCTGGTATAGATTGCATTAAATGTGATGTTGGATGATTACCAAAATCTGATGATACATATCCAATACGTAAACGGTTACCAGGAGCTAGATCTTTAATATATTTATATGGAGATTTGTGTAGAACTTGAATTTTTTCTAAACACAATGCAGCGTGTCGTCCAGCAATTGCTTTTCTAAAATTGTGGGACAATGGGTAAAGCATAGAATGATGAGGGTGAACAGAAGGCAAACGGTTTTTCTCTAATTGTTCAGCAACAATGCTAACCAATTTTTTCATACGAGATTCATAATCAGTCCAGTCACATACTATTTGTAAGCAATGTGCAAGATTACAATAAGCATCAGGGAAGTCAGGTTTCAGCCTTAAAGCAGTTCTGTATGAAGCAATAGCCTCTGGTATATTCCCAGAGTCCTTATGAATAGAAGCTAAATTACTATGAGCATCAGCAAATGCTGGGTTTATCTGTATAGCTCTTGAATAACATTGCAGAGCATTCTGTACATCTTGCATTTCTTTTAGAGTGTTGCCCATGTTTGAATAGGCATCTGCAAATGTTGGTTGAATACGAATAGCCTCTTGATAATGATTTAAGGCTTCAGTTAATTTGCCTTGTTGTTGGAGAACAGAAGCCAAATTGGAATGAGCAGCAGCAAATTCAGGAAATACTTCTAAAGCTTTTAAATATAGCTTGGTTGCCTCTTCTATATAACCTTGCTCGCGTTTTATATTGGCCAAATTGTTTAAAGAATCTGCATGCGTTGGACATAACTTTAAAGCTGTATTGTAACATTCTTCAGCATCTGTGACCTATAATGATAATGAAAGAATAAAAACCATTATAAAATTTACAAAAAAAAGATCAAATACCTGTCCTTTTTCTTTTAAAGCATTTGCCAAATTGCAGTAAGCATCAGGAAAGTTGGGTTGTAATTCTATAGCACGGCGATATGTATCAATAGCCAAATCAATGAGCCTAACAATTTTTAAAGAAGAATAATTATTTGATTAAGTAAAATATTTAAATATTATAAGTGTGCATACCCTTGTTCATAATAAACACAAGCCAAATTCCCATGTACGACAGCATTATTTGGGCTTAATGCCAATGCCCGAAGATAAGCTGAAACTGACCTGTAATAAAAAAAATTAATGAAAATTTTTTTTTGAAAAGCAGTTAAATAAAAGAATGTTTAATATTAAGTATAAGTATTTTTATTGACACAATTAAAATTTTTTTTTTTCTTAATATAGTTAAGTAATAGTTACAGTAAAATCTTAAAGTAGGAAAAATAAATTCAATAAATTATATATATATATATACACAATATTTTCAATATTTATATTTATTTATAAGGAAACTCGGTGTTGTACAAAGATAATCCATAATTTATCTAAATGACATAAATAGATAACACTTATAAATGTTATCTAGATAAAAAACATAATTAATATTTAATATTGTAGATCCTAAGTTCGATAGTCCATAATTGTTATTATGATTATTTTGTAAATATTATTAATTATAAACTATCAGGCTCCAGTTAAAACTATAAATAGTGTTACAGAATGTGGTTTAAAATAATTTTGTGTCAAAAGATAACTGTATTTTATCTAGATAATACACAACACCCCAAACACTGACAGACATGAGAAGATTTATTTTTATTCAGTGATATTTTGAGGATTTGACAATCATGCATTGATATTATATTCAAAAAGGTTAAAAGGTTCTAGTTTTCTTCCAAAAGCATGTATCAACTATTTTTGAAAGACACCAATTTAGTGTTTCTTTTATAGTGTTTTTTATGAAACATTTTTGAACTATTGTTCAAGAAAGATGTGAAATTTTTGAATATAAATGAATGACCTATATAAGGGGATAAGATTATTGAAAATGATAGAAGTTATTCATCTCTTCAAAATGTTAGAATGTTAATTTAATTATTTTGTAAGTATAAATAACTTTTTTATTTGTAGTAGTTTTAAACAATATAAATAAATTATTAATATGAGTGGTTTCATCAAATGGTATTTATTATCAATAGATGGTTGTAACTAGTTTTTTAGTCCAAAATATTTCAAATCACCAAATCATAGAATATATATTACTATATATATAAATAATTATTAGTTTATACTTTATTAATTAAATGTTATCATGACATATGTAAGGAAACCTTGATCTAAGTAATGTTAATGTATTATTATTCATTTAACACATTAAATCTGATTAAAATAATAAAATAAAAGCATTTTATATTATAAATATAAAATAAACAACTACCTACATAAGAAACAATGTTTAAATACTTATTTATATTTTTTATATATATATATATATATAATTAATTTAAAGAGAAAGAGATAAAAATTGAACAATTTAAAATTTTATATTTCATTACATTTTTAACACACATCATAATATACTGTAATGATTAACATACAATAATAGACAGGCACAGAACAAGTAGGCTAAGGGGCTCTAGTCCCCATTAAGTATCTATTGGATCTAGAATCTAAAATAATAATATAAAAATGTCTAGATTAAGCCCCACACTTGGTAAGTTCTAGATCTGGGCCTGATAATAGACAATACTATTATAAACCTGTCAAGTATTGCAGAGATTGAATATACAATAGTTGAATTAGCACAATCAAGCGATGCTACCTAATGCACAAGTGTTCTAACAATTTCAAGAGTGAAATTTTTTATGTGTAAATACATTTTTTAAAAAAACTAAATTATAAATTATATTTATTAATATATTAAACTCAATTAAAAATTATTCAAAGAAATTTGTTTTCATGACATATATACTTAAACTTATACTTTAGTGTATTTGATTATAATTAACCTAACATTAACCATAAACTTGATACTTATATTTAAATTAGACTTTTGTATAAAAATTAATATGTAATGCTTGTAAGTTAAAAAATTTACATAATACATACCAATATATTATTGATCTATGACCATTTTTATTAAAAGAAAAAAGTTTTGTCACTGATAAAATGTCTAATATTATATTTTTATAAATATATAAATAGCAAGAAAGTTATAAAATTAATGGAGTTGATTCAAAATATAATAGCATTGTATTTTGAAAGGTTAGTGAAAGGAAAGGGAATTCCAAACTATTAAAAATAAATAAATGTATGTCTTATATAATCTGTGGTATGACAGTAAAATATAAATGAATGCCTAATGGTTTTATAAAGTATAATGGGTTTTATCAATTTCAGTAAACATATTATTGTTGATTTCATTATAGGAACCAATAAAATATTAATTAAGTAGATATTACATATATCGTTCCAAAAAACATGACATCAATGAACACGAACTATACTTTAAAATAAGTAATTTTTTACATGAAAACCTATGGATTGGTTTTTAAATTTAGTTAAATTTAACCTTGTATAATACTTTCATACAAAAATAATAGTAGTATATCCTATGTTAAAATGTATAATTGACCTACAAGTAAATTATTAAGTCCTAAGCATACAAACTGACAGCTTAAGCAATTATTTAATAAAAATATTTTTCAGAAATACGCAGGATGACAGTCTGCACAATTAATTTAATAATCTATTGTTAAAAAATGTAAATATTAAAAATGTGAATAACTTATTAAATATTATTGAGACAAATAAACAGAGAAGAAATGTTTAGAAGTAAATATAAATTATGGATATTCATATTTATCTATTTTAGTAAAATACCAATATAATATAAATGAATGTAAAAAAAAAAAAAACAAATTGAATAGAAGTATTTATGAGTTATGTATTGAATAGGAACTGGCAATACAATAACACTATCTTCATATATAGGGAAATCTGATTATCATAATAATTTTAGACTTCAGTCAGTATGTGTTTGAAAAATTATTGCACACAATACATTTTATATTTAATTATCTTGAGGTTTCTAAAAATATATTATGTATATTTCTTTGTTACATATTAAAATGGGAATTGAATAGAACCACAAATGTGAATAAAAAATGATGATACAAAATTGTGATATTATATTAGAACTCAACTATAATGACATTATGCATACTATATCAGATAATCATACATAACTAACAAATACAATGAATAATTTATTAATAGATAATATTTTAGGACATATTCAATGTAAACTTTAAAGTCTCTATGATCAAAACCTAATTAGTTTACATGAAATAAAATAATTTAAAATAACGGAAACCATAATTTTGCCAATTTTTGGTAGATTTAACATTAAAAGCTTATAAAAAAAATTGTTAGTCACGATTTTCAAAATATTTTGTTATACGATTAAGTAGTATATGATTAGACTTCGATAAAATTTTCAAACTGAACATTTTTGGATAAAAAGTTTAAAGCTCAATACTTAGTCAGAAAATCAACCAATCGTTTCAAATTTTTTTCTCTTATGGAGAACACCTATGTTGATATTCAAAATAACTTTCAAGTTCCTACAATCAAAACTAAATTAGTTATCATGAAATAAAAAAAAATTTAAATAACAGAAACAGTAATTTTGCCGATTTTTCCGCCATTTTTTGGTAGTTTTTCTTCTCCCAAGGAAAAACTTTTGAGAAATTCGAAAAATGAGCCAGATAAAGTAACAACTAGACGCAATTTACTACCGAATGCATACCTTATTTGTGGTAATCGGAACATTATTTTTACCTAAAAGTGTCTGCATACATAAAAAAAAAAATTGTAAAAACAATACATTCCTCGCTTTGCTCGGAATCTAAAATATTTACTATGTAAATGGATATTTGGTAATACATTATTGATATTTGTGAAACGATTATGTAAAAGTTAAGTCATTTTTATAGTTGTGTAGCTGATGTTTAGAAGCAGAACAAACGTTATAATAGTGTAATATGTTCATGTAATCCCTTCAAGTGTAAAGGGTGAACTACTTTATTACTCACTATTGAATGGTCATAATATAAAATAATAAAAATAAACATATTTATTGAAATATAACAGCGTACATAACCTTGGCCTCTTATACAAAACAACTTATAACTTATACAAAATAAATACATGTTATTTTAATAATATATTTTATAAAAAATGAAGAACATTTTCCTTAAAGTTTATATTTAGAGACTATTTTGGCCCAAGTCCAGACAAATTGCGAAATTCAAAATGTTATAAAGAGACCCAATTACTATATTTCCATTTTATTTTTACGTATAATTATAAATTCTTAGTTTTAAAACTTTCGATCCTGTGTAAGCAATGTATAAAATACGAACAAAGCAAAAATTATGCACTGTTTTCTATTAAAAGTTTTTAATCTTTTAATCAGAAGTTACATGAAATACTTCTACAACCCAACCCCTATGGCATCATAACTCATACTGTGGATAGGTGGTTGTATCATCGTGGTTCATGAAACTCGTTTCGGGTTATTAATAAAGAACTTTGTGAGCATAAGTTAATATCGAATATGATTGCTTTCATACAAATTAAATATCTATAACATTTTAAAAACACGAAACCTTCACAATTACGTAAAAATGGGGTATACATTCACCTAACCTCAATTGTAGTCCCAAGATATTAGTATCAACGATATTATTCAATATTTTAAAAGTACCATCGGTTTATCACTTATTCTCTTGAGAAACACTATAAAAAATTTAAAAACACTTCAAAAGAAAAATAAATGAATTTCAAAACTTCTCGAATAGACACAAAGAAATAAAAATGAGAATTTAATTTGACATACAACGTACAAATCATCAAAGGTACATTTTGCGCGGAGAAATAAGTCAGAATCATAGATTATAAAGCAAAATAAAATTATCATTGTAGATCCTTTAACCGCATTCTTACTAAATAACGATCACGTCTTCTTTTCTTTTCATAGAAGAAGATAAATATTATTTTACTTTATCAAAGCGGCAATAGGCTGAGGCCACATGAGGCAAGTACTTCCTAAATTTTATATTGTTTCACGCTTCACCTATATATTACCTAATTTAACATAACAAATATATACGATACAAATCCAAAATATTAAATTAAATTTTTAACATTATTGTTCACTTATTTATTATATGTATAAACTATATAGTAATATTATAATAATATAATATACACTATTTTAAATTTCAGAGTACAATGTGGTGTTAATAAACAATACCCATAAGGCATAATAATAATATTGTAAAATCAAAGAGATAAAGTATAGCTATAGTAAAAACAAATTAGTAGCCCGATTGAACAACAAAATACAAAATACTGCCCCCCCTCCTCAAAGGACAAAATTTTAGCGTCACCACCGAGTTGCCTGGCTACGTTATATTGTATTCAATTAACATACAGGCAGCAACGGATTGCGAAATATAATATGACGCATATTCATACCTTTTCATCCACCGTTTAATGACACCTAGACATCCGTCAGCCGGATCTCGGAGTGCTAACAACGCCTCTTCGTACTTGCGCTGTTCGTCTGGCGACAATATCGTTATAATTGTGTACACTACGATGCATTGGTAATCCATGATACGACACATTAAACACACAGCACTTGTATATTTTATAATATTCTATTTAAGACATGTATCGGACGTTCGGATGCGTGAAATAATACATAATTACGAATTAGGCGATGTATAAAAATATAGTATTTATCGGTATGCGATTTTCGTGTACTATACATACTACCATTGAAGCTAAAATTGTAAAACCATAAAACGACTCCCCTCTCCTACCTTGGTACCATTTTACATTTATTTTTATTTTTTCGTACGCGGTGGCGATGACGCGCGATAGCGCCACCCGCCCGCTAATATTAAAGAAGGCGCACGCGGAACAACTAGAACGGGACACACGATGAACCAATGTAAAACGGAGATATTTGCGGCGCGCACGATTTCGCGAGGGCAGCAACAGGCGGTCGCGACGATGGCGCTGATTCCGCCCGCTAGGAAAACCAACTCTCCTCAGCCGTCGTCATGACTACACATAACGTAAAACGTTTTACTGCAAAAATATTTATTTTACAAATTCAGAAGGGTTCTCTCGTAGGCTTTTTTCATCACTACTATGTATCAACTGTAGCCACTGCAATAGCGTTTACTAAAAAATATTTCGATATTCGATATTATTGTCTACTCTTTTCCGACGTATAATAAACCTATATCCTCATATCAAATAACTCTTTTCCCGATTATGTAAAAATTGTAATTAAAATAAAGTAAGACGAATTCATATACATTTTTGTATTTTGTTTATTGTATACTATATACATTATGCGTGTGGTTTTTAAAAAATTGATAAGTAATAACATTACTTCCTTTTACATTACCGATAACCCATAACTATCTCTAACTACCCGTGGTGACGAATTGACCAATTCCAGATTAGATTACATTGGGCGCCATGGGGCATGTGTCACTAGTCACTGAGTGAGCCTCTCTAATCCTTTTATTCATTGAATTTTTTTTATTTTCAGATACACTACAAACTAAATGAAAATAAATATTATTTCAGCTATATTAGTTTCCATATTTTTAAAACGACAAATCCAACCAATTTTTAAATTAAATAACCAGAAAAACACCACTTCATAATATTACCACAAGCATGTCACACAGTGACAATTTAAGTTATTTATTTTATTTTATCAATTCCATTTAAATTTTTTAAATTACGTAACTAAAATAAAATAATTTTTTTTATTGTGGTCTGTAGACAAAAGTGGGCCCCTAAATGGTATGAGGCCTGTAGTCATTCCCTTAATTCGGGATTGATATTGACTTTACACAAATAAAACTGAAATAATAAGAATATTAATAGAAATATAATGACAAAATTCCAAATTCACTGTTCATAAAATAAATGTACCAAGACATCAGTTTTCGTAGACAACAAAATATTATTATCAGATTTTACTGGCAATAACAAATAAAAATGATATTTATGTATCTTATAATAACATAAATTATAATTATTATAAAAGTTGATTTAAAATACCACAGAAAACTATATAAAATTGTTATCATCATTGCTGATTATGTATTTAACACATTAATACAAATATGTAATTTGTAGTTTGAATGTCTATGTAACTACAGAGACAACAATGATTTAAAAATATAGATGTCAAATGTAATTAAACTTTGTAAAAAATTAAATGAGTTGCCCAGCACATGTTAGTATTTTATTTAAAACAAAATATAAAAGTTATTAATTTAGTCTTTTCAAAAAATTGTTTTATTAATTATAATTATTTCTTTAAAAACGACCAAGCATTGAAAAAATCAATAAATAACTAAAATGTTACTGAACTAAATTATATTATACTGTGAAAGTGTGGAATTCAATATAAATATTACAAAATACTATAGAAAATAAATACTATGTGGTATACTATATAGTTAGTAAAAAAAAATATAATTATAGGAAATATTCTTAAAATTCTAAAAATATAATTAATGTAATTTAAGTAAAAAAAAATGATCAAAACATCATACACTTTGAAATACAAATTAAATAAAGTTTAAAAATTATCTATACATATGTATTATGAAAACAGTTTCCATAAGTAATAGAAACTGACAGATTGTTAGTGAGAATATAATGTATAAGATATTTATACATATAAATCTGTAAATATAGGTTGAGCCAAAGTAACTATAGAAACCAGTGGTTCAAAATATTGGTTATCAATATGCAAAATTTTAAAAAGTAATTAATTTATGTAAATAATATTATAAGTTATGTCTTAAACCAAATATACTCAACTAAACTAGTCATTATTTTAATACAATCTATTTAGAAAATGTGTACAAAATATAAAAACAAAAAATATAATATTTAAATATGCATAAAACATAAAAGTTTTAACTTTTAATACTTTATAAACAGACTTATTATTCTATAGAATTGTAAGATAGAACTGTATAAAATTATAAAAAAAATAATTAGAGACCATTTAAATGTGTATTAAATATTATAACAACTAACCAAAAAAACAAAATTTAATTATTATTGTTCTACCATTGATCAATAACTCTATTCAAAATATATTAAGTGTATTAAATTATTGTTTACACTGTATATATATATATATACAATTATAATTTACAGTTAATAGTTACATTACGCTACATGATTTTACTTTATTTATTTAGTAATAGTGATAATACAAATTGTTTTTAAAAATAATTGTGTATTATATTTCTATTACTCTATAAACTGTACATTTATACCTAATATGTATAATTATAAATGCATGTGCATATTGCAAATATAATTATACAAAAATACATAATTCAAAAGTGAAAACTAATAATAAATACAATTTGGTTTATAGAAATTTTTGTAATATTGATATATTATGTTAATTTATTATAAACATTTCATACTATATAACATATATTGCATAATATGTAAATATTAATATTAAAAATACACATTATAATGATTATATGATCCAATTTACTTCTCAATAGTGATAAATATATAATGTACATTATTATATTCCATGAATTAAAAATATAAGCAAATAGGAAATGATTTTTGCTAATTTTATTCAAAAAATAATAAATCTTCAATATGAATGTAATTTAATAAAATATTAACTTACCGATCAAATATTCTTGACTCTTTTAATACATTTCCAAGATTTATGTATGCATCCAAAAAATTGGGATCCAAAGCAACAGCTTTTTCAAAGTGATGAATTGCTAACCATATTTCATTGAGAGAGTTAAATACGCATCCCAGATTACTCCAAGCAACAGCAAAGTCTGGTCTGGTTTCAATTGCTTTTAAGTAGCAAGACTGTAAAAACAAAATATAGAAGGATCCCAAAGGAAATGTAGGAATTGGAACAATAAGAATACTAGTTAATAAATGGCAATATCTATGTTTTATAATTCTAGTGTAAACGGAAAACAGATTGAAAAAAGTGTTATGTACAAATTCCTCTCCAAAGTTTTTAAAAAAGTTGGGAAAGCGCACAAGCATATAGTATGCCAGTTTAAACCAAAACTATAATTAATCTGTAGAGGCTACTAAAATGGTTTGTTAGTTGAAATAAGTTTTTAAAATGAAATATATTTTCCAATTAAAAGAAAGATGTACAACCATTTTAACAGCCAACAGCAATAACGCGCGACTACGCTGCAACATTACACGAACAGAAAAACATTTCATTATTTTTGGATCGTGTTATGTTTATATGGGACCTAAACGCGCTTGCCATACTTCATATTTTATATATAACACAATAGACGTGCTAGGAGAGAAAATGTACACTAGCGCGCGTGCTTCAGCATTAACTCCACATCCCTTGACACATTCCTATAAACAAAAACAAAAAATGCACTTGTTAAGAAAAAAAAAAATCCTAACACCTAAATTATTTACCCACTTTAGTTAGAGAAAATCATGAGAATGATACATCTTAATAATTAAACTAATAGTGTACTTGTGATATTTTAATATTTCATAATTTTCTCAAGAGAAATTTTTAGAAAATTATGATATTATTACAAAAAATAAATGTTTAGCCTTTTTCGTGAAACTGGCATTGACACCTTTGAGATGATCATTGTTACGAGAGTGTGAGGCGAGTGGTTACCATTAAATTTAGTTATTTTTTATGTAATTTCCCGTTTACTAAATTTGATTTTAAGAGTTGTGAATTACTTTGTACCTATTCATGAGTTGGTAGCTATTCAGGAAATAGGAACACACTCGCCGTACATCCTCATCAACTAAATACACAACATTTTCGTATCATGGACCTAGATATATTGATGGATGGTACCTGAAAATTAAAAAAAAATCCGAATGATATTAGTATGCAAGTTTATATGTATAAAAGTATATAAAAAAAATAGATTTTCTTTTATGAAAAATAAATTTAATCTGCATATACAAATATAGTCCCTTCGAAAGTGTTAATAAAATTTACTTTAAATATTATAAATAAATCCAAAACTGCATTCAGTTGTTAACTATAAATGCCTATTGTTTTACCCATAAGTAAAAATATTTAAAGTAGCCATCCTAGTGTATTAATGAGACCTAAAAATTCAAAATTCTAAGCATAGTCTTGAAAGAACACTTTCTCGATCAGACATTTACTCGTCAATCGTCTAAGAAAATGAATTGAATCTATTTGTATCAAATATTTATATTTTATATTTTTCTCACCCAATAATTAAACTGATTAAAACTACAAAATGTGCAAAGTAGTGACCGGATCGAGAAAGTAACAATGATTTGTTTTAAATACTTACCATTAATATTAGTTAAGTCAGAGTTGTCCATCGCTTTTTGAAGCAGGAAAATTTTGATAATAATGAAAAGGAAAAGATATAGGAAAAATAGATAAAATATGAAGTATAATGAACATATTTCAATGATGAAGCCACAAGTGATGTTGACTTTTTGTTGTAGATCGGCGCATTGAAAACTTTTAATGAAACCTCATCAATTAGATGAATCAAAATTATAAATTTATATCTATTGTAAAGCAACTCAAATTATTTTAAAATTAATTTTTTTTTAATAAAAGAAGAGCTTATACCTTTTAATTGTAATTAAGAAAACTTATAAAAAAGAAAACATATATTATTATTTTGTTCATTATTTAAGGAAAAGAAAATGTATTATACATCCAAAACACTGATAAACAAATTAAAATAACATAAGAATGAGCAATGGAAAACTTTTTAAGAAAACAAATTTAAATACTTTACTGCAAACTAAATATATTGGTTACTATTGGTATATTATAAAATTATAATTTATTACGAGTTTTATTTATTTATACTATAGGTAAGACCCAAGTTTTATAGATTAAATAATTCTAATATATATATATATATATATATAACATATGTATTAACATTTAATAAATTACATAATCTTAACTATTATAGGACATTTGTGCTTTTAAAAGTAATAACCCTATAAATACATTTTATATAATTAAACAAATAATTATTGCTTTACATTAGTTATAAACTTAATTAAAATATATTTTATTTATGAATTCAGAATAAAATTATTACTCTGTAAAATTTTAAAAGACAGCTCTTGGATATTCATCAACAAAAACACATAGTTTTCAATATTTAATGTTATTTGTTTCTCGTATGTCTGTATATATTTATAATACATATAATACATTATTATGTCTATATTTAACTGTTTAATAATTATAATCATTTAATGGTTTTTTAAAAAAGATCATTGTTTATCAATGAAACAAATAACAAATTAAATTTTGGAAACTAGCGCTATTATCTGTATTTGTAGAATACAAAGAAAAGAATCAAATGTTCATATTAAAAAAAATTAGTGGTTTATAAATAAAACTACAAATTAAAATTGGTTAAATATGTCCAGTGGTATTTCTTTTTAATACAAAATTCATCCTTCATTATTCAATTTTTTTAAAAATATAACATTTAATTCTTTTTTCGCGCGAAAATAAAAATATGCCAGCGCCGCGCTCAATTGAAACAATCGTGTATGTTTTCAAAACTTTTCTCGAAAAAAAATCTATTCTAAATCCAAAAATTATATTAGTCATATTAAATTTATATTTATTTATATAAATAAATAAATATATATTGTTTACACATATTAACAAATAAAAAACATACATAATAATTTACAATTGAAATTCCGCAAACAACAAAAAAAAATACACTATTGTTCACGGAATAAAATTATTTTAATATTAATACTAAATTTTTTGAACCAATTGAATAATAATAATGCTAAACTATGCAAATCATATTCTTTTCATTTGCTTCAAACAATTCAGTTATAATGCGCGCAATAGATGAATTCCAATTGCGGTCTTGAGATGTTAAAATAAACAAAGATAACTTAAACAAATGTATATTACTCTTTTTTTATCAATGACCAATCTACAACAGAATACCTGAAAAATTAATTAAGCTATACAATTAATATTTGTGCTTACCTTAGCCTCGTCCAATCTGCCCAATGCTTTCAATAAGTTTCCAAGATCACTTCGAACACAATATAATTCCTAAATAAATTTCAAAAGTTAATAACTGATTTAATATAAGAACCGTTGTTAATTTTAATTTAAAACTTAAACGTACAGGGTTATACTGCAGTGCTGTAACATATGCTTGAACAGCTTGTTCCATATCACCTGCAGCTACCAGAGCAGCTGCTAAATTGATGTATCCATCAATGAAATCTGGCTTTAAACGTACCGCATGCCGATAGTTATCTAGTGCTTCTTGTAACTGTCCACGTTCTTTGTAAACATTACCTAAATTACTATATGCTTCAGCGAGTAAAGGGTTATGTTTAATAGCCAATGATGAAAACTGAGCTGACCTAGAAAAACAAAAATATAAATAATTGTATGTCCTCGAGGAAATAATTAAATTATTTGTAAACTAACTTATCTAAACGTCTGCATTGAAAATGTATAGATGACAAAAGTAATAATACACCTGTATTATTAGGTTCTTGTCGCCAGAGTTGCATACAGTGTCTTTCAGAACTTTCATAATCACCAGCTTGGTATTCTCTATGTGCCAATTCTAATAAACCTATAGAAAAATATTGATTTATTATTTATGAACTTTGTTTAAGTGATCTAAAAACCTAATTACAATATAATATGTTTGTCAATGTCAAATGTAATTGCATAAATGTTATATTTTTTAAATTGTATACATACATAATATACAATTTACTTTTGTATATTTTACTTAGTTATTACTTATTAGACTATATAGAATATTCAATGTTGTACTAACAATTTTTAGTATTGTAAATTGTTAGCCAAGCATAGATAGGTTACTCAGGTACTTAATGTAAACTTTTTGAGATTTAGTTCTAAATAAATGATTTTAATATTATTAATAGTAACTATAAACTTTAAAGAATTGACCTAATAAAATTAATTTTAAAAAGGTATGACTTTATTAACATATAAAATAAGTTTGTAATCTTCTAGACCAGTGGTTTTTTACCTGTGACTGTGAATACGTATTGGTGGGTGAGGGTGGTATAACAAAAAAACTATGTATATTGAACAAAATCAACTATTTATTTATTTATTTTATTTTATTTATGTTCATAATTTTAAATATAATAATATATTATTTTATAAAGATGATAAAGAAGCCAGAAATTTTTCCTTAATTGATTTATTTATAAGTCATAATAGTATGTCTCATAATCTTATCTAGACTATTTAAACTTAAATTGTATAAAAACACTAATATTTTAGTTCACTTTGATTAAAAAGCAATGTTTTCAAAAATAAAATATATATGTAGAAAAATTACATTAATAATCAAAATATCAAAATGTTTTCATGTTAATAAGAATTTCCCTGTGACAATGAAATCAATATTGAAAAAATTACATTTTTAATTACTTACATCTAAAAGGTTTGGAAACAAATTTTAATACAAGATTTGAAGTTTCCAAAATAAAATTTAGATAGATAAGAAATCCATTTTCTATTTATATTAATGATATGGATTTCAAATTAAGTTAATTAATGAATGAAGAACTAATTAAATTATCGTCCAATGAAAATTTGCGTATAAGATTAGAAGAAACTACATAGTTACATACCTAACCTATTATGATAAATTTTGAACTTCCATAAAATTAGAATATCTAGAAGTATCAAAAATAGCTAATCAACTTATCCTATTTGCCTTAACTTATTAGTGTGAAACAACAATTTTAGTTCTTAGTGATAAAGAATAAAATCCGTCAAAATTAAATAAGCACCTTATTTAAGAGTAGTAGTTTCAAAATATAAAACTTAATATGGAAATTTTAATATCTTAAGTTCAAGCCCAAGTTTCCCATTAAAATGTGTATAATAGCTAAGTACATAATTAACTAAATTCATTAATAAATTTTGTAGGTACATCAGTATAACATATTTGAATATAAAATTGTATGTAAAAATATTATCGAACCATAAAATTTAAATTTGTATTAATTATTATAATTACCTACTTATTAAAATGTTACCTACTATAATACTATAGTACCTAAATAAATTGTTATAATTTTCTTTTATTAACATTAAATAAGGGTTATCTTATGAAAAATATATGGTGGGGGGTACGATTCATAAAATGTTGAAAACCATTAAGTTGACTTAAATTCATTCAATTACAATACAGGAACTATTTCTATTAACAAGAATTAATCTTGGGGGGACTTAGAAATTTGTTCATGAACACATCTAATAGCAAACATTTATTAAATTCCCAAGTACCTACCTAACTAATAAACGAATTTATATATACATAAAAAATAGGCTCTAAGGAGGATATATCCTTCTGATCCCCTCTTTAATTACGCCATTAATTGACAATATAATACTAAATATAAATGAACATGGCTCAATTTTCAAAAACAAAGATACAACACAATATTGTAATCAACAGACTTGTTGCTTAAAGGCAACACGCAGCAGTCATGTACAACTCATTTCTACACACTCGCAAAATGTTTTAAGGAGAAAAATAAGAAAATATACTGACCATATTTAACACCAAATAACATTTGATGACGATTGACAATAATCATTGTGACTAATTATTATAAGCGTGTCTGGGGTATGTTTATGTGGTAAAGTAGTAATATTTTAAACATAGACTGATAAATAACCGTGTCTGGCGAAATAAAAAAAATATTATATAATAGTTTTAATAACACTCGAGGTGGATAATGAACAATTAATTTCTACATTACAAAACAGCATCACGTGGATTTGACAAAAATTACTGAATGCACATGGATTCAGAACGTTAGGACGTATACTATTCAATGGTGTATTGAACAAGGCACAAAGATCAAAGTCAGCAGTGATTACTGAATAGGTACTGATTAATAGACTATAATATAATGACTATTCAATGTATTTAGTACGCAAAACAAACGCCAAACGCACGAACCACAAGAAACAACGAGTGGAATACCGGGATAACGAAAAATTTAAAATATTACAAGATAATTAATATATTATCGCCATCGACAAAACCAATTAACAAATCAAACTAATGATAAATAAATGTCATCCATACCAACAAATACCCATCTATTTCCGTCAAATTACTATTTTGGTTATAAGTCGGTAAATATAACATGGGTATTTTTACAAGTAGTTTCCAATCATGTGTATAATATAAATATACCATATTATTGTTTATCATTTAACCGTAATATTCAAGACTTACCGGCCGACGCTACGGCCGCATTGTCTTCTAGTTTCAATATGACCGTGGCACCAGGTATTTGATGATGAGTTTGGGTCTGCATCGTGTTTACGATCTCTGCCGTTGCTAGTCTTCGGAACCTTGTATAGCTAGTGTGATGAAGTGATCTTAATGCGATTATTGATTTTAATGACAACGTCTACACATATACAAATCGTCGATAATTCAATATTATTTCAGAGATTCATACGTACGAGATCGCATGATACGCATACGAGTGTACGACAAATGAGAATGTTTTAGTATAAATGTATAATTGGTGGTGGTAAAATGCGTTCGACGGACACACGTCATAGATACAAAAACAACGTTTTCGCCGAATCAGATTGTTGTAGTGGGGATAATGGCAGAGTAATACGTTTTTTGGTAGTGGTGCGGAGTAGTATTTGACCGTGAGCTCAGAGCTCCCCAAGAGGAGAAATATTTTTATTATCCTTCGAAATGGATGCGCGTGCGCATCGAGTGTTTATGGGCGGATGTTGGTTTTCGTGTCTCCCTCCACTCGAGTTGACGACGGCGCACCAGTTACTAGCACGCAGTAGCACCAGCAGCTGGTTTTTATCGACGTCTGCAACCCAACCCCTACCCATCGGATAACAAACGCCAAACATATTTATTATTACATAACTACTAACTACGACTGAAACGATGAAGGACAAAAGAAAGCTCACCGTCACAACAGCCAAACCATGTTGCCCGGCCCTCTTCGACGTCTTCACACTTAACAGTCGCCGTTCCCCGTCACCTACCATCTACAGTTACACAAACGATGCAATACAGTGTAGCCCGATTATGGAAAATAAATTTCTTGTTTCTCAGATCGATTAGTAAATTGGGAAATTTATAAAAATATTACACTATGCCAATAATCAGTAATCAATATAATTATTTCCACATTGACGTAAATCACAATCATAGTCTTAGAAGATATTTTGCATTACCATCTGTATTCTGTAATATATGGAGTTGGCTATAAAAATATAAATATCTTATGACCGAAAAATTAACTATAAAAGCTTTGATTTATATTTAGTAGTGAAGTAATATGATATCATTAATTTATAATTAAATTATAATATATTTATGTCTATTTTATAATCAATGATATTACGTAAAACTCAAAGGGGTAACTAATAGGAAATTAGGGGCTCCCAAAACCCACCATTTCCGACTATGATATGGTGTAAACTTATTTACTTAAAGATGCCAACGATTATTGGTTTAAAAATTATTATATAATATATAATGTCAGGGGTGTGTTTAGGGTGAGATTAGGGTGTAATATTCTCCTCTGGAACTTTTTTTTTTTAATTATATTACTAAATACGACTTGAATATATCAAGTAATATTATTGTTTTGTTTTGTTTTTTATATATAGTTACTAATATTTTGTATATTATAATCTATGTATAAGCCTTCACGAATAAAAAATTACACCTATATATTATTAGCCATAGGTATAATAATATTATATGTCTATATGTCTATATGTACATAAATGTATAAAATTAAAATTAAATAATTATTTATATTTAAGTTATATTTTGATATTATGTAAATACGTATCTTGTAAAGCTGTATTCACACACCACACTTAACAAACATCTAGGAAAGCATTGTTTGTCGATCGTTTATTGAAAATAAGTGTTGGCCATTGGGTACTCGACTTTTTACGTGTGTTAGGTGCTTTAGGAGTGCAATTGGTAATTTTAAAATTATTACCCCTTGTATTTTATTAACTCATTGTGCAAACCACAGATTAAATTTAGTATTTAATAATAAGCTTGTTCTATTCCATCAATAATTTAATGCAGTTGGTATTATCACAAGTATTAATAATTTTTACGAGAATTTGCTTTAAGAACAAATCATTCAAGTTCAAAAATATTTGAATAAACTTTTAAAGTTACGTGAAACTCGGGTCGAATCAAAAAACATGGAGTTTTAGATTCTGAGCGAAATGAATATTGGTTTTACAATGTTTTTTTTTATGACGCATAAAAACATTTTTGGGTAGAAATAAACTACAAATAGGGTATGGTTTCGGTAGCAAATTACATCTAGTTAATAGTTTATTTAGCTCATTTTTCGTATTTCTCAAAAGTTTTTCTTTAGAAGAAGAAAAACTACCAAAAAATGGGTGAAAATCTGCAAAAATTACAGTTTCTGTTATTTTGAATTTTTTTATTTCATAACTCCTTGAACTTTGATTTTCAGTACTTTTCATTGGTAATTTATATATGGTATAATTTTAGAATGGATTATCAGTATAATATATTGTAATATATTAAGTTTCGCTCAGAATCATATTTTCTAATGTAATATCATTGCATTCAAGTCTTAAGTATAATAAACCACTAATTTCTCTGAGGACTGAAGGGATGAAGGAAGAATGTCTAAAATTTACCTTTTCACTTTTTAAAATTTGTTGTATGATAAAAAAATCCTGTTGTTTGGTTGTTGTGGTTTATGTTTTAAAAATGTTACAGTCATAGGCAATAATAAGTACTTTTGATGATATAAATACTATAGTAGCAATACTCGTTCATAATTCACTGTTTACATTAATTTGCATATTTTGAATTTTTGAGTTGCTTAAAAATATTAATTACTTTACTTCCACTTTCTATTAAATTAAAAAATATTAGTATTAACTATAGTAAGGCCACAAATAACAATTATACAGATTATAAATGTTTAATTATACAATTATTTCAGTTATTCTGTACTAAAGCTATAGACATGTTAGATTGTCATCAGGGATATACACTTATTAGGTACTTACCATAGAAAAGTTTAAATTGATAGACAGATTGGTACCTACCAAAGGTGTTTTTTTTTTAATTAAAAATTTTAAAGCTATATTTATATTTATATATAAATATAATTTATGTTATTGTAAACAGTGTTATAATTATGCAGTTGCATCATTTAAAATAGGGGTGGGTGGGTCAGTTATGAATTATGATTGTTTATTATTTAGTAATTTAGTATGTTATTGTATAACACTATTATAAAGTGTGAAAAAATAATTTTCATTGAAATGGGTTAAAAAATATGTTGCACCGTCAAAAAAAAAAGTTTACGTTGTCACTGATTATATATACTTTTTTGTACTATATTATAATATTATGTAAATATTTTATCAGTGGTCATATTCTAAAATTGTTCTTCTGTTCAGTCTTACATTTCCAAAAGTCTAATGGAATAGAGGACCCTAGTTTTACCTCTCATCTGCACATACCTTTTTATTTTATCTATTTACATTTTCTTTAATCTTCCTTTTCATTCCTTTCAATGTTTCAATACATTATTTTTATTTATATTTAGTATATAATATAGATTATAATTAGTACTAAATATTGTATATTGATGACTATCTCTACACAATTTGTTAGGATGAATATTGAATGTTGGTATCAAGGATATTATAATATGCTTTAAATAATAAAACTTAGATAAAATATGTCAATTATGACTTTATAAAATTTTAATTTGGTTTTTATAAATATAAAATACCAATAATATAATCTTTTTTATGGATAACATCATAAATGGCAAAATATGTTAAGTTTTATTTTAAAATATAATTAAAGTTTTGAACTATAATATAGAAATTAAGAACACATGTAGGATTGATATTTTTCATGTCTTTTATTTGTTGTTATAAAATAATTAAAATTAAAATAAATTGATTTTTATTATTAACAGAATTATAATACTAGTTAAGTTGGTAAATTATTAATTAATTAAATTTGTATGTTTTTCTGGTATATATTATATTAAACTAATATTTAAAAGTATAAAAAATGAACTTACAAAGGAATATATTTTTAATTACAAAAATAAGCGGACAAAATATTTCATATTTTATATTAAATAATAAAATTCTACCCAGATAATTTTACAAAATCTACATTAATTGTTTTTCCAATATTATTATGCCGTTCACGTTCACTGACTTTTGCACACATCTGGTGTTTGATCATTTGACTTTTTAATATTAAAATATGCATATACCTACTATATTGTTGTGCCATTGACATAGCTTTCTCAAATGTTTCTACTCTTTGATTTGGATGTTTAGCATAAAGAATCTAAAATAACATAACTAGTATTAAACTATTAGCCTAAATTAGTTTTTGTTTATACAGTATTATTAACATCACAAAAAATAACTAATTAATTTAATATTCTAAAACTTACTTTGTTAATTGAATCAATACGAGCCTTTATATGTCCATCCAAAATAAGTTGCATAAGTTCATCTTCTAAATCAGGCAAAGGTGTATTGAAACACAGTGCCATTTTTCTCAAGTCAGCAGAATCATATGGACTATATAAAATAATATAAAAATGTTTAAAACTATAATTTAAATACTATAAATATATTTTTACCCAAAATATTGAATCATTGCTTTGCTTCTTATATTAGAGTAAAGTTGATTTATATGAGATCCTATGTACATATCAAGAAGTAATGTTGGCTAAAATTAAATACAATTATTAACATAATTAAAAAATTAAGTTTAGTTATTTTATAATAAATAGATTTAAAGTAATATATAAATAAATAGTTATATATATTACTTTTATTTTGTTTAAAATTGTCAAGCAGACTTCATATTTTGACTCGTAAAACTTAAAAATTGCATCACGTACTTCTGGTTCAAGTTCAAGAAATAATTTGAACGAACTAGTTTATATAAATATAAAAAAAAAAAAATTATAAATTATATTAATATCAATATATCATGGTTTTATATGTTTATTAAAATATTTATAAATAAGGGGGGACATAGATTAAAATTTTACAAAATCACATAAATTAAAAAATTTGTCTTAATCGTCTGTTATGAAAAAATACATATTTCTAAACATGATTATTGAGAATAATTTTTTTTAAATTGCACAAACATTAAAATGTTTACCAGATATACATAAATCATTTTTTGTTAAGGATTTTGGAAATTCATTTTCTTAATAGTTTTGGTAGCAATAAGCATAAAAAAAAAAAAAAATCCATTTTAAAATAATGTAAAAACAGATTTAATATAATTACTTTTTTTTTAACAAATATGTTTTTAATAGTATATATAAATATATATATTTTAAAAATATTACTATACTGAGTATATTGTTAACATATTGACGATTACATATTTTATATATAACATTACATGTTAACATAACCTACAATGAAAAAAGTAGTAAGTGCTTCTATATTGGTTTTTGAGTTACGCCTGTGTTATGAAATAATTTTTGTCACATCAACTAACATATATTAACATATTATTAACTAACACATGTTAGATTATGTCTATGAAATCAACCACGAAAAAGATCTCTAGCTATCTCAAAAACATTATTAACTAGTATTTTAGAATTTCCCAAAATGACAGTTTACGATGAGTAAAATTGTGTCTTGATTTACGACCATTTTAAATAATATTTAGATAAGAATTTAAAAATTATGTTTTTTTTTTTTTTTTTTTTATAAACAATATTTATAATACTATTTTAAAATAATTAATTTTATTTTGTAATGTTTCATTGTCTAAACAACTCGATACAACTATAATACAACCTTATATTTTGCCATTCAAAAAGTTATGTCGGAAATAAAATAGGATTTTTCAAAAATATGTAGAAATAGTAACAAATTTTTATGAACATTTTAAAATTTATTTATGGTACCCAATAAGCTAGATGCATAATGATTTTCAAAAAGAAAGAAAAAAATAAAATAAAAGTAAAAATCAATTTTGAATTTTGTTTTGCTCTTCCTAAATATTTGATGTTATGGATTTTCATTGTATGTAGAGAATTATAACCGATTTATATTCATACATCTAAAATATATAGTTATATAATAACACTTACTTATTGCAAATTACACTATTTTGAAGTTCTAAACGGTTAAAGGTAGCTAACGCACAAAGCCCTCCATAAATAGCAACATCATTAGGTGTCATAACATCACTAGAATCCCAGTAGTCTAAATTGGTGCGTAAAAAATTTTGTGCAGCCACTTTGTATTTACGGCCAGCTAGTTCAGCTAAACCTGTCATACATTTAAGTGTGGAACTGTATGTTGTCTGAAGTTCAGAATTCTAAATATATCAAGTATGAATTATTTATTAACGAAGTAAGTATATAAAACATAAACTATTTATTATTAATTACTTCTGTATAGTCTGGAGTAGACTCTGCTTTGATTATATAATTTATAACATGAGACCAATTTTGCAAATAAATCCCGACCTATTTAAAAAAAAAAATGTTAATAAAATGTTAAATATTATGAACATAATTTTTTTTCTTATTAAAAAAGTAAAACTACACACCTAATTTTATAGCTAAATTAATATGTTCACTAATATCATTATATTAAATATAATAATTATTGAAAATTATGTTTTTATTATATATTCAAATCAATGTGTATATATCCTCGATCTAGATCGGGTATTTATTATATTTCCAACTGCGGACGGGTACGTGTTATATTAATATATTGTATAATATATAAATAGTAAAATATTTGTACATATAATAGTCTAGGAGTATGTTTTTAACAAAAATATTGTATATTCGTTACAAATATATTATATTAACATTGTATATAATTTGTTAGGTTAGGTTACATAAAACAAATGAATATAATTTAATTATAAATAGTTTAAAAACTTAAATGTATAAAATAAAGTAGAAATTGTAAAATTGAGTTATTATTCTCAAGTACATTTTATACAAAATCAGTATTTTTCTTTTTTTTGAAAGTTTGTTTTATTACTGCATCTTATATCATACCAAATAAGAATAAATTAGGTTTCATGCTATCAATTCGACTGTCAGAATATAATATGCACCCGAATATAGATGGGAATATAACACGCACCCGACTACGGACGGGAATATAATATACATTCGGGGATATAATATGTACCTGACCGCGGTCAAGGATACAATAAGTACCCGACCTAGGTCGGGGATATATACATACCGTTTTCAAATTGTTCAATCATTTTCTTGTTAAGTAAATACAGGGCGGCGGTGCAAAAACGATCATATTTGAAATTAACGCCACCCTT
>CM023357.1:44342937-44402913 GCA_013282895.1 Eriosoma lanigerum
CCCTTTTAATTTTTGAGTTACTGAGGTGATAAAAAAACCGTGTTAAGTGTGAAACAGAATGTCTGACAAATGGCGACTGCGCATGGTGATACATTCTTGGAGGCGCTCACCAAAGTTACTTCATGTTCTTTACATTTCTACTTTAATTGATGCAATTTTACTTCTAATTGAATCTCGTAAATCAGCTAATGTTCGTGGCTTATTTACATAAACTTTTGACATCAAATACCCTCACAGGAAGAAGTCACAGGGAGCGAGCAAGGTGGCCATGGAACGTCACCGTTTCGAGAGACCAGACATTCGGGAAAATTAGTACAATAAGATTTGTAGAAATTCTTGCCGTGTGTGCAGTGGCACCTTGTTGAAACCAGACTTGTTGTTCATGGTGAGAATTTCTATATATCTCATGCATACTAACTTTCCTAGACGTCTGGTCTCTCGAAACAGTGACGTTCACTGATAATCTCGCTCCCTCCGACTTCTACCTGTGGGGGTATTTGAAGTGAAAAGTTTATGTAAATAAACTACGATTATCTGATTTATTAGATTCAATTAAAAGTGAAATTGCATCAATTACAGTAGAAATGTTGGAGAAAGTGATGATAAACTTTGGTGAGCGCCTTCAAGAATGCATCACCATGCACGGACACCATTTATCAGACATTCTGTTTCACACATAAGTTTTGTTCATAATTAATGAAAACTTGCCGAAATTTGCTAAAACTGGTTTTTTTTCACCTCAGCAACTCAAAAATTAAAAGTGTAAAGTTAATTTCATGTCGATTTTGTTCAGCCACCCTATATAAATAAATGTTATAACTTTATTTTACATACTTTAATTATGTTAAGACACATTGATATGACATGGGAAGAACTAGTACAATAATCTCGAGCTTTTGAATAACTTTTAGTTGCTTCAATAAGGTCTCCGCAATTGACATAATGATCACCAATTTCATTATGACCTCGACGAATACTTTCTTTAATGGAATTACTTTTATAGTTCTTAAGATCACCATCCAGCTTTTCAAGTTTCATAGCTGATTTTTGTGTCATAGTTTCTACCCAACTGGCACTGAAAATTGGGAGTCCAGTTTCGATAGGATTAGCACCAGTAACGTCTGGTAGTACATTTCTATATCATAAATTAATAATTAAAATTAAAAATGGTAAAATTTAATAAATATTTTTATAAAATTGATACCCTTGACATTGCTGTAGTTTCTGGTGTAATACTTGATATAAATTAGCATTCATTGTAGTAGTTACATGTGAAATTGCCAATCTTAATGCATCAGATCGCAATTTTGGACAATGATCAGCAATATATATCAGTCTGTAGATGCGAGCTAATCCATTGTAATTGTTAGAATATGCCTCAAGATCCTATAATTCATAATTATATTATATTAGGATGATGATTTAGAAAAGTATTGTTACTCTTACGAATGAATCAATGTCAACTTCATATATTTCATCTTCATTGTTGTCGTTTTCTTCGGGTGGAGCATCCACTTGCATTGGGTCTATTGCTCCGGCTTGTGAATTTCGTAAAGAGCGCTAAAATTAAAATTAAAATTATTTGCCTAATATTTTATGATTGTTTTTATAAAATTTATATTTTACATTTAGTAGTCTTAATGACGCCATTTTCTATGTATGTTTTATTATTTATTAAAGTGATTACGTGACGATATGAATTGGTTTTTTTTAAATTAGAAAACTCAAGTGCATTAAAAATGTTTAAAGAATAAGAAATAATAGGTATAATTAGATTGAAACTTATAATCAAAAAAAAAATTTTTTTAATAACTAATAATGTAAATTGTAATTCGTACTTTGAATATATTGTGAAGAGTGAAGTGTGATGCGGTAATATGGTATGTGATAATGGGGGAATTGAGATAATGTTCAGTTATCATGTTACCACGGTTATAGATATTTTTACCATATTACTACCATGTAAGATAGTCATATTTTTATCATAGAGGTTCAAAATTGTTTTATCGACCGCTCATTTTTAAAATATAAACACATTTTGCTATTGAAATTTGATTTACTCTTTTTTTTTTTTTTTGTAAGTAGTAGTGTAGTGATAGATAGGATAGTAGATGACGCAACTGCAAATTTTGTTCAGTAATCAGCGTCAATAGTGTATTTAGGAATTTATCAAGGTGGGATATGGGATGTTAATATTTCGTTGACCAAGATGAAGCCCCCCATTCTCTCACCATCGTAAACAATGTGTGTTAGGTTAGCAACTTCGATATACTAATTTTCTTTAATTTCGTATTCTTATAGGTAGTTATACAAAATAATTTATTTTAAATCAGTTTTCAAATAATATCACTAGAAAATAGGTCAAGGGAGGGGATCAATCTCCCCTCCTGTAAATACGCCACTGATTAGTGTCAATAAATGAACTATGTAGAAAGGTATCAGTAATCAGTACAAGTACTTCTATGGTACGACAATGACTGTCGTAAGAGGCGACTAAAATGCAGAGACTTTTTTTTATTATTTTTGCTATTGCACATCATAGTATTAAATATTAATAAGAGTGGGGGTCATGGGCGTAAATGACTTAAATGCTTTAATTGGCAGCCAAAATAATAACACACACGAATTTCTTACTGTACACTTATATATTGCTACTATCAGTGATTAAATATAATAATATTTACTTAATATTATAATTACTAATACCTGTATATGTTGTTTTTGTCTATCTGACGGGAAACATTGGTAAATACTTGCTTTGCGCGGACAACTTTATTCAATGTGTATTTATGGTAGAACCAC
Organism: Eriosoma lanigerum; assembly: GCA_013282895.1. Taxonomy (NCBI): domain Eukaryota; kingdom Metazoa; phylum Arthropoda; class Insecta; order Hemiptera; family Aphididae; genus Eriosoma; species Eriosoma lanigerum. The sequence continues at coordinate 44,345,740 of CM023357.1, forward strand.
CTAATTTTAAGAGGACGCTATATCGAAACTAAAACGCATGCAATAGATCATAGAACGCGCTTTTATTACTTTTGTAACTGCGCAAGTACGCGACGAACGCAAATCGCTCTGTTGATACGGGTGATGTTAGACCACAAATCGAGAGCGCATTTTATTGTTTCATGAACGTTTGTAATGTGCACATAATGCAATTATATGATTATATACGTACGACTGCGATGTTGTTATATATGTTATATATTTATGTCTTTCCAAAACTGTCTAGTGTCTAGTATGATCGCGCGCGTACACACAAATTAATTGTAAATGAGAGGTACTGTTTGCCTAAATATGTATATAAATATATGGTTCATAAAATCGATTATACAATATAGCTTGAATTGTATTTACACTCGTATTACTTTTTAAAGTATATAAATAATATTGGATACTAATTTCTTTTGTAGGAATACATAACTTAGTAACTTACTAATATCTATTTCATACAAAATAATTTTAATTGAAAAAAATATAGGTATAAAATATTTACGTAATATCGATATGTCAATGATTATAATATTTGTATTTTATATATTTTGATCGTGCTGTGCGCGTCGCAAATTATGGTTATTTTAGGAATATAACTATGATTACGGATGGCATGGCGCGGCGGTTCTTTTAACCTGTCTATATCTAAAATATGATTGTACGCGTCTATAAACTATTGATATACTGTTTGCTGATTATGCCGTGTCTACACAGAAAACTATACAAAATTATTGTCATTGATGAAAAAACACCTAGTTTGTATTTTGTTTTGTTTTGTTTTCTATGTGGCCACGGCTAAGGGCCAGACACCTACTAGATTCAAAATATGAAAATATAAATATGAAATCTACATTCATAATTCATAATAATATTTTGTAATTCGTATGATTAAAATGTGGGTATGTGTAATTACCAAACGTTACCAATCGCCTATTTATCTCTATAAAACTATTGTCTTTTCATATTATATTATTGTCTATGATTTTGATAATATAAAATAATTTATAAATATAAAAGGCGCAGCGTATCCAACTTTTTTCCCTCACGGAACACTAATTCTTACCAATATTTAGCCGTGGCATACTTAACACTTACTTATATAATACATATTTTATACATATATTTTTTTACTTTAAGGTTTTATTATATTTATATCAATGTAGTTGTATTTCAGTAAATTACTGTACTCTAGTAAATTTCGCTAACTCATAAAAACAGCACATTACTATCTAATTTAATTAATTATTTTTGTAGTAGAACATGTAAAAGTAATTCCAATAATATGGCCATCTGAATAGATTTAGAGTAAAAATACTAATTATCAAAATTTTAGAAGAGAAGTATACAGTTAGACGTAAGAAGTTCAATTTTTGATAAATTAATGTCATGTTTTAATGTCGAATAAATACTTTTTTATATTAGGGTTTTATTATATTTATATAAATGTAGTTGTATTTTAGTAAATTATGAATAAATAATTTATAGATAATGTCCTAATGGATAAAAAATGGATAAATAAAATTAATATATAAATTAATATAAAAATATAACTGTCAAAACATCTCAAACTGTCTGAAAATTAAGTCTGAGGCACTTATTATATTATTATTGATGATTTAAAATCAAATGAAAGAATTATTAGATTCTTTATTCTAACCTTTACTGACTAAGTGGTTATTAATAATATTATTTACAAAACAAAGAATTACAAAACTAAAATAAACGATAAATATAATATATGTATTTATTATTATTATTTATTATCATTGAGTTGCTTTTAAGATAAATCCATATTAGCCATCATGAAAATATACAATTAATTAATATATGCAGTTGATATTATTTTATTATTGACTAGTATTATACTATAAGTATTGTATATTTGTATGATAACTAAAATATTGGATATGAAAAGTAGACGCTATAAATAAGATACTTGTACCATTGATTAAATATATATATATATATATATATATATTTCATATAATATATAATGTTAGATCACTACACGAAATCAAATGATTTTTGAAAGATGTCTAATCTCTAAATAATTCTTTTTAATTATACAAATCGGACAAATTTATACAAATTACGTACTAATTAATTGCACACTTGAATTTTATAAAATATGTGTTTGGTACAATGAGAGGGGCTGGGGTAACGTTATGTTATGTCATGGCTGGGGTTACTCCACCTGAGAATTTTAATAATTTGGATTTTCCAAATAAATAATAACATATAATCAGGAAAAACAAAATAAAATCATTCTAATGTAAAATAATGTACCTATAAGTACATCTAGCTACTTATTTTAGTATTCAAATCAATTGCTAACAGATCTGAGAAACTATATGAGAACTTAATAGGTCAATTAAATATCTAACAACGTTTTATTAAGTCTAATTTTTTTTAATAAATAAACGATCAGATAATGTAAATGGGTCCGTATTGAATTCTCGATGTTGGATCTGTCTTTCTTGATATATATATTTTATGTGCATCATCTACATTAAGGTCAGTTATCACCAATGAAGTTAAACAAGCTTTTTGTTTTTCAATTATAGTTGATGAAACAGCCGATATTAGTGGTATTGAGCAACTATCATTATGTGTAAGATACTTGAAGGATAAATTTGTTCATGAAGAATTTTTAAGTTTTTTTTTCTTAACTTGAATTAACACTGACATTGATATCAATAAATGTGTTGGTCAAGGTTACGATGAATGTGCAACAATGGCAGGGCATAAATCAGGAGTACAAAAAAGAATAAATTATGTTTACTCAATGGCTCATTTTTTTCATTGTGTAAGTTATCGTTTAAATTTGGTTATAAATGATTTAAACACTGTGACAGAAGTAAGAAACTGTATTGGAAAAATCAAAGAAACTATAATATTTTTTAGAGATAGTGCTGTTCGCAAAAATATTATTGGTTGTGTTTTAACTAAATTATGTGAAACACGATTTGTTGAAAAACATAAAAGTGTCAGACAATTTTATGAACGATTTGTAACAATTGTAGAAGGTTTAGAAGAAATATCGAAATCAAATCATTTCAATAGTAAAACAAAACAGCGTAGTACGAACTTTTAGCTGCGATAACTACTCCTATTTTTGCAGTCCTGTTATCAATAATATCAAAGTATTCTGCAAAATTTGAAATTATTTCAACAGTAACAAGGCATTGATGTTGATTTGCAAAAAGCTACTAAACACATTTAAGACCTCTTATCTATGTTACAAAAAGATCGTGATGACTGTGAGACTCAATTTAGTGCAATATTTGAAAAAGTATTAAAAATTACATCCAAAATAGATCTAGAGTTGACACTACCATGACGAATTGCACGACAGACAAAAAATAATTTTAAGCCTAATTTTGGTTTATATAATCTTTACTTAAACCAAGACATTGTATTTTTTTCTACCAACTTTGTCCGAGATTAAAACGACAACCTTTTATATTAATTGTCGGTCAAACTTGTTATGCAGTGTTGTGCTTTTTCAAAATCCATAAAAATATTTATTAGTAAAAATTTTAAACCAAGAATCGCACACTGATCCATGGTGTACTAAAAAGACTAAAAGTATGATTTGGTTTTCTTTAATGTAGTTATATTATATTTTATATAATGTGCTGTATAGACAATGTTTTTTTATATAACGTATATTTTATAAATACAATTTTTCCAATTTGATTTTGATTTTTAATTTTGAAAATTAACTAAATAAAAAAATTCAAGTAAATGTAGATTTAATTTACATTGGTAGGTACATGGTAAAATTTTAATACTGATTATCATTATAATATACTGTAACTGATTGAGTTACGCTCAAAATCGTATTTTGCAATATTATTGAATTTAAATTTTATAATTATAATAAACCACTAGTTTCTCCGAGGACCGAAGGGATGATGAAGGAACGTCCAGAATCGATCTTTCCGCTTTTTTAAAATTAATAAACGCTGAATATTATATTAATATTAATAGGTACACATTATAAGTAGTTACATTAGGTACTTATGAAATGTATAAAATAAGAATAATTGCAGGTAAGTTTAATGCACATCGATTTTAATTAGATATAATTCCTATTGTAAAGTGTATCCATTAATTATTATCGTATTTTATGTATGTCATACTTGGTGTGTTTAATAGGACTGTAACAATGACTAAAATGTATGAAAAATAATCTTTACGACTTTGTTTATTTTGAATAATACCTATAATATCCTAAATTAAATTTTTTTAGCGTAAAAAACTTATTAACTTCGGGACTAACTTATTATACGTATAATATTATGTCATAGTTTCATTCGATGAAAAATACATAATAATAATAGGTTTGTATTTGTAATACATCGTTTAATGAACATTAAATAATATATTATTATATACAAAATAAAACAATATGCAACATAATTTAAATTATATACAATATAATATGTATGATATATTATATGTATATTTTGTTTTTAAATGGGTATCTATACATTAAATATAAATAACTATAACAATAAGTATGAACTCTTTAAAAACTATAATATATTTATATTTATAACATGTATAATTCTATAGTTTTATATTAGACTATAGTTAGAAATTACGAATGCTTAAATAATAAAAAAAATATATCGTTAACATTAATAATTACAAGTGTGACATAAAAAATAATGTAACATAGATATTTTACAGCATTATACAGATATTTTACAAATTAACAATGAACTAATTTAACAAACTAATATAATATTATGCTAGTTGTAACGACATATTGTTTTTATTTTTTTATTATTTGAGCTTTAAAAAGTATATATTATAATGTTTTGCTATGGACTAGTTAACTTTAGTAGATATTATTTGTCATTAGTTAAAATTATTAAATATTTCACTAATTTTACATACAATAGTTGAAACTTGAAATTAAAACAATTAATATTAATATTTATAAACTCGTTAAACTATTACTTGTCTAATATGATTTACCTCGCATGAAATAACAAATCTAATTATTTGAAACGCAGACAGTATATTATTTATTTTATACCTAATACTTATATATATATATGCTTGTTGCAATATTAATGATTTAGTTGTTAAAATTATTGAAGCGCATTAAAAATTTTCTAAATCAAGATTATTTTCTCCGGAAAAAACAATGTAATTAGGTTAAGATCTTATATTATTTTATATAAATATATAATATGTCTTCTGACTTCCATAATCCGATTTAAACTATATGTTATATATGTATTTGTTTACGTACTGTGCACCAATCGTTAATTTATATTTGTTTGACTGGACGGGTTATTACATTTTATTTTAAAAGTGAACTAGTATTAGACTGCACAATGAAAATAAAATGTAGTTTTGATACCTAGCAAAAAAAAAAAAAAAAAAAACCATAACCATTAAAAAATATTAATTTCATAAATTTCGATATTTTCTATGTCAAAAACAATTTCTGCTCTTTTAAGTTATAGTCTATAGTTTAAATACTGTTTACCTATTAAGAATAAAAAGTTCTAAATTAAATTTTTTCTAAAGTCAACATATAGTATTATATTAATCTTTTAAACAATTTTATGATTATTATTTTAAGTAAAAAATGTCTGTTATATATTTATTAATGAAGAGAATATAGAAACTAATATTAAGACCGGATTGAAAAATTAAATTTAATATTATACCGACGTGGTAATGTTTCATAAATAATAGGAAGGGACACTAATTGAATGAAACACGCACGATGCAGTTCATCATAATATTAGGTGTAAAATCGGTGAGGAAATAAATAAATTCAAAAAAATTCTCAGTAATAATATTATATTATACTGTGCTACGTATTTTTTATACTGCAGTATTACATATTTAAAAATAAAACTTTAATATACTCAGGGTCAGCCTGGGAACTAAAGGGATTAGAAGGAAAATTGATCAAAGGGCTTCTAGAAATTAACTCTTAAAAATTGTATATTAAATATTTAAATAAAATAATTTTTATAATTTTTATTTAAAATTATATAAGTAAATTTTTAAATAATTTTGGTGAAATCATAAATTAATTTGTTTTTGTCATTAACAATGTCTTTTTCCACTTATTTTCAAGTTTTTAATTTTCAATAAACTTTTTTACGAGTCACTTGCGTGAATGGTAAAATCAATATATATTTATATATGTTCTAGATATTAAAAAGTTACAAAATTAATTTGATTGAAATGATGGCTCCCGAAAATTCACAATAAATGCAATTTTTTCATTTTTTGAAATCCGGGGTATTTAGCATATTTTCTTCTTTATTATCGGTATCTATCCATAAATATTTTTGGTTATTCATTTTAATAATTTTAGGTTAAAATATATACAAATATTAAAAATATAAAAACATAAAGAGGGTCTCAAAGCTGATCGCCACGTAACTAAATAATCTGGGATAGGCCGACATTGTACATAGTAAAATTAATATTTTATGATTATGATTATTAATTATTTATACTTCTTCAACTGTCAAACAAATTGACAACTTAAAATAGGTATAATCCTTAATAAATAAATTAAAGACGAATATCTCTGAAAAATGATCTGATAATAATACGAATAATAAATGATTGATTTTGGACAATTTTAACTTTCACTATAATTATATATTCTAATGCGAATGTTTTATAAATGGTGTTTAAACCTATATGTATTTATATATATTATCAGTTATTTTTATATTATATTTTAGTTACCGGTACCTAATACATAGTTTTTTCATATTCTTCAACTAAATTAGCTTGTATGCTCTTTTTTAGAACATTTGAAACAATTGATTAGTTTGTATTTAATTGACTGAATGATCAAAACGTTTGGCTAATTAATTGAAACATACACAAAATACCATAATTGAAACTACCTAGGTATAGGTATATAAAAATCTAATTATGTTATATTATATTTGTTGTTTCATAGCAACTGCTTATAATTTTAAAGTTGTGTGTTATTATTATTATTATTATTATTTTTTTTTAAATAGGTAAAATGTTTGGGAGAATTGTAAAAAAAACAAATTTGTTTTAAGATAAATTCGGGTGCATATTTTATTATAATAATTTCAAAATTGTAATACGTAATTGTTGTAATTGCAATATATTGTTATAAATACATAATAATATATTGGTAGTACTAAATTTTGAATTACTTACTTAATTATAAGAAAAATAATTCTATAATATGAAATACAAATATCACAACATAAAAAGCAAGTATAATTTATCAACTACGTTCTATAACAGTCGTTCCTACTCGTATATGGTATTTATTTAATTTTAATTTTTAATATTAACTGGTTCAATTTTTAACTGTAATAAGTATATTATTCGATTACAATCTAAAAATATAAAGAATTTATTTTTTACATGGATTTTATAAATCAAATGAACACAAGAATGTGATGAATAACATACTCAAAGAGGTTTTTTGATATTTAATAATATATATTATAATTTATGGGTACATGAAAATATTTATATTTTATAGCATTGATTAAGTATGTATATTATATTTAATCAATATATTTAAGTTTTTTTTATATTATATTTAAGCTCTTGTTAATGGAAAGTCCGTAATACTATATACTTTATTTAAAATGGTTTTGCTTTCTTTGAATAAATAAACAATATTAAAAACAAACCATTTCCAAATTATATGAATGTGAAACAGTGATTCAAATATTTTCGTTTCATCAATATGTATAGGTATGTACATAGTACGTGTATGTAGTTATATTATACATAATAATATATAAGTATGTGTGCAATTTTTTAATAGACTTCCCCAAAACAATGTTTGTTATCATCGATCCATATAAATATTCGTATTTCAGTTGGTAAATTCTATATACTTGTAATATTTAAAAATATCAAGCTATATCAAGCTGAAGCATATGGATCATTATAACGAGGTGGTCCATCCGTTAAACATCAGGTGGACTTCAGTTTACGACGTCTTCGGGCCCAGGAATTTTTGGGAACGTTAAACGATCTTCTTGTTGCCTTATTTCTAAATACCGTCGATAGGTCAGATGACGAAGTAGAGTCATTTTCTCCATTCGAACCCTGTTGATCCTCGTATTTTGAATCATTTCTAAAAATATATAAAATCATTGCCAATCAATATATTATATTGATGTATAAAATAAACATTAAACCATTTAAATCGTACAGGCGAATAATTAATCTATGAAAATACGACGAATATCCAAATTTTTTGTTGGTAACCGTCATTGTGAGATGTCCGCGTTTGATTTACCATCGTTTTGACGGTAACGGAGTGGAATTCGTATGTATTTTAAATATAATATTTACAGGTCATAGAAGGAACCTACTCATTAAATGTATACTTTAGTCTGGCAACAGAATATTAAGTACATTCTTGGTGCCCCTTGGAAACAACGGTACCACCCCTAAGCATACCGTTGGCTAATCCTTCTAACCCCAGGATCACTATACTCTTTATGAATCATACAAAAAGGACATTTTTAGGGTCCACTATGACAATTGCCTCTTATAATATTTAAGGCATAAATTCAAATAATAAACAAATATTTTCAGAGTTATGTAAAGAGAGTAAAGAGACTAAGTGTGACGTGCTGTGTATTCAGGATACACATAGAAGCGAGGAGATGAATACGTCTAAGATCAAAGAAATTAAACTTATTGCTTTAAGACCACATAACACATAAGCAATATGAAAACGCAATGTTTGTGAGAAACTCACTAGAAATCAGAAGACACCAAATGTTTAGAACAGACATGCCCATTTTTCGTCTCAAATCAAGGAAAAGTGTCTTAAAGGTGTCAGAGATTCTAACAGAAGATCCATCATTGAGAAGAATAACACTGTAGAGAGATCAAATCGCAGATACAAGTTGTAGAATGGAGCCAGTCCAACAGACCATCAGGTCATCAGTTAGAATAGCAGACATGGAGAACCCTCCATAAAATGAGAGTAGGCATAGGCAGATTAAAAGATAACATGTCTAGATGGGGTTACCTTAACGACTCTGATACAAAATGTATTTGCGGCCAAGAACACATCTACTAGTATGTCCAAGAAACCCCAACTTATGCACGGAAGATGACTTAATATAGGCAAATAAAAAAACGGTGGAAGTCGCTCGTTTTTGGACAGTGGAAGGAATATAACAAATGTTTACAATTTATATTTTATTTTATTTATATTATTTATTAAATTTTTTAACTTTATGATTTATATTTTATTAGTGTTAAGTGGCCTGACACGAAAAAAATATATTTATAATATTAATTAATATTTTGAAATGTATTATTATAGTATATAAAAACTATGCTACGCAACTGTGCGTTATAATTTATAACTAAATACGTATATAATAAGTATTAATTGTTTTCTATTAATTGATATTTAAAAAAATATTTTTATTTTGTAGATAACTATTTTAAAAAAAATAATATTAATGCCCGTACAGGGATCGAGACTTATAGAATATAATTTATATTTATGACAATTTTTACCTTCAATTGTAAATAAAAAACAAAACATTTTTAAAAAAAGTTCTAAGTTCTATATTTAATCAGAAAATCAACAAATTCATTCCAAAATTTTTCCACGAGTAACAAATTTCTATGTAAATACTCAAATATAATTTCAAGTCCTTATGTTTAAAACTCAATTAGTTATTATGAAAAAAAATTTAAAATAATGGAAATCGTAATTTTGTCGATTTTCTGCCATTTTTGGTAGTTTTTCTTCTATCAAGAAAAAACTTTTGAGAAATTCCAAAAATGATCTAAATAAAGTACCAACTGAGCACAATTTATTATCCAAAACATAAACTATTTGTGGTAATCGAACCATTATTTCTACCCAAAAAAGTGCCTTCAGACATAAAAAAAAAAATATATATAATATTTAATTATACAAAAATATTCATATTTTAGGAACTAATAAAAAGAATTGGTTAATGGTTGAATAAATGATAAAATATTATAAATGTGGAAGACGCATAAAAACAAGTTAGATTATAACTAGTTTGATTACTTTACAATTTCACGTCCATTTATATGAATAAATAAATAAATAAATAAATAAATTTAATTAAATATAAAAAAAGTAATTGAGAGATTTGTTGTTTTCTAAAAAAGTAAAAATAATAAATTTATATTACCTTACCTATATCTATCTCTCTATAGTTTATCCTTTGCTTATATATTATATAGAAAAGTCTGCAACCATGTGTATGGCATAGTTATATCACAAAAAGAAAAACTTTAGGACATATTAGAATTTAAAAAACATCCTATTTATTATATGCTTTAGGGCCATAGTAAATGACCTTTCAACATACTTGAGTTATTAATTCTGTAATGTATTGAAAGAAAAATTGACTAGTTTATCTATTAAAAACTTGAAAGTCATAAATGATAAGTGATTAAATATAGTTTAAAAAAGTTTTTCAATTTTTCATAATATTTTTAGTGCTTAGCCGATACCATTTTTTTCTGATATCCGATATTCCGATATATATTGCCGATATAAAATCGATAACCGTTCCGATATTTTTCCTAGTTTCCATGAACCGATATCAAAAAAAATCTAAATTCGATATTCGATAATATATAGACTGATAAATTTTAGTATAGATGTTAAATCTTATATTATAATTTTTTTATTTTATTTTAATATAAATTCAAAATTGGAAAGTTAATTACTAAAATAAAAAAATAACAAACTATTAGTTTAGATAATCTATTAATTAATAATTATGTAAAAAACAATGAAAATAATTTTAGTTTAGACAGTACGGCGCATTATATCGGTTTTATTTTCGGTTCTGAAAAAAACCCGATATCCGATATACCGATATTCCAATATCGGTTATCGGTATCGGCCCAGCCCTAAATATTTTGCGGATTTAATATTTTAGAAATATAATATAATTATTATTGGCCTGTCATGATTGTCTGATCGTTGAATATATATATTAATTAAAATACTATAAAATGTTTTTAATTAGTAAATTAGAAAGCTTAGATTTATGGTTTGAATATACAAGAGCGAATAAATATTTACATTGAATGATATTTGACGACTCTTATTTGTTTCTCCAATTCGGTAATTTTTTCATTGAGCTTGACATTTTGATTGTAATATTCGGTCACGAGATTCGATAACCGAGACGTAACATCTTTCATTGTGCTATCTGGAAATGCAAAGGAATATTGTATTTAAGATATGTTGTATGCAAAATGAAAATATGACTACAAATAATGAATCGTGTTAAATATTAGTGTTATATGCGTTGTATTACGGTCTGGCGCGTCGTATAAATGTAAAATAGTATTAGTAGTATGCGTTTAGTAATGTAGGTATAATACATAATATGTATATTATATATATTAAACATAATTTATTATTATAGTTAGTAGTTATTAATTATTATTATAACAAATAATGTATTACGGATGTGTAATATTATTATTAATTATATTATATTATATTTATCGTGTTTCATTAACACAATGAGTAAGTATATAAATCCAATACAATACTATTATCATAATGGCAACATAATAATATAATAATTTGTTGACAGGTTTATAAAGTACAGGTAGCAGTTTTATATAATATGAATATTATAGTACAAAATAAAGTAATAATTATACTATTATGAGGTCGTGCGTAATGATTTATTTTTCATTTTAAATTTCTAGTGAACGCGTAAGTAATTTCGTATTATTGTTCTATATTATGATAAAAAACAAAAAACTGTATTAAATAACACCTGAAATCCCTCACATGCGGATATATATATATTTTATGACGCTATATGAAGATATTTGTCTGGACCGTTTTTATTATTACTTTCCGACTATTGAAAACTTTGCAGAAACGTAAAAGACAATCATCGTAACCAAGTATAGAGCTGATTATCCAAAATATTATAATGTTTAAAGTAAATCGACTTTCCCACATGCATCATCACCAAAACGAAATCGGTTGACCACTGACCATTTGCTACAAAAGATGATTATTATAACACGTGCAAATTAAACTTGATGAGTAAACATTTTTCGGGCATGTAACATCATCATATAACTGCCAAGTTAATTGGTTATTGATTTGACAAGATAAATTTTCAACAACGTATAATCCTATATTACACAATATTATTATCATGCGCTACATGATAATATTATATCAATCACCGCAAAAACAACAGCAGCTAAGTAACGATCGTATAGCTTTCGGCAAGATTTTGCGATTTTATAGTGGTGATTACGACGTACAAACTTGTGTAAATTGTTTTCTGTTCGGTTTGGTCACGATTGTTGGGAATTTTGATTTTTGTTTTTTCTTCGTTGTCCAATTGTTCGTGGATGGAGGATGAGGGGCCCTGTCGCTTCTACTGTTGGCCAGTCGAATGTATCCTTCCACACCTCGGTTAGTCGATACAAAGTGGTTATAGTCTGTTTAATATACGGCATATAACATATATTATAGGTACCTACTGTATACGTTCTTATCAATATAATTATACATTTATGACGGTTTTCCATTCTTGTTATTGAAACAATCAAAATCCTTAATTTTTGTTAAAAGTGCTAATACGGGGAAAGGGAAGGAGGATGTAATCAATACACTATTATTCATCAAGTAAAACTTATAATAAAATATATTAGATTTAAAATGTTACTGTTAAAATTTTGTATCCAGTAAACTTCTAAAGACTTATAATAAAATATAACAATAATATTATATGGATTTTATACCAATGGGAAATTATAAGATATACAGTATATCAATAAGTAATGAAACGATTTTGTTCATGGAAGTGTCGTGTTGCATACAATTCCCACGTGCAGGACACGTGCAATATAAACATATTGAGTTCTTATAAATTTTAGAGTTTAGTGTGCCACATCATATCATAAAAAAATAGTTTTTATTAGGTATGAAAAGATACATATTATGGAATATATAATAATTCAATCAGAAATACCTACATATATTTCACGAGATGGTCAATTAATTATATTAATTGAATAGACTAAATTTTTAAAATTCATTTGGCCTTTTAACTATAGTTCTAAAACCAAAATTGATAGCTTGACAATGAGTTAAACTTTTAATTAAAATATATTAATTTATTAAGATAATTTTAAATAAATTGACACAATTTCTGTAATTTATATGATTAGTTTTATATCATTTTTTAATATTAATACTCAATACTGGGCGTTAACGAGTTAAAAAGTAAAAGTTAATATTTAATTATATATAATATATTATTTAAACTATCGTATAATATTTAAAATGTCAATGTTTATAACTATTGCTATTTTTTAAATTTTTTTATGATATATATGTCAGTGAATATCGTTTACCTAACACATAATAATTATGTAAGTGATAATAAATTGTATGTGGAATATATAATAATAATATAATAAACATATAGGTAAAAAAAATGTATGATAGGTATTTGAATGTAAATGCAAAAGAGTTACTTAAACCCAAAAAATATTAAGATTGTTTTAACTACTAAACTGTTCTATTTTAATTAATATTATATTGATGCTATATTTTCATGTTTTTAGGCGTGTTGTTCAGGCGGGTTTATAAACCTTATATTATATAATATATTACTATATTTTACAAGTACCATAGAGTCCACGAATTGAAATATTTGAATGCAATTATTATCACTGAAAAATGCTTAACATTTTGTTTTTGTTTTATTATAACATTTGTGTCTCGAATTATAAAATGTTGAATGTATCAAAGATGGAAGAAAATATATGTAAAAGTAGAGAAACATTTCATTTTATTTTGTGCTTTACCTAGAAATTGTAATTTTAGTGCGTGACTAACCATTTTCAACAATATTTGTATTAACTAGAAGTAAATAATGCTGACAAAAATAAATTACAATAGTAGATATTTACCGAAATTGTTAATTTTATAAAAACATATTATTTATGTAATTAAATATTTTAATTTTTAATACTCTTGAAATATGTTCTAATAATACTTGTACCCACGTAAGCTAAAAGTAATACATTGTAATTCGTAGATAAAGGGAGTCCTTTTGAAAAGTACACTGTGCTTAAATTTTGAAGTAAAGCCATTGGTAATAAATTTACAATCCCTGAATCCACTTTCACAAAATTAAAAAAAGGAAATAAAACATTGGAGGTAAAAAATCACGAAATAAAAACCAAATTAATGCGTATAATACTTAATCTAGAAAAGAAGATTACGAATTTAAATTATTTTTGAAATTAAAACTATACAACTGGAAGCATGTTTTTTTTCGGCTTATTGTTCTTATTCTAAATTCATGAAAGACTCACTGATTACAATTCCAGCCTTTTTAATTGTATATAATTATTATCTAGTAAAAAGCTTGGTAAGATTTAATTTCTTACAATTAACTCACTAATATGATTGCATATTATTATTTGAATGATATTTTTTAATTTTTGTTTTATAGCTTCAAATTCATGTTCATTGGTCTACTTGAATGATATTATTGTTGAAATAGTATGTGTAAATGTAGCGTCATCTAATTTTGGCTTACCTAAATTTAGGATACATACATTCGTCGTCGCAAGCAATAGTAATAAACACCCAATTATATTAAAAATATTTATGATTGCTTACTAAATTTTGCAATACCACCTGGCCATAATAAAAAAAATAAAATTTGGTCTATTACTAGCCGCCAGGCTATCAATTGGGACGGAAATTCTCACTCTCTTTGGGACTAGACATATATACATATGACTTACAGATATAATGAAGTTAATAAAAACCAACATGATAGGCTAATGACGACAATTTCGGCTCCGGATTGTAATGTCGAAACGGGCTGGTAGTGTGATAATTTTTAATGTAATAAAATAATAATTATTATTTAAATTTAATTTATGGCATATTGTTAGAGTGACATATTTATGTTATTATTATTATATTGTTATAGATAATAAAAGTATAATATTAAAATAAATTATATCATATAATTCATATTATTAATGTTCTCAATTGTAAAAAAAGAACTAATTAATAAAAAAATAAAAAATAAATCACGAAATCTTAGAGCTCCGGCCTATGGGTCTCGGCTCAAAGTGGAATCGTGAATAACACCCGATTCTGTTAGGTTATAAAAACAAAAAATAAATATAAAAATTACAATCTCACATACACAATTTATATAATTTATTTTTATATTATGTATTCAAAGTTTATTATAATTTAAGCTTAAGTATTCTGAAATATTATTTAGATAATAAATTTATTATTACCCTTAGAATATTAAAATTTATTTGTAAGCAATAATAGATGAACAATGTTTATAAAAAAATATTACAGTATTAATATTGTACATTATTTCATTATTGATACTATTTTTGAAAATTACAGATAGTTTTAATTTTAAACTATTTATAATATTTTTTATGATATTAGTAAAAATATTAAAGTAAAATTTGTGAGTAAACATGTTAAACAACAAAAGATATAGCTATACAATAAATTGTGAGTTATATTAGTTATATATTCGTACTTTATAAATACATACCCAATCTAGATACAGCTTCATTGATGGTTTCATTCTGCGTTTGAGCTTGTAAGAATGCATCTTCATCTAATAGTCTATCTTTTCGCAACAATTGACAACCGCGTTGCATAAGACTATGTCTAGCTTCTGGATAGTCTCTTAATGTTTCCCAAAGATCTCTTTTGGACAGACAAAATAAATCCGAATACCCTAAACTCCGGACATTCGCAGTCCGACGATTGCCTGTTTTGTTCCCAGCTATTTCTAATACGCTAACCTAGGGACGTATGGGCATACAAAACAAATAGATACACATATATGTTTAAAATAAAAGTTTTAAAAAAATTAATAGGCGTAGTAAACGTATATGTGGTTAAATATAATTATGCACTTCGTTTATTAAATAATTACTCAACATATTATAAAATATTTTAATTAATATATTGTAATTCTTTACATTAGCGATTCAATTTGACTATAACTTTTAGATTCTAAGCGAAGCGAAGAATGTATTGGTTTTACAAAGATGTTTTTTTTTATATCTTATAACATAATTTCGGCTAGAAAAAATGGTTCAATTACCACGAAGAGAGTATGCTTTCGGTAGCAAATTGCGTCTAGTTTGTACTTTATTTGGCATATTTTTCGAATTTCTCAAAATTTCTTCAAAATTACAGTGTCTGTTCTTTTCAATTTTCGTATTTCGTGATAACTAATTGAGTTTTGATCGTAGGGACTTGAAATATATTTTGGGTACTCATATAGGCAGTATATGTATAAGACGCGTGATATGATTTTTGAACGGGTTGGTTAATTTTTTGACCAAGTATAGAGATTTGAACTTTTTTCCAAAAATGTTTAGTATTTTCTATAATTTTCGGTTTATCGGTTTTAAAATTTTATCAAAGTCTAACATATTTAACGTATTATGTTATTTATAAAATTAAAAAAAAAAGTTTAAAAAAAAATATATTTAGAAAAGTTTCAACACTGTTGGTTAGTATATACCAGTTTATAGTATGTATTATTGGTAATAGTTTGGTAAGTTTCCTAGAAAATATTAATGTAAAGTTAAAAGTTAGTACAAGAAATTTTTTAAACTAAATTGTAATTTAGATTATATAAAATTCAACTTTATTATTTTTTTGACATTATTAATAATCATTCCACGATATTTTATAAATTAAAATAAAATAATTTCTTATATAAGACTTAGGTTTAATATAAATTATATGTTTATTATCTTCATATTATAAAATTTTATAATACTTGCATTATATATAGAGATTTAATGTATAAAACTATGTTAATTTTATAAACAATTATAAATTGAAATTATTGACAATTTTATACAAATAATAAACATAACAAATCCAATACAAAATAACATTTTTTTTTTTATTGTTTGACATTGTTGTCATGTTATGTTTATATTATTTTTTTACATTTAATTGCATTTGTATATTTTATGTTAGAATTGAAAGGGTATAAGGCCCATCCAACACATTAAAATATAACCAATATAGTAGGCAATGTACTCTATATGCACTTTAATGAGTACACAGCAATGTGAATCTGTGGTTTGAATTATAATTTTATTTTGACAATGAAAAAATTAAATTTTGATGGCACTAAAATAATATAAAAAATAATTGACTCCTCTATTAACTGTTTTACTAACTTAATACATAATATTATTCAGCGATATCCTTAATCATTGATGCTATAGTATTATTAATTTTTGTGTAATTTATATAAAAAGTTAATTAGTGAATAAATTGAAAATATAAAACATGATTTTTCAATGTTGGTTGTATATTGGTGACAGTGATAAAATTGTAAAGTGATAGCTAATAATCATAGAGTTAAATTATAATTCAATTTTAAAGAAGATAAAATTTAATTTAAAATAAACTATAAAAAGTTTTGCCTGTTTTTCTAAAATAAATTTAATTCACAGAATGAGTATAAATCTCTAAATTGAGACGTATTGTATTTTAAAAATAAATATAAATTATTTATTCTAGAATACAAGAATAAAATGTTTTACAAAAATGTATGTTACAATTCAAATTACTTAAAGTTATAAATGAAAATTAATTTAATTACTGACCTCGCCAAATACGCTTCCAGCGCTTAAAGTAGCGATTTCAGTTTTTTGATCATCTGCAACCACGCTGAGAATACCTCTTTTTACTATATACATTTCTTTTCCTACATCTCCTTTTCGACATATGTAGTCACCAGGACTAAACACCTTTGAAACAAAATATGATAAATGTCAAAATACAATACAAATGTGTAATATTTCTATATGCACTTGAAGTCTGAGTTTGAGCACGAGTTCTTCTAATAGACCAGGTTCACAGTCCTGGAATATTTCGACTTTTTTTAACGTGTCGAGATGTACGTGTATTGCAATCTCAGCTTTTAATTTATCTGGTAAAGCTGCCAAAACACGTTCTTCATCAAGAGCCTATAATTAGAATTGGCTTTTTATTATATTTTTCATCATTATAATAAATTATAATACATACACGTTTTAAACTTATTATATAATATATAAAATGAAATATAATAATTATTTACAAACTTATTATATAGATGTTTATCAATAATAATTTAGTTTAGTTAGTTTAGTAAAAAATTGGATCCAATTGGAAAGTATATAACTAAATTAGATTTTTTTTTTTGTAAACAAACCAATTTTCAAGTTGTACCTAAATGTTTTAAATTTCGAATTAATTAAAAGTATTTACGTAGTTCTATTATATTTAAATTACTGTTTTTATATAAATTTATTATGACTGTGTAAACACATATTTTTTATTTACACAGGTCCACTTAAATATTTGATTAGTTACATTTTATATCTATTATGCAATAAATGATGTAAGTTTAGATTTATATTAAAATATTTTAGATTCTGAGTGAAGCGAAGAATGTATTGGTTTGAAAATGTTTTTTTTTATGTCTGAAGACACTTTTTTGGCTAGAAATAATGGTCACATTACCATAAATAGAGTATGCTTTCCGTACCACATTGCATTTAGTTGGTACTTTATTTAGCTAATTTTTTAAACTTCTTAAAAATTTTTCCTTGAGAATAGAAAAACTATCAAAAATTATGGAAAAACGACAAAATTCACGGAAATTGTAATTTTGACGAAATTGATTTTAGATTTTTCATGATAACTAATGCAATTTTGAATATAGGTTCTTGAAGTTGAAGGTTCTTTGAGTATTTTCATAGGTAGGTTACACACGTGGTAAAATTTTGGAATAGCCAATCAGTATATTGTATTGAGTTTCACTCAGAATCGTATTTACGAATATAATATTATTGCATTCAAATTTTAATTATAATAAACCCATAATTTTCTCGAGGAACGAAGGGACGAAGGAAGAACGTCTAAAATTGACCTTCTCACTTTTTTTATGTTACCTGTAATAGGTGATTTCTTTTATATTTAATATAAGTATCTTAAAACACATTTTTTCTTTTTAAAAATATTATGGAATAATAAGTTTTAAATTTTTAGATTTTATCAGAAAATTTTTATAATTTTAATTATAAATTTTATTTATAATTTCAAATAGAAGCGATTGTTATTGTATGTTTTAATATAAAATATTATATATTTACATACATATACATATATATAAATGTAATATTATATAATATAATTTATATATTACTTTTAAGTTTTGAAGCCATTGTAACTATATGATAATATATTATAATACAATAATGATTTGTATCTCTCCTTTGTGCCTATCATATAGTTCTTATAAGTTATGAGTTATTAACACTCAATAATAATAGCAATAATATAACTATAAAATATTAAATTAAAAAAATAGTATTATTTTATAAAATATGATAGCTATTGGTTAAATAGGTGCACAGGGTAATTTTCCTGTAAATATTGATAAAATAAAAATAATTTATTTGAAATTTCTTATTAATTAAGTCTCAGACTTAGTCTGCATTTAGTACTGACGATGACAACATTGTTGTCGAAATACGTATACACTAAATAAGAGGTACAAATTTTTTGTGGATTGAACTATTATATTATTGAATTTCATTATTTTATCATAAATAATTTTTCTGTTTTATGTTAGTTGATAAATAAATAAAATTCATAAAAATAAACGTTATATATATTATTGTACACTTGACTGAGTGTCACTCAAAATCGTATTTATTAAAATTAAAATTAGAACATTTCACTACTAATTTCTTCAAGGATCCAACGGATGAAGGAGGAACACCCAGATCGAGTTCCTGGTTTTCTTATAATTTTTAATTAAATTACTTAACTTGCATTTATATTTATATTATTCTTTTCATATTTTTTTTTGTGTATCTAATCAACGTATCAACATACTCGTTTTAAATTATATTGTATATTATATTTAATTATACATTTCTTATTGGGCAAGAATACGATAATTTGCTTATTACGATCGTAGTTAGTATAAAAGTTAACCTTATATATAAGATCGATATTTTAGAGGACTACAAATTTGACAATCTCGACGAAAAAGTAATTTCTATCGAATAAGGTACGGCGGAAAGGTCAATATACCCTTATACATGTATAAGTATGTATTGTATATATATATAATTATTTCTCTTTTTGATATATTACGATTGTAACGTAGTAAAATTATATATATTAAATATAATATTTCAAAATATATTTATATTAAATGTTATATATTACAATTGTATAATTTATTATAATATATTGTTTTTATATATTATATATGTACTTCCATATAAAACTTTGATTTATAAAATAACAAAGTTTTAATACCGATGAATTTATTTGTACAAAGTAGTTCTCATTACATAGCAGTGATCTTTAAAGACGATATCTACACTAAGGTTTAATAGATGTGATGACCATTGGATCATGGAAGTACAGAAGTTTCCTTATAAATTGCCATTTTCCGTTGTGTACTTTGTTCATTTTTAATCTTTGAGTTTCCAGTGGCAAGTGTTGGTATTTGGACAAAGAAATTTTCATTTTGAATGGTGACCAAAAAAAAAAAAAAACAACTATATAATTAATTACTACGTGTCACTCATTGCGTTATAATGGATGAAATTTATGTTGTTTTTTTTGTGTTTCTATATGTATATAATATGTGATTTGAGATTTATGTGGTTGGAGGTTTATTCAAGGAGAAGTTCCTATGTTATTCGTTACCGTTTTATTATGATTTAACACCCATATAGTTTGATTTAGGTCACCCACCATCCAGAATACTATAATCTTTTCCATAGTATCGCATTCATGTGATCTAGAAAGAAAATTAAAGAATAAAAAACTGGCTGGATATTGATTGAAGAAGCACCTCGAAAAGTTTAGATAATTGTGGTGGGAGGTCCTTTAAAAATAAAATAGAAATTGAATTAAGATTGAGAGTAATGATAACTCATTGTACTATGAATGAAATAATTTAAATAATTTTTAATTATGTATAGCATTCATATTCAAAAATGTGTAGTATTTTGTCAGCCTATGATGTAAAATATGATTTAATCACGATATAATAAATTAAATAATTCCAGCATATAATTATTTAAACTATATTGATAATTAAACTAATGATATATTGATATATTGATATATATATATATATATATATAATTAAATACATATATTAAAGTAATTTTTATATATTCAGTCTTAAATTTATAATTTATTATTAAGCATTTAAAAAAATAATACATATAAATATATTTATTATATAATTTTTATATATATAATTTATTATTTTTGTTATAAATTTAAGACTAAATATATTAAAATTTCTTTAATATTTGTATTTAATTGTTTCTGATTATGGCAAATGACAATTATTAAACAATTCTGTATTAACATTTTTTTTCTATAATACATTTAATATATTTAGTTAAATAATCCATACTTACAAATTTGGACGGAATACCGAATATGAATGATATTTTAAAAATAAAAATAATTTAGGTTTTTCAACCAGATCATTTTACATAGGTTAGCGATAAAGTAATAATAATTTTTTTGCTGATATAAATTATTTAAAGATAAATATAAAATATACCAATTAATTTTAATCATTAATACTGGTAGTTATTACAACAATGTGATATGAGATAAAAATAATTTTTTGGTTCCGAGATATTTAACACCTATAATATACCAAATTATTATACATTTTATATAAATTTACTTAGAACAGTTTATTCTATTATCGAAGAAATTTAGATATATATTATATTTAAATCATTTAATATCTACCTAACCTAGTAAATATAAATATAAAATTGTTAAAATTAAATTCCTACTACGGCGTATTACATAGGCAATATTGATACGTGTCTGTTTAAGTGAAAACAATTTTACATAACTAGATTACTTTTCAATTTTTAATTTTGTTTGAGCTTATTTTACTAATATTGTATTAATATTTTTTTATCATTTTACAAAAATGAGGAAATAATCCAATAATTTGTTTAAATTAATATATTGATCGTGACATAATGCACATATAAGGGAAATAACCAATGATACATTGTATAAAATAATATAATTATTAGTTAACGTATTCACTATTTCCTTTTAAAATAGAATATTTTTTATATCGAAATATTATTAATTATATGTTTAAAATAAATAATTATTTTAAAATTCTATTAAGCTATTAAAAAAGTAGATTTTATGAAATATAAAATAATAATAAAAATTGTATATTTTCTGTACAAAAATTTGCACATATCATACAACAATATTAATATACATAATATAGGTATTATATATTTAGAAATAACAAATACTTTTTTTTTACCTCCTTATACATAATATATTTAATAAGTTTATTGGTATATTCGTATATTAAATAAATATAAGCTAAGTTTATAGAAATTACAATGTTAATATTTTTAAATAGGTATTGAATAGTTTGTAATATACATTTAAAATAAAATAAAATATTGTTTATAAATATTAATTGTATCATAAAATATTGATTACTTAGAAAATAATTTGTTTTGATGTGTTTTTAAAATTTAGAATACAAAAGAAATTAGATCTACGCTTATTTTTAAATTATTATTATATTTTTGTAATTTTTGTTATTTACGACATATGTTCAAGTTAGGATTGAGTATATATATATATATATATATATATATACTAAATTTGAGTTATATTTGTTTATGTTTTGTTGTACGTTATCTGAAGGTACGGTGTATTTTGTTATATTGTTATTTGTATTAAGTATAGAGGTTCAAATAGCCAATAATATTAAAAAGTAATAAGAAAAGGATAAAAAATATTATCATTTTACATTGTGTCAAAATCTTAAATTTATAATTATTATTGAGTTTTACTACAGTTAGCTAAATGTATTATACTATACGAGTATACGACGCTATTCGTCCATGTATAATTTTTATTGAATTTTATTATTTTTAAATACATATAATATTATTTTAGCTAATCGTTATAATAATTATATTTATTTATTGCATTTTTTTATATTTACTATTGGTATATTTATTATGTATACGAAAATTATTTATATATATATATATAATAGCTATAATATATATGAATATAGATATAGATTACGCGGTAATAAACCACTTATGGAATCAAAATGGTAGCCTCCACTTGGGAGACAATTTTCAGATTTTTAAATTATTTAAATTAGATCTATATGCAATACGCGTACCATGTATTCAGTTCAGTGATATAAACTAAATTAAATTAAAAACTATTTCAATTTTTAAGTTGATAAATTGGCTGTCATTATTTAAATTATAAGTAAATATTTGATTATTTAATTATGTAATAATAGTTTTAATATTATTATATAAATATTTATTAATTAATAATTGATGTATTAATTGCGTAAAGTAATATAATTGATTGATTATATATTTTCATTGATTGTAGTATATATTACATTATAGTATTAATTTTGTTCTTTTTGAAATTATAATATCGATTTCTTAAAGTCTAGAAATATGTACATATGGTTTTATGGTCCAATTACATAGTTTGATTGGAATACTATATGATAAATACTACAAGACATCTTAAAATATAATTTATAGTCACAATATAAAAAGGTTATACCATGTTATTTAATTATTTCAATAATATTTTTAAGTTTTAAAACTATGCTTTGTTCTAAAAATACGGTATTAAATTGAAATCGGTACTTATAAAATAATATATTAAAAAAGCTTTGTATTTTAGTATTAAATAAATTAAAATAAAGTAATTATTAGGCTTGTAGGAATAACTGGATCATGAAAAGTGACTGATTTAAATGCATAATCCGTTATAAACGATTTTAATACTTAGATAAGTAATATCCTGATATTTTAACTGTCTTTTAATAAGCTCTCTCCTTTCTTAACATAAGCTGTGGTTATGGAGGATAGTGAGTGTTATTTAAGAATATTAAACAACATTTTATCATCAAGTTAAATATAAATTAAAGCGTTTAGTTTGTTATAAATGTAAATTTGATAAAAAATTTGTTTATAAAATAGTTTATAACTGTTATATTATATTATAAATTCGATGTTTTCATGTAAAAGTTTAAAATAACAATTTTGAAACAATATGAAAATTATTATATTATTTATTTCATGTATATTTATAATTTCAACAATTAATAATTTTATACTTTTTATAATTTTGTTGCTAACATTATTATTTATTTAACTTAATTAGATCATAATTATATATGTATGTATAATGTATATAGTATAAGAAATTCCCATTTAAAATATACGAGTATACACAGTCATACAATTTATAAATATTTATATTACATTTTATGTATTAACATTTCTATAATAAAAATAAACTTTTGAAAATTTAGTGTTAGAATATTTAGAATGAATACATAGGTGTATGAAGTTTCATTAATTTTATTTTGGTAATCGCGGTAGTTATTTTGTTCACTGTGAAAATAAATAGTAATAAACTATAACTTATAGTTAATTAAAATTGTATTATCAAAATATAATTTTACAATTAATTAATACTGATTTGTTTGTTAAATAATATAAATATTTCCATTATAAATATTTAAAAAAAATTAAAAATATCAATGCAGATATATTTTAACATAATATATTCATTTAAATCTGTTCATATTTTATCATAGTTATAACGATTGATAAAATAATGGGTACTATTGTCAGGACTTAAAGTGGGAAAAAATTTCAGGGGGGACTAATGTCTCCATATAGTTTTAAGCGTTCCATATATCATTTTATGTCCCCAGAGCGTTTTGTAATGTGTAATTTGTTAAAGATGACGCTTTTTAACCACCATTAGAGGTAGGGGGACTGAGTCCTCTTACGTCCCCCCCACTTTAACCCCTGACTATTGCCCATGAGTTGAATTTATATTAAGAGCTTTAGTCTTTAATTTTAAAATACGCCGTAAGTTTAAATTATTATAAATTGACATCGTGAAACATTTATAGTTCTTAGTTTTCTACTGTAGATTTATGATAAACTATTAAGTAAATTTAGATATTCTATAAAAAATATAAAATAAAACTTATTTATTATAAATATTATGAATATTCTTTGAATGTAGTTATTAATTAATATATAGTAGATACATTTGTTCCATAAAAAACCACGTCCAAAACCTTACCTGTTTGTTGGCCCAAGTATAAGCGAACCATCTGATGACCCTTGCTTCCAATTCCTTGGAAACTCGTCGGAAAGCCATGTATTGTTTTACACCGTCCATACGGTTTTGAAACTCAACCCTGGCCACGTTCATATTACTGATCATACTGCCGATATTGCCCACAATTGTAGCGAATATCAGTACACCGGCAAGAAAATCAGCTACTACAAACACGTGTTCTAGTTCATTTTCCGGCTGCGGTGTCTCACCTGTAAATCGGTGGTGTTTAGTTAAGTTATTGGTTAAAATATCGTGTTTTAAGCTTTTAAACCAAAATAAGTTTTATCATTTTTAGCTATAGAGATAAAAAGATAGAGAGAGAGAGAGAGAGAGAGAGAGAGAAAATAAATAGATGACATATAGTATAAAACGCGCACTGTACACTGTATCAAGTTTGGATAAAAACTACACTTTATTCCACTATAAAACGTGAAGGAAAGTGATAAAGCTGTTGTTACTTTTATTTTTCATATGGTCCAACAAGCGTTTAACTTTTTCTTCCGTTCTAAGAAAAGTTTTATACTAGAAGGTATGTAACTATACTAGTACATTAATATTATATAGCACTATGAGATAGTGTGTGAAACTGTGAACTAAAAAAAATTACTACTAATAACTGATCAATAAATTATTTATATAGATGTCTTAGCTGTCTTGTTATTAAAAATGTTGTAATTGCAGTAAAGGTTATTTAAATATTTATTTGACTTGCAATTTTTATGTAAATTACTACTTAATCACATTATTAACTGTCCTGAACTTCTTGAACATTTAAATTTTTAAAATTATTTTTTTTCAATTTCAGAAATAAACCGATTTTCTATTCTTTAAATGCTTCTAATACATACAACATGTTCTTTCCTGTCAATAAACTAATGTAAATAGTTAATTATCTATGTAATTTTGACTTATTTCACTTATCAATTACCACATTAATAGAATCTTTATATTTATAATAATTTATAATTGTTCACTTTTATTTATAACCTATATTCATTTATTATATTATCTTGTTTTTTGTCCTTATACGAAGTATGTTGTATTAATTATTGATTTTATAATTTAAGTTTAAACGAAATACTATAAATTGAAAAAAATTGAATTAAAGAAAAACTGTTATATCATAAATTGTAATTGGAATACTATTTTCGTAATAAAAAGTAAATTATTATTATATATTATAAGTTATTATAAACATATTTGGAGAAATGATTATCTATTTAAACGGTATCGCCGGTTTCCGGTGTACTGCGTTCTGCAGTGTTGGAACGTATTGCACTAATGGATTAACTAAAATATACAATTAAGTATTTTATAAGGCATAGGAATATAACAGTGATTATTTTGACAAATGTCTTACGATATTTGAAAATTATAATTTTTTAAAAAATATTATTCTATAACGAGGTTTGCGAAAAGTCCAATAAATAACTATATCTTTGTATAATATGCTCGGGGGGGGGGAATGAAATAATAAAAACCATTTTTCCCGCATAATGTTAGCCAGCTGATTCTTATCGACCGTTACCGGCACGCTAAATGTTTATGACGCGAAATTCTTTTGTACAGTTATTCCCAGATGACATACATTCCGCATTAGCATCGTCGGTGATGGTCGGGTGTGACGTATAATGGTGGGAAATATTGCGATCGAGAAAAACGGGCTCACCACCCAGACCGTCAAACGGACGCAGTTTTTGCTTTCCGAAAACCTTTCCGTGCCAGCATGATGAACGACTATGAATTTATTTTGCGGATCTTCTCCTCCGCCGTCAGTCACAACTACTCTGTGTCTGGTGATGTTAACCGAATACACTGCCTGTATTTACGTTTATTTTATATTTCCGTCTTTTTTTTTTTTGTATATATTACGAAATTATACATTACACACATACATAATATATAGAACGTTCCATTGTGTTTGTCCTTCCTCAATAACTTTTTGTTCAAAAGTCTTTTAATTTTTATTAGGTTTCTATTACGGTATACGTATACAACTTTTATCATTTTTAAAATGTTGACAAGGAAGGCAGTAGAGTTATACACTTATAATGTTTTTTTCTGTATACATTTTTAATTTGTATTTAATGTTCACAACAAATGAAATATTTAATTTGATGCATTTAATAAAATCATGTTTATATAAACTGCAGGCAATCTTAGATTTTTAAAAAATAACGTACTTAAATAACAATTTCAGTTTTTACTTCAAGTATATAAAACAGTATATTTAAATAAACTAAATGTTTCTCTTTTTCACCCGAGTAATTTTTAAAAATACGAAATGGGTAAAAAGTTATAATAAGTTCTGGGTAGAACAAACACTTAACAATCTTAAATTCTGTATATTATTATAACAGTGTGTGTATAATTCCCAGGTCTTTTCTCACGATGCTTTTATTTACTATAGTTTTTTTCACCCCTTCATTTGTCTTAGCGCCTGCGACAGATGTTTTTGGATATGATTATACCGCTGGCTAAATCATCATAAAAAAGAGAAAAATTTGTATTAATGGTATACGGCTACCGTCAGTCAAATGCCCATCGTTTTGCATCATATATTGTGTGAATATATAAATAACAGGATTTTTTTTCTGTTTTCGATCCTATGTCCCGATTATATTTTTGCAAAAGAAAACTTAAAATTATTTCTTTGATAAAATATATAGTAGTAAAAAAAATACGATTTTCTCTTTCAATTTAAATAATATTTTTAATCATAATATACCTTCACTGAGTATTAAATTTTTTTTTTTTTTAAATAGAAATTAATATGACATTGAGTACAATAATAATCTCGTGATATACGTATTAAAATATTAACTTTTTAATTTTTTAAATAATACTGCCTTTAAATTTATTCAAATCTTGAATTGAATACCTATTTGCGATTTGTAGATATATACAATTAAATTTTTTGTGTGTGCATGTTCGGGCCAGAACGTAACAATTATAATTGTCGTCCCTTTCACCACTATAGGCTAATTAATGTTTATAATATAATTATATGTTATCAAGAGGGAAACGCCCGTTCAAAGTTTGTATGTCATACGTGTTTATATACCTATCATTGTTAAAATTATTATTATCGTCTATTTGTTATCGTGTGTATATTGTCTTGTGAAAATCGTTTGTATATTGAGATCATCTGAGATTATAAAACACCGTGAAAAAAAATCGGATGTGAACCGTTGAAGCGGCTGGAGTTTTTTCTGAATTATACAACGCCATTGTCGAGTTATTTATTATATATATATTGTTCCTATATTTGCATTGATTTATATTATTTTTTAGACATAAGTCATAGATGAATAGAGAGATTAGCCAATCAGCTGAAATATTGCGGTTATTATTAAACGTAGTAAGTAATAATATTGTGAACTTATCATATTAAATTGTAGTTTCAGACAGTAATTTTATATTATATTTATATTGTTTTATTTGTATCAGCACTAATCGCCAATAAAAGTTATACCGACACTAATCGTCAAATTAATATTATTGTTACCAATTTTTTTGTTAATTATAAAATTATTATTTATTCTATGTTTAGGCGCTAATCACCAAATATTTTATTGTTTATTATTTGAATTTTATATTAGTATTGTGCCCAACAGGCAAATATTAAATTATTTATCTTGTTGTGTGAATTTTATTTATTGTTTATTTGAAATATTTATTATTTGGTATTTAGTTGTATCATTGATTATAGAATAGATATGATTATATGAGATAGATTGATTATTATCCAAAAATGTATTTATTTTACAATAAATATTTATTCAGAGTATGCTTTTAGAAAAAAACAATAATGTTTTGACTTTCAATATTCATTATTTTTTTAAAAATTACGTAGTACGTTAAATGTAATATTTTCTTTTGAATTTTCAATCACTCAGTACAATGGTATACGAATATAGATCTGAAATTAGTACAATAATTGTTTTTACTTTGAAACTATATTACTAAATAAAATAATTTTTTTTGGTATAACTTATCTAATATATTTAAAAAAAAAAAGTTAAATGAATTGAATAATATTGTATTCTTATTATTAATTTTGTATTATACAATTAATAATTATTATGTTGAATTTCAACTTCAATATCTTGGATTTAAATAACCAAAAGTTGTAATTTTTCTTTTGTGTAAATCCTTGAAATGATATTAAATCGGATTTGATAAATAATTCTCATTTAATCATTATTATGCTTTACATACAAATCTATGGTATAAATTGATTTGTTAAAAATTAAAGAGACGTTCATCTAAGTGTAACCAGAACCTATTTATATTTACTATAATATAATATAAATTTATATTTTAAATTCACAAAGTCATGTATGAACTTAATTATGAACTTGAGTATAATAATAATAAAAATATTTTATTATAGTCATGTTTATTATTTATAATGTTTTAGTAAATTTATTTAATGTATTTGTTTTATTATTTATTGGCATTAATCAGTTATTCACTTACCTATTGTCGTGAGTGTGAGTGTTGACCAATAAAAACAGTAAATATACTGTCTAGAAAGTGACGAATTTCTAGCACCTTGTAAGTTGTACACCCAGTTGTCTGATCCGAAGCCGATTATATAACTTATAGCAAAGTACAAACACGAGTTCCAGTGTATGAGTATAAGTATTGCAAACACCACCTTACATATACGAAACACGTTTGGGTAACCGGTTTTGGTTTCAGTGCGGTCGAAGAACTCAAGCATCCTAGGTATCCGGAGTAGTCGATTAGCTCGTACGATTACCGGACACGGTAGGACTTCTGCTGAACATCTACCGGATGACCACCAAAAATACGCTAAGTCTGTGGGAAGTAAACTTAAGAAGTCTGATTTCCATTTAGACGTATTGAAATAGTTTTCCCGTAATTTGTGAGAATCACGAACCATAAGACCTTGGTCTAGAAAACCTAAAAAAACAGCAAGCATTAAAATTATATATAAATTTAATTAATTATTAATAACTTATATACATTTAAAAAAAAAAAAA
This sequence comes from Eriosoma lanigerum, assembly GCA_013282895.1. Classification (NCBI taxonomy): domain Eukaryota; kingdom Metazoa; phylum Arthropoda; class Insecta; order Hemiptera; family Aphididae; genus Eriosoma; species Eriosoma lanigerum. The sequence continues at coordinate 44,376,088 of CM023357.1, forward strand.
TATATTACTATTATTATTATTATAAAATTAAAAGTCTTTTAGCTATAAAAAACGACAAAATATGCAAGCATATATGCAAAATAATATTTGTTTTTAATTATTAATTAAAAATATTTTATATTTATATTTAAATTTTATTAATAAAAATACTGTATACAATATATTAGAATATTAAACTTGTTAAATATATTCTTCAAAGAATATCTTATTGTCGTCTCTTCTTCTTCAGTAACTACAAATTTTAAATAAATAATATTTTTAGTTGGATAGTTAATATGTTTAAATATAAAATTTATGTTATATATTTATAATTATTAAAAGGGAATGTTCGATATCAATGGAATTTATCGGAGAATTTTTGAAATATGGATAATCATCAATTCTTAATTTTTCAGGTATTCCACTCATTGAGGTTTCTTTATCAGTTAACATTTTACAAATTTTACTAATAGTTTAATTATTAACCGATATTTTAATCATATTTTGTCAGAGTTTATTTAATGATTGTGTTGTGTAATAATTAAAAAGTAGGAAGGTCGATTTTGAACGTTCTTCCTTCGTCCGCTTATCCAAAAATTTGTTTTCTATTATAATTAAGATTTGAATGCAATGATATTACATTAGAAAATACGATTTTGAGTAAAATTCAATATAGTATAATATACTATACTGATAATCCGTTGCAAAATTTTACCACATTTGTAAATGACCCATGAGATTAGATACTTAAAAAAATTTAAAGGATCCTACGTTCAAAATTACATAAGTTATTTTAAAAATCAAAATCAATTTCGTCAAAATTACGATTTCTCTAAATTTTGCCGTTTTTCGTTATTTTTTGGTAGTTTTTCTTTTATCAAGGAAAATTTTTTTAGAAATTCGTATAATGAGCTTTAAAATGTACTAAATAAATTAAATTTTCTACGGAATACATAAAAATAACAATTATAGTTATATTCTATTCATGGTAATCGGACCATTATTTTTACCCAAAAAAATGTCTTCATATTTTTAAAAACACAAAAATCAATGTGAAATATTAAAGCTTTCAAAAAAAAAAAAATTGAATTACGATTTTCAAAATATTTTGTCAATTGGTTAAGTATTATTTGATTATGCTTCTATAATATGTTTAAACCGTAAAACCTAAAATTGCAAGTAATATAAAATATTTTTGAGAAAAAACGCTTTCAGATATAAAAAAAAAAATATCTTTGTGAAACCTATACATTCTTAGTTTCATTCTGAATCTAAAATAGAAAAGATCGCAAGAAAACGTAACATTTTTAAAATAATTACTTTGGTTTTTTATATTTTATACAATTGTGAATGATATATATATATATGAATAAAAAGTTTAAAAAATATAAGAAATATTTAAATTAAAAAATTGCTTTATTCAGACACCAAATATATTTGTTTTTTACTCGATTTTTTTGTTCCTATTAAAATCAAATTTGTAAATGCTATAAGTCTCTACCCTAATTATTATTACCTGATGTCCATTGAAAATCTAAAAATTCAACCACATTCTGCACTTTCACAATTTTAATTCTACATTCTAGTTGAGAATTGCGGAGCTTCTACATTATATAATATTTTAAAGATGAATATTTTCTTTACATTTTTAATAAAAATTATATTTTTAAAATAGTAAAATATTATTACATCTTAAATTATAAAAAAATAACATTTATTATTATGAGTATTGGTGTAGTAATAAAGAATTGTAAAGTATGTAAAGATTATTTTGATTATACAAAATTGAATAAACAATGCACAAAAATTATTCACTTTTCTATAATTTACAAACAGGTTCAAAAGCTCTATAATCTTAAATGAAAAGTTTAAACAATAGAATAGTTCAATGACGCACTTATAATAGACCAAGAAAATTAATTAGTTACCTTAACCTAATTTATGTTGTAACTTCTTCTTCGCTATTTCGCGCAACAAGTTGGGTAATAATCATTTAGCGAAATGTGTGATCAATTTTTTATGGAAATTTGACCTAAAATTATTGCTAAATTGCTAATATGTTAAGATATTATAATATTTATTTTTTATGTCATACAATGATTACAATGATATAATATGAACTTAAAATTGTAAAATAAAAATATAAAAAGCGGGAACGTCAATTTAGGATGTTCCTTCTTCGTCCCTTCGGTTTTCGGAGAAATTAGTGGTTTATTATAATTATTAAGATTTAAATGCAATAATATTGCATTAGATAATACGATTCTGAGTTAATCTTTATATATTATACTGATAATACATTCCATAATTTTGAGTATAAATTACGTATGTATATATTAAAAATGAATTTCATATCTCTACGATCAAAATTCAAGGAGCTATAATTTCATGATAAAAATTGTTAGTCGATGATGAGTTAAATAAAGTACCAACTAGATGAAATTTGGTATAGAAAGGGTATTTTATTTGTGGTAATCGGACCATTATTTTTACCCGAAAAAATGTTTTTATACATCAGAAAAAAATAAAAATATAAAGCCTATAAAAAAATTGTCAGTCACGACTTTTAAAATATTTTGTAAAAAGATTAAGTAGTATAAAGTATTAGGTATTAAGTAGTATAAGTAGGCGTTTATAAAATTTTTAAACTTATCGACCAGAAAATGATGCAAATACATCATGCATAAAACTCCGATTTCTCATTATTAATAAATTGTATACTAAATTAAAATAACATGTATCAGGACAACTCAATTTTTTTAATGCAATTTTCTGATGGGATAACTTTTATTTAAATGAAATTTTTTTAAACTATTTTAATATAATTAATTTTTAAAATGCACGTCGTTTACACATCATCGGATTCGGTTTTTAGGAAAATCTTTAGGGCGATAAAATAACATAATAGACACGCACGTAACGGGTATATTATTGTAGTAAAATTTCATAAACAAAACAAACCACTGCTGCATATAATAATATAATAATCTATTGTATAAAATTAATGATCGCGGGGTAGAAATTTAAGTGAGACCGCAACTGACATAGGTATTGTGTGTGTCAAACGCGTATTATAGGTATATGTTTATTGTGGTAGCATGTAGTTGTGCTATGGTGATTTCAAACTATTGTCGACTAAACAACACCAAGACGGGTTTTTGGTTTTGTTTTTACACATGCTTTATACACACCGTGGTAACATGGTTATCGCGGTTATCCGAGAAATGTACTGCATAGACTAAAAATTCAACGGAATAAATACCCCATGAATCACGAATGGCATTAGTAGATCGTAGATGTATATAATATATATACAGAGTGTCCCAGTAACTACGATACAGGGTTGTACGAAGTGAAAATACGATAATTTGGTGGTTTCAAGTTTGGGCGTAAAATTGTATTATTATACTAAAATATGGCTTCAATTGACTATATTAAGGTTTCCAGGCATAAAACTATTATAATTATGTCATAATGTTTATTATTTTTAAGAAAAAGGCAGTATTTTTTTGATAAACCTTTTATTTTACATTCATACTATATACGCAACGGTACCGATTGCTACGTTAGAACGCGATTGAACTATAATCGATTTACGGTATTAACATTCACCGTGTCTATCGTTATATAATATTATAGATACGATTAATCACAACAAGATAAAATAATATCGTTTGTCAATAAGTATAAATCGCTTGAAATATTATTTTAGTTTATTTAGCTAGGTTTTATCTGCAGTTAAGTGGTAAGATAAAACTGTCTTAAAACATAAAACTAGAATCACAACATTGTTAAAGTATAAGTACAAATTTAGATTCGTGAGTTAGTTGGTCATCAATTTGTCATATACGTAATTATTTTTTCAATTAAAATACATAGACAAACTCAAGCATTTAAGTAATTTAATTTACGAATGGCCTATTAAAATGTAAATAAAAAACAAACTATTCTCTATGAGACAACGTACGTTATTGTCTCTCATCGACGGTATTCCTGATTATTTGACAATAATCCATTACCGGTCTATATTTTTTTATAAATAAAAATTTAACGTTATGTTTAATACTCGTAATAATCGTAATGATCGTTTTCACGTTTTCCATAAAAACGTTTGGTATTGGTATGGCCAAGCAATAGAGCCGGCGGCGGCGAGCCTGTATAATTGTAAAATAATAATATTCGTGTTTTATTACATTTGGTTTGTATTATTCGCGCGGAAAATTAAAACATATTATAATATAAATAATAATAATAATAATAATAATAATAATGTTATTTTATATACATCACACAGTATAGCGGCAAAAATTGTCCGAAAATATTATATTATTACAGTGTCCTATTAATATTTACGAGAGCTTTAACGGTGTGTAACCGTCGTCCACTACACGCCGTATATATATATAATATTATATTGTCGCGCGATACGCATCGGTCCCCGAACGTTATTAATGATGTCCCCCCGGAACTCGTTGGAACCCGGACGTTGTAAATAAATGTGCGTGCACGCGTTTTATTTCCCAGTGTGATTTACTGCCGTTTGTCCTGCGTTAGTGTCACGGCGGCGGCGGCGGGTCAGAGCGGGATTGCGTTGTACGAAAGGAGTTCGTCGCCCGTTTACCGACGACCCACCGCCGCGACACAAAAGACGACGACGAAACCGAGAAATTTGTCGCATTTGGTTGTCGAATTGTCCGGAAAGAAATGTCCGATATCCAACGTGCCGTAATGTGTGTGTATGCGTGCGCACACGAGCCCGCAAACGACGTATGATATTATTTTATAGTTTAGGTTTGAGTACGCAATGCCGTATATCATTATACATTATAGCCACGCAATCGACACCTTACGCATTTCATTTGCGTTAGATACTTAAATTGTTCGTACAATATAAGATAATTCGATAAATCGGAATAATTATTATTATATAAATCGTGGTTTGTTCTTGCTGACATTCGCGTAGTCTAATCAATATACCTGATACCTATATAAAATAATACCTGCCGGTTGCGAGTAATGCAAACTTGTTACATAGGCCAACGCGCGGTTATTGTTGGGTATGCTTCCGAAACACCTGCGAGATACAATTGTTTTGCCTTTAAAATAAAATTTTAATTTTTTATCGAGTATACGAATTGATAATATTATATTATAATGATTTACTCGTTTAACCGTAGTTCTATGTTATCTACGGGTATGAATAAAACCAATGTACACTGTGTTTTTTATTTTAATTTTTAAACTGTTAGGTTAGGATTAGTTTGAAGTAATAAGTAGGTAGTAAAGTATTTTTTAAATTGAATTACCTATATACAGATTTAAAATATGACTGAACTAAAATAAAAATTATTTATTTATTATTATAAAAATTACATAATGCTAATGAAATGCTGCACACGCCTATTCTTTGATTAATTGTATGTAATATATTATTAAAATAATATTTTATGTAGCTAATTAGTTTTAAAGCTTAAATTCAATATGTTTTTATTAAGATGATTATGTTTCTATTAACTTATCTTTATCTTCTTCTACTACTTCGTCTTACACTCCTAACTAGATGGCGTCTGATATTATAGTCCTCACGGGCGTGCATAGATTTCTATATAGTAGGTTTTATAACAAAATCAGTTTTTCAACTAATGTAGACAAAGATGTTAAGATGTCTTAGTTAATATAATGCAGATCCATAGATACGCGGCTTTGTAATTATGACGTCACAAAATTATTATAATTTTTATAAACAATTTACTATATTTCAATAAAATATATTATATTATATTTACACAATAAACTTCTAAAAACAATTCAAACCTTTTTTTTTTTGGTTGTTCTCTAACCTTTTTACTTTTTATTTTATTTTCTTAATAAGTCTCACTGCTTCATAATTATATTTCCTTATAAGATGTCTAAACCACCTCAGCGTATTTTCTTTCATTTTCCTTACAATTGATACAACTTCTACACTTCCCTTTATGTATTAATTTCTTATTTTTTCTTGTTACTCTTCATATCAATCTTAACATTCTAATTTCTTCTACACAAATTCTCTATTTTATTTAATTGTTTACAACCCACACGCAGATGCTAAGTTCCAGTTAAAGATCCATTCATCCTTTATCCTATTTTTCATGTTCTCAGAACAACCATTATTTTCACTGCCTATCTTAAGTACTTGAACCTATCTATCATTTGTACTACATCATCACTCATCTATATTACATACTTTACTATATTAGTTCTGCATCTAATATTTATTTTTATTTAAATATCAATTATTAAAGTTGTCCAACGATAACTTTAAATCTATCTGTATAAGTTTTTTTTTTTTTACAGAATGTATATTCATAATTTATTTAAATGGTTGGATTATAATTTGTATCCAATAAATACACGATAGATGTTACTTTGTTACTTAATTGTTTTTTTTTCGTGATTAATCATTCGTCGTCTCTTAGCCTCATATGATAGATAATTACTTTAAATTAACTCTTTAATTAGCACAACACTGAATTATATTCACAGAATATGTTTTTTAAATATTGATCGATTGTTTTGTCACCGTCAGCTACATGTGATGCTATAGGTTAGGTAGTTGTTATATATTATAACATTTATGACATAATAATTTATTATAATTTTTTTCTGTAATGATTAATTAGAGAAGACAGAAAAATGTCGCTATATATTGCTATTACTATCAATATTTATATGACTATGCATTTTAGTATAACAATTATTTATACTTAGGTACGTAAAAAATTCTGAGGGTTGTTATTTCTATTTTTCTTCGACGCTATTTGTAGTAGAGTCTAAATGAGGAATTTGATCCTATACGTTTTAATTATTATGAAAGATATTGTGTCACAATCGATACATTATTATTAATTTATAACCAATACCATCATGCATGTTGTATTTAGGCTTCTTGCACTTGTGGTGCATGCGAAAACCCCAAAAAGAGTATTTATTACTCTTACTAAAAAAAATACTTACTAACAATATTTGATGAAAATATTTATCACTGTAATTTTATCAAATACGTTAATACACGATAATCCGAGATTTTCAAGAAAGACTTTAATAGCAAAAAATAATACTAATAACATTTTTAAATCACTTTTTAAATTGTTTTAAATACAATTTGTAAATTTACTTTTTATAATAAATATTAATATTAATTTAGTATTTTATAGCCGAATATTATATGAGAATGATAATAACTCCATAGTTGACTAAAGTTGCTTATTTTTGTAATTTAATATGATTATAAATATGTTTCAATGATGATCATCAGAATTTGTATTACATATGTTTGCAATAATTGTATTTTTAATACAATAAATGAATATGGTATAATTGATTTATTATATATATATAATGATAATTATATAAGAATTATAAAGAAACCTTAGAATACATATAAATTAATATTGTAGAAGTCCTAAAAAAAAATAATTGTATTTAATTAGATTTTATATTATTTTTATTTGTTGTTTTTTTAGGTCAAATTTAAATATGATATTAGTCTCTTTTTAGAAAAAAAAAAAACATTGTTTTTATTATATATTGATATCTATAACCTACATTATTATGTATGGATAATTGTGTGTTGTAAATTTTCAACTTCTTATTAGACTGATGGTTTTAAATGAATATTACTGATTTATGTATTATTATCTATTAATTATAAATAATAAATACTTTTATTGCATTAAAATAACTAAAATCAAAGCCTTTATTATATTTATCGTTAACCTTTAAATTGTTTATAAAAACTTTGGATAATAATCATAAATGATTATTTTTTTTAAATAATAAATTGTATAACTAAATACACATAATTTTTGAATTTTGTTTTTCAATATTACCTTTTAGTTTTGATTATTATAAATATTATATTTTTCTTATATGAAATAATAAAATAAATTAATCCAAAATTACGAAATAATACTACACATATCGATAATTTAAGTACTTTTAATAACAAACTACTAAAACTATTCTGATTCATATTTAAGTTTTTAAAAATGTTTTTAACTGTTATTGGAAGACTTCATTAAGGTTCATCCCTCCCTATTTTATTATAAAATATAATATTACATTTTTTGGTTATGGGTGATTTTAAAACAATCGACTTCCCTCCTCACAGTAATAATACTTTAAAAGAGTAGTTGAAATTTTAACTTTAGTTCTTGTTGTGTCGATATATGTAAATATGAATAATTTTAGTGTATTCATTTTGTTTTAGGTATGTATTTTATTGAATATGAAATACATTAATAATAAGAATTAACAAGGTGTCTTATAAGTTACTCAATATTGAGTTCATAAACGCCTATATAGACTTTTGTAACGATTTGGCACAAGTTTGGTTACAAAAATAAGGAAAAAATTCGTATAAGAAGAAAAAGTTAATCCCAAACATTGGATGTTTTCCAAAATATAAAACCACGAACGAATTTAGTAGACATAAATGAAGTAAATAAATAAAGTACAAATTATTGAACAATAATATTGTAAATAATTCGTGTTAGGTTAGCAATTTCGATATTCTTATTTTCTTTAATTTCTTATTATTATAGAAAGTTAAACAAAATATTATTCTATATCCCCCTTCCTCCCATATAACGTCACTGATACTATATTTTGTTTTTTTACTGTGTACATTAAAATATACAATATACTTTTCTAAAATAAATAAATATTTACTGCTATAAAATAAAATGTTAATATGTGATGGATAAATATAAAAATTTTATAAAATTCTAATACGATCTCTATACATTTTCTGATATGAAATTCTCATCACGCTGTATATATTTTATTCTACACTTTTACTATTTTTGATAAACGACAAAGTGGTTTTTCTATAATCATTATTTTATACCGTCATCATTTTAAGAGCTTAAATGGAGCTTTTAAGCTACATAATAATGATATATAACGCCATGTAAAGCCTTTTTTAAGTCATTTATAAAGCTGTAGCACTTAATAAAAGAAGCTAATATCGTGAATTTTATTCTTAAATAATGAAATATTAGCTTAGGATTATAATTATAAAAACAATTAGTTATACAGAGTACTTACATAATATAAATGTGTTGTGTTTATAATTATTAACTTATTTTGTTGTTTACAATTATTATTATTACTAAATGTTTAACATACAATAAATAAATCTGTATATTAAAACAATTTAAAAATAATTTAACATTAATTATAACAATTAATATAATCTTTCGTAATTTTAATAATTTCAACTTATAATGTCATTTTTCAATTTTTGTTTATTTTGTTTTAGATTCTAAGTGAAGCGAGGAATCTATTAGTTTTACGGAGATTTTTTTTTAAAATTTTATTTTCCGTATCAAATTGCATCTAGTTGGTACTTTATTTAGCTCCTAAAATAATAATAGCTATCTAAAATTACTAAATTTTAATTGGGTGATTAATACTTATTAGTTATCAGCTATGATTATATGAGTAGGTAGTATAATATTTGCAATATAACAGTAAATAATTTTATATTTATAAATTTAGTTTAAATATTTTTTAATTTTAGTTATTTGTCACTTGATGACATATATACTTACAAGTTATGATTAAACAAATACTAATGACCTAAATTATTTGATGTACCTTTATTTGAAATATACTTGTAAATTATATTATTATTAGTTGGTGAACTATTTCATATTTGTTTTATATTGTTTAAGTATATAGCAATTATAACTTGATATTTAACAACATCTTATAAATCCAAAATGTATATTTTTTTGTCATGGTTTTATTTTATTATGATAGTTAACAAAAGATATAATCGGCTTTAAATAAGAGTTCATTTTTAAATAATAATTTAGTATACTACTAATTGGGATAATATATTATATATTTTGAAATAAGTGCGTTAAAATTGTATGATATACTTGAATTTACTATAAATATATATCTTATTATTCATTAGATAATGATATGATTACTGAATAATCATATTTAAATTATTATTATTATATGTTTTTATTTATTTAATTCATTGGTGCTTTTTCTATTGTAATAAATATTTTAACCTTATATTATTTTTTAAAATTATAATTTACTATATCTCTAGGGTCGATAAAAGGTTGTCAGTTATCGAATATCGTATAATAGTGTTTATTTGTTGATTTCAAATTACGATGTCAATTAAGGACAATAAAAATAAGTCCAAAGAATACGAATTAATTTTAGTAATCCAAAAAACCCTTAAATCTTTTCTGTCTACTCTGTGTAAATGGCTCTGTATTTTATATTTGATATGTTGAAAAATATTATAAAGTTTGATAATAATAATAGTTTGGTTTTTAATATTTAATTTGTATAGTTCCTAACAATTGATTAATTTCATAATTTTTCACTTGTCTTTGGTTCTTATTTATTATTTATATATGTATCCAATATAATATTAAAAATTGAATTAAAAATCAATAGGTTATTTTTATATTCAATATACTACTAGAAATATAAAAAGAATACCTTGCCTTATCCATAACCTAAAGTAAAATTAAAGTAAAATTATGGGATTATTTTTTTATTTATAACTAATTTTTTTGTCCTCGCATCATATAATTAATTAGTAAATATAATTTTGCTTTAGTTCCTCAATCGAAACCCCGTATTATTTTAAATTAAAACTTAGATATTATCGGAGGGTTATAATGCAAAAATGATAAATTTTAATTATATTTAGTAAAACTTAACACGCAACAATACTGTTTATCTAGGATATCAGTCAAAAAGGCTGTGCGTCTTGTTAGTTCAAAGGTCCAGTGACTAGTGGTATGTTAAATGATTAATTGCTGCCTAAATTAGCAAAACGCCCATAGACCTACAATGCATCAACAGTGTACTGGCTAAGTTGTTTTTATTTTTTTATTAATTATATGTTTTTGAAAAACTATGGATATTTTTTGTTAAATTTTCATGAACTATATTGTTCTTAAAATTGTGGTCAATAATATAATTTTTATTGTATTTTTATAACCATAAATTTAATTTAAATCAATATTAATTAAAGAAATAATTGATTCATTATTAAAATAAAGAACGTATATTATTGTATATAAATTTAAGGTAATTTGTTACATAAGTCTGGATTTATTGATTTTGTAATATTATTTTATAACAAATTATAAAATATACACAACAATGAATTCTTAAAATATATAATTTATAACTGAGAATTATTTCAACTGTGATTTATTTTCTAAGAATCCAAATAATAAATTAATGTTTATAAATTTAAATGCATTATTATTTTAAGTTCTGATTGAAGCAAAATATGTATTGCTTTTATAATGACTTGTCTTGTGGAGTAGATTTACAGTATTTAATTTTAATTTATTTTTTAAAATTATTAAAAGTTTTCTTATATATTTGTTATTTTATAGTTTTTTAAAATAATAAATTAGTGTAAGAACTTAAAGTTTTAAAAATATATCTATACATATTTTATATGCGAAATATAATTTTTGAACTTTTATGTTTATCTTTTTATTAATTTAGGAAAGTATATTACTAATTACTATGATTATTATTAATCACAATAATATGAAACCCGTAAAAATGAACGCTATTGTTATTAGTTATCGCTGGTTAATACATTCCAAATTCTTTTATTAACAATAATTATTATGCATGTTTAATTTGAAAATTTTATTGTGTCAACATTTACGTTGTTACATAATATCTATTATTTTTTAATATTTGTTTTTAAAAACATTTTATATAATTAGTTCTTATAACTTTTTTTTAAACTCATGTGATGTTTAAGCGTTTTACTAAATGAGCATTTATTTTAGCTTTAACTAACTACTAAGATGTAACAATTAACACCGACACCTATTGAGAGACGAGTGATACTATAAAATTACCAAGAGTTATCTTATATGAACTACACCATTAATTTTATTATAATTATTACGTATTATAGTTATTAAAATTCATTATATTGTTTACAATTTTGTGAATTGCCTCTTTTTAATATGCTTTAAATTAAAATGTTGTGTTTATACTATTTATATTTTAGTGTTTTGGCTTCCAAAAAATGAATATTTGTTTGTATTATATTATACACTTACTAAGTGAAACAAAATTGTAGAAATTTTTGGCTGTATAAGGAACTCCATGAACATTTCTAACTAAATCACAGGAAATCTTAAAGTTAAACTGAACAAAAGAGATGTTATACGTGCAGAAAAATCGAAAGATATTGTCAAAAAAAAAAAAAAAACGTATTAGTACCTATAAGAATTAAAAACTTTTGTTATAGTTTTATACAGAACTCATATAGTTATTTGGATCACTAGTTCTGGGACTTATTCGTTCATCGTAGATTTTGGTAATTATAAGATCCTTATATCAAATGCCTGTCTCGTGCAATAGCAATCGGTGTTCACGGTTGAATTATTATTACCAGTGACATTCATTGAAGTGAAATGGTACGGTAGATTCGACCTTGTGAATTGGAATAACTAATGAGAGACAGATATCGATAGAGAGAATTATGAAACTTCAATTACCTATTTAAATTTTTTTTTCATGAGATTATTGAATAATTATAATAGAGATAAATACTAAATGGTTATGGCATATTTTATATTGAGCAATGCATTATAATTTTATTAAAATTGACATGATCGAATTGAGGTGTAATATATCATAAACGGTAAAACTTGAATAAAGTTATAATTAGGATAAAATATTTTATTTTACTCTTCTTGTGTAAAAAAATAATATTACTTATAATACGTATAATTACGTATTACCACATATTACGTAATTTAAAATTACAGTAATATACAACATTAATCATATTTTATTGATTATAAAGTTAGACATTTTCATGGTTTTTGGCATACGGTACACGATATGTTACACATTTTATATTAGAATGCCTATGCACACTGGATTAATTTGATTGGTTGAAACATTTGTCAATCTTTTTATTTTAAATATATTAGGTACCTAAATATAGATTTTTTAGAAGTGTTATAAAATATTTAAATAATATAGAAATGTACCTTTCTATGTTTATGATATCATTTTGGAATTATTTAATTTATTTTATACGAGTGTAATAAGTTTAAGATTAGAAATAATGTTGTTTTTGAAATAAATTTTGATTCTTATAATATAGTAATTTACTTAAATATTTGTCTATTTACATATTGAGATAAATATTTCAAATTATTTATAAAGTATGAATAATATACATTTGAAAATTAACAATATTATTATGAAATATTAGTATATATTTTTTATTATGTTAGAAAGATATGATTAACTCAATTGTGTATAATTATTCTTGTTGGTTAATTACAGCAAGATTAATACAAATTATAAAAAAAAAAATCAATTAATAATGCTACTCATGTAAAGGTCATGCATGTTGTAGAATAATGCTTAATTTACATTGATTAAATTGACAGATAGTAATAAGTTTTCATAGTATAAAACATTTAATTACAGTATTCTATATTCTGAAAAATGAGAGTAGCCTAGTTTTCTAGTTTACTAAAATCATTTATAATATTTGATACAACCTTAAAATTTATTTTATTTTAAAATTTATTTTATAGAAATAGTATAATGTGTTAGACTTGGGATTATATTTAAAAACATACAGTATTTCTAAAACGATCAAATTAAGTAGTATACAGTGTATAGTATACACTGTATACTGAAAAATTACGAGTATATTATAAAACAGTGAATTAATTTAAAATTCGCAATAAATACGGAATTGTTAACCCTTTTATTTATTTACTATTATGAGCCAAGAAAGCAAACAATAATATTTTAGGGTAGAGTAACATTAAAAAAAAAAACATTCAGCAGTAAACAAAAACTGGGTCAGTAATGCGATTATACAGCACGTCCCATGAAGATTTACTTCTTGTAATATCTTCTAGGTAAATATTTTAAACATATTTTTTAATTAGTTTTTAAATTATTTGGGTAAATACTATTAAGTTATCAATTTACAAAAAAAGGAAAAACACACTGATTTATCTTAAGTAATAAAAGCAAAATACACATTTTATTTTAGGGTTAAAATACTTAAAGATATTAAATCTAAAGAGTTTAATTTATACAAATTTTAAAATGTCGAATTTCTTAATCGATAAAGATTATGATATAAGGTATATTTTTTAATTTACTGACAAATTAACGTTTATTGGTTGTTACAATTTGTATTTACAGTTGATGAGATTTACTGCAGTTAGATTTTTATTTTCTCTAATCTAAAGTTTGTTGTATTATAATATTGAATTTAATCATTACCTTAATTAGTTAACATTTAAATCATATATATAAATAAAAATAATTATTACAATCTTGTTCAAAATGAGAATTTGTCTTATAAAATATTGAAATTTTATATTAATTTAAATATTAAAAATATATATTTTTTTTTTGTAATTTAAAATGTATGTTATATAGTACTTTACCCAAATCATTATTAAAATTATTGCAGGGTTAAAATATATTTTAAGATATTTTAAGCAGTAAGTCCCATTGAGAAATATGTAATATATAATATACAGCTTGTGTATATTCCGTGTATTTGTGTGTGAGCAGAGCGAGGAATGTATTGTTTTTACAAAGAGGTTTTTTTGTATCTATGAAAACATTTTTTTGGGTAGAAATAATGGTCCGATTACCATAAATAGGGTATGTTTTTTATAAAAAATCGTATCTTCTTGGTACTTTATTTGAGCTCATTTTCAAATTTCTCAAGTTTTTTCTTAGGAAAAAAATAACTACCAAAAAATGGCGAAAAATCGGCAAAATTATGATTTATTTTGATAACTTTAAATACAATTTTTTTTTAATTTAGTTAAGTAAATTTAAAATAACAGAGTATAAGCAATAAAGTTTAATTGAACAATTGAATCAATAATTATTTCACTAGAAGGTAATTAATCATTTTTTCATTTCTTATAGTTAATTAAAATGTGTAGATTTCGAGGAGGTTCAGTAAAGTTTATTCTTATTTTGAAAATATAATTGTAGTATAAAAGTTTGAAATGTATAAAACTTTGATTGTGTTAGAAGTATAAATTCATAAATTTTATGATATTATTTTTCACATAAAATAATAATATAAAATATTTATAAATAAATCTAATACCTAAGCATTGTTAATAATTGGATATCAAAATCATCCTAATTTTTCACAAATAAGTTTATTTTATACCATTTTACAATTTTTTAAAATAATTTACATAATATTTGCTATTTTAAGAACTTAATTAAAATAGACTTTTACATATTCATTTTGTTTATCAAACAAGAAATATAGTTGAATTGAGCATTTTAATTTCAGGGTTTAATTAATTTATGAGAATTATTTGTTAATGTTATTTAAAAACTTTATTCAGTGAAGATATTTTAAAATCTTACTATTTATTATACTGTACTTAAAATGCTTGAATGAATGTAAATCAGTTTATATTCATCGTGTACACAAGTCAAAAACTTTTATACAATATATGTTTATAGCGGCTTTTGGTGAAACTTATTTCTCATGTTTACTTAACGTTTATACTCATATTTATGTTGTTTTTTGACTTTGTGGTAAAAACTTATACTAATAATGAGTTATTACAATATCTCATTTTAGAGTAATAATGCTAATTATATTTAAAAATAAAGGAATGACAATAACTACTGATATATAGTTATTAATTTCGTAATTGGTTATGTTATTTTTAAATATCACTCACTACTATATTCTACGTCCTTCGTAGATATTAACTCTTATTACCATTATTAGAGTTCTATAATTTATTGGTTGAATCTAAAAACGTAAACAGCAATATTTATGTATACAGAGGTCGAGTGGTAATAAATTATGATATTAAGTACGAAGTAATATTTGCAATGTGACGAAGAAAGTATTTAAGATCAATATGTTCCAGTCGGTTACCTTTTCAAACATGACGATGAGGTATGTTTTGTATGACAAACGAGTCAATACGTTTTCTTATTTATTGCTAACAAACATAGAAATTTTTCTTTACTCTCTAAAAACTGTTCAAACAATAACATGCAAGTAGCTTTAGAGGTCGTTAATCGGCTCTGGTACGGAAATATATATTTGTCTCTGAATAAACGTCGACGAAATTTATTGCTCGTAATCTTTTATTGTTTCGATTGGTAAATAAACTTTGACGTGTATTTTACAGACTTTAATAACAGTAGAGGTGACCACACTACAGGATTACAGTAAGTTACAAAGCTGATATATTTCAATGGTAATTCAATGTGATCACGTAAAACGTTAAGCCCGCCATCCGCGTAGCTAAGGTAAATAAAAGCGAATATTTTTTTGATGAGCGCAAAAATAACGTGTTTATACATAGAATATGCCACCATCAATTACTATCATTTAAATTTAATTTTTGTTAAATGAATTGAGTAGTATTTAACTATATTCACAAAATATATATTTTTTCTGTTTGCCTACAATAATAATATATCAAAATGTATAGTTTAGTGATATACTTATTAGTATATTATAATAATATTATATTATGAAAATTAATTAAAAATTTATTTAATTAATAATTTTCAGAATAATTATTGTAAATAAATATTTTTGATAGTTATACCCACGTCTTTTTTTTTAAAAAAATAATATTTATACGATATATATATATTTAAATTTATTTATAAACTTGCCAAATAATAATTTTGGCTAATAGATTTACACTTTAAAATCAATTTCTAACATAATTTTATTGCAAATAATATTTTATAATATGACGTATTTATATTTATATGTAAATATTATCATATTATAATACTTTTAAATTATTAACTCTAATTAATTATTAACGTGATGAAATATTATTCGTGTCTGATAATAATATTACCTTCATGAGCGTGTACAAGGGTATCGAGCACGTATATTCCATCAGATACGTAATCCAGTATCCACCAAATGGTTGGAATCGAATTGTTCAGCTCCCAAAATACTCCACGGCCGATCACAAATACTAAGTTGTACAGAATGGTGACAGTAACTAGCATGAGCCACTAAAAAATACAATAAAAAATGTATGTTTATAAACTAAAATTGATATTTTTTTTCTTAATATGTTATTTATTATAACTAACCAAAAATTATACGATACGAGTATAATATACTTATGCATTTGTATTTTAAAATGTAAATAAAAATGTAAACATTAAAATATGTTTAATTAAAACTAAGAATTTAATAATGATAAGTTTTTGATTTAGTCAAATATTTATCAAAGTGTTTTTGAAATTGTGTACTTGGTTATATGTACATGGTTTGGTTTAGGAAATTAAATATGTTATAAATACGTACATATTTAAATTGTTTAATATTTACATGTTATTTAGTCACATTATACATCGTACATACACATACTTATAATTATTATAATTAACTATTAAATAATGTTAATAGTTATTACTAATCTTCCAATATTCAATATTTTATTGAAATTAAGTACTTATTAGAAATATGTCAATTAATCAGTTTACTAGTTAATAGAAAACGCATTTGTAAAATGTCAACGTAGGTAACAATTAGCGTAATTCAAATTTCCTGAGCAATTACATCATTAAATCTAAAATTTAATGTTCATCTTTGATGGATTTATTAGATAGTTGAATTATTATTATGAAAATAAATATAATAAATACATTTCTTCTAAAATAATTTTAAAAAAAATACTACCAATTTTAGAACACTTTGGTAATCCAATAAAAAACTATATAAATAATTATAAATTATCGTGTTTTTACAATTTCTCACTCCGTTAAAATATTTATTTATATATTTTAGATTAAGCAACATTTCATAATATCTTGGGGTTATTCAACAATAAATTAAACTAAAAATATTAAAACTACCTAAGTCTATGTAATGAAAAAATAAACACTTAATATGTAATAGTTTTGTCATAAACTGTGATCCTGAAACTTTTGAAAATATTACATAGATTTGTTAGTTGGTTTATTTTATACATTGTGTTAACGATAAATAATAATATATACAATTGAAAATATTAACAAAAATTATATCTTATTTGTTGAAAATATCAAATAAAAATGAATAAGTAATAAAAAAAATCAAATACAATTACTGAAGTATATTAAAATGAATTCCCAAGAAAATTAAACGTCTTTAAAAATAAAGAATGCTGACAAGGTGAATATTTTCGTTTTTACACAAAGAAATGCTCTGAAATACAATTTTTGCATTTTGTATCGTTATAAAAATACCTATACTTTAGCAATAATATATTTTGAACAATCCTATTTTTTTCATATGCCGATTTTCGTGATCCCTGGGGAAGGCTATTCTTTTTATCTCTCAGACTGTACACATAAAGTCGTATATGTAGAACCGTTCATTTTCATAATTTGTTTTTTTTTTTTTTTGATTATAAAAGGCAGTAGATTGTAGATCTTATGTAGATGTAAGTGCCTAGAATTAATTGTATTATTTATTGTATTATTTTACTTTATGACTAGGTGTATAAACGTAATTAACTTTAAGAATAATTGCTATAATTAAAAAAAAAAAATATATTAACACAATTATATTGATGATTATACACGTAAAATATGTTTTTATTCCATGTAATATGTATCTATTAGTATACTTTAATTTATTTATATAAATTAAATATTTAAAAAGTAAAGTTAAGAGGGAATGTTGATTGTGGACGTTCCTCATCGTCCTTTCGGTCCTCGGAGAAATTAGTGGTTTATTATACTTAAGATTTGAATACAATGATATTGCATTGGAAAATACGATTCTGAGCGAAACTCAATATATTACAATATGCTATATTGATAATTCATTCCAAAATTTTAGCACGTATGTATATTACGTATGTAAATATTTAAAATACATTTCAATTTCTTACGATCTAAACTTATTTAGTTATCAAGAAATAAAATAATGAAACCATAATTTTTCCGATTTTCAAGAACTCTTACATTAAAAGCTTTCGAAAAAAAATTGTCATTCACGATTATCAAAATATTTTGTAAAAATATTAAGTCGTAAATGTCTAGATTTCGATAAAATTTTCAAACCAATAAAATAAAAATGCAGGAAATATTAAACATTATTGAAAAAAAGCCAAAATTCTATACTTGGTCAGAAAATCAATCAATCGTTTCTAAATTTTTTCTTGTAATGAAGTTCACCTAAGTAAATACTCAAAAAAATTTTCAAGACACTATGATTAAAACTCAATTATTTATCACGAAAGTAAAAAATTTAAAATTTTAGAAACGTTATTTTGCCGATTTTCGCCATTTTTTAGGAGTTTATCTTCTCCTAAGGAAAAGCTTTTGAGAATTTGGAAAAATGAGCCAAATAAAGTACCAACTAGAAGCAATTTGCTATCGAAAATATAACCTACTTGTGGTATACCATTATTTCTACCCGAAAAAGTGTCTTCATACATAAAAAAATATATCATAATATTATTTTCTACTAAAATTATTAAAATTTTAGAAGCTTATAAAATAAAGTTACGATTTTCAAAATATTTTGTAATAAGATTAAGTAGTATATGATTAGACTTCGATAAAATTTTTAAAGCGAAAAACTAACAATTTCCGGAAATATTAAACATTTTTGGAAAAAAGTTAAAAGCTCAATACTTAGTCTGAAATGGAACTAATCCTTTCCAAAATTTTTTCTACAATGTAGAAAACTTATGTTGATACTCAAAAAAAAATTTCAAGTTCTACAATCAAGACTCAATTATTTATCACGAAATTAAAAAATTTAAATTATCTAACCGTTATTTTGCCGATTTTCGGGAATGTTAACTTTAAAATCCTATAAAAAAAAATTGTCATTTACGATTTTCAAAATATTTTGTAAAAAGATAAGGTAGTATATGATTATATTTCGACAAAATTTTCAAAGCGATAAACCAAAAATTGCCGGAAATATTAAACATTTTTGGAAAAAAGTTCAAAGTTCTATACTTGGCCAAATAATCAACCGATCTATTCCAATATTGTACCACATTTGTATATAGCCTAAGATAATACTCAAAAAAATTTTTAAATCTCTACGATCAAAACTCAATTAGTTATTACGAAATTAAAATTTTTTAAATAATATGTTATTTTTCTGCAGAAACCGTAATTTTGCCGATTTTCCACAATTTTTTTGGAGTTTTTCGCCTCCCAAAGAAAAACTTTTGAGAAATTCGAAAAATGAGTTGAATAAAGTATCAACTAGATGCAATTTGCAACCGAATGCATACCTTATTTGTGGTAATCGGAACATTATTTTTACCTAAAAGTGTCTGTATACATAAAAAGAAAAAGAAAAAATAAAGATCTTTGTAAAATCAATACATTCTTCGCTTCGCTCAGAATTTAAAATTAAAAAAATTATATAATTTTTAATATATGAGTAAATAAGGTAGGCAATTAAATAACCATTTAAAAAAATGGTATAGAATGAACAATGATCGTTTGTCATTAGTGTCATCACTATCGTTTTTGGAACATGAATTTTTCACTATATATATACAGTATATTACTAAATTATTACATGTTATATAATTTTAAATCAATAAATAGTTCTTTGATCAAACATCTATTGAAGTTAAAATTTATGTTAACCGATGGAAATTATAATTAAATATTTGATGGGGATTAGTTGGAAGTTTTAACAACATAATATGGTAAATTGGTAACTTAAATTTAACATTGCTGCAAAATAACCTAAATATTAATATTATATAAGTATATTGCAACGTGTTTATTGTTTAAATTTAAACTGTCTTTAAAGTTATATTTCTTTATTTTTTGGAAAACGATTTTTGAAAAGATTTGTATTAACCCTTCTGAAAATATGAATTTTAAATCGTTAGTTAAATGACAATATCTAAAATTTTTACTAAAATTATATTGTTTATTATTTTCATGTATAAAATATTTGGTGACGTTATTATTTTATTGCACTTCCAGTAGTACCCCTATGTTAAATTATGGTAAAAATGTTCTATTAAAAACATATTTCATACATTTTCAGTTTGATATTATAATAGTTATGTTTTATGTACCTATCTAAAATATTAAAATAATAAATATGACATTTATTTTTTATAAGTAAATGTAATACAAATTTTTATATGATTATAGTAGATTAATATAACTTTATAACAGCAGTTATACTTTTTATTCTGAACGGATTGGTTCACGGTTAATTTGAATATAATTACTGTTTGTAATCTGTGTAATTAAAAATAATATGTACATGCTAGTGATGAAGCCTTTATGTTAAACAATTAATTAAATATGTATTTTTTTTATAGTGCTTCTTTTATTCAGTTATTCTTAATATTGAATATTTTGTTGTTTTCTTTATTTTCTTTCATGGAATATGTCTATAAAAATTATATAATCTACATTTCAACTTAGGAATATTTTCACTTAAACCTTTATTTATGACCTTCTGGTATCCTTAAAGAAGTACAATGTTTTTAAAAAAAATAACTACGAGAAGATAGGATGGTTTTAAAGATAATTTATTTATAATAAGGTACTTATTGTTATAGAATGGTTGAATCACTGAAGTTATATGCCTAATAAAGGAATAGTTTTTATTAATTTCTATTATGATTATAATTTTCGGTTTGTTTATAGAATATACCATTTCTGAATAAATATTACATTTTATTTTATACTTCTTCAGTATTTTTTTGGTATAATACGTTTACGTTATAATCACATATACACAATTGTCAAATATATTTTAATAGGTTTATTACAAAAAATATTTCCTCATTGTAAAATGTATATTAGTTTTAAACAAAAATATTATTCTAAACTAAAAATATCCATTGTTAGATTTTAATATTATATATTATTAGTTATTACATATTAATTTGCATAAATTATAATAGTAATTGTTAGTTAACTTTAGTTAAGTTACTATAAGAATAATGACAATAAAGAACAATATCATTCTTTTTTGTAGCTTTGAAACATTTAGATATAAACATATTCATAGCTATATGAAAATGAATTGCAAGTTAATATGTAGATTTGAAAATTATACCATAAAGCAAGTTTGAAGTATCGATTCTACCCGAAATATCACAAGGGAGGTCTTTTTCATCGAATAATGTTATGACTATAGTAGAATGCACGTTGTCTTTCCATTGCAAAAGATACTCGAAATATCTATGGGGAAATTCATGATTTTCTTTTATAAATAATCTAATATATTTTTTACATTTCAAGGAAAATATTGATTATAAATCAAGTACCTAATCATAATAATAATATTTATATATAGGTACTTAATATTTCAATTTTAAATAGAACAGGTGAATGTTTTTTTAATAATGCATTAACTACGAGGTGAGATTAATTTTGAACATATTATTTACAACAATATTAGGTAATAAGGTCTATTCAACAGAAGATTTTTAGATACTATTTGCTTTATATTAACTGGACATGTATCACCTTTAATGAAATGTATTTTATTTGAAGTATTAAATTAGCTAAAAATTTGTGAAAAAAATATGGAAAATTGTTTGCTTAGAATTTTCAATTCAAATTATATATTAATAAATTGTATAATATTTATATATAGGTATATTTATAATATATTTTATTTAGGTATTTATTGAAACAAATATATATATATATATAAGTTTAATATTATGAAAACTAAATAAAAATAAGTAATAAAATATATCTTACAAAATGATTTATCTATTATGTGTTTGATATATATTATCTTATTATATACTTAGACACAAAATGTACTTATATATTTCCAGGTGGTACAAATATATATATTTCCTTTTATGTAATTTAAAAAATATTATTTGCAATGTGCAAATGCCAAATATAAAAACAAGGTATTTTAAATCTTTTTCATATTATGAATATTTTCTCTAGAATGACACGGAAAATATTTTAAACAAAAATAAAGATATTCCTTTCTGTTATATAGAAAACTTATTTAATTTTAAGGACTGAGATAAGGTATTAATATTTTCTACTGATCATAAAAACAGATATTTACCCAATCTACATAAAATTAAGAAAATTTTTGGTTCTCACATGAAACATCCAATTTGGATTTATAAACAAATACTGTATTGATTGGAACACAAATATAGAATTTTTTTTTTTTTGGTAAATACATATTAAAATTATTGTTTATATTTTCAATTTCTCATTTATTCTAAATATTTATTAGTCATTACTAAATGGTAGACAGACTTTAATGTATCCTTTGTAAAATGTTAAAATATGCTTAATAACATGCTTTATAAAACATTAATGTATGCCAATAAAACAATAAAATATCAAAATATGTTCTGAAATAAAAACTATGCACTAAAATACAAAATAATATACACAAATTATGTGAAATAATAATAATAAAAAAATGAAATAGTATTTTAAAATAAGTAGGTAATTAAAGTAATATTAACTGTACTATTAAAAGTATAAAACTGAAAAATACAGTCTGTAGATAAACGAACACAGTAATTTATTAATTTGATTTATGACTCATTACATTACATGAAGCTTTATACATCAACAAGCGAATAAAATTTAATTAATCTGAACTTAAGAATGTCTATAGATTATCAATAGAATTTTATTAAGAATATATGAAATAATTTATATTTGTTTTTATTATTTTTATACTTTTTTGTATAGATAATTGAATATATTCTAATATTTGTATTATTACTTATTTTTTTAAGAGTATAAAAATACAGGAAATTTATTTCATCCAATTTGAATTAAATTTTAAAACGATAAAAATATTATGTATATAAAAAATATATATTTATAAAACTAATTCATTTTTTGCTTCGATTTTAATGAAATTTAAATATTATATAATTTATCTATAATTTAGATTTTGAATATTTTTCGAGAAACGAAAAACTCAAGTTACTTATAAGTTATAAGTTACATGCCACTTCCAGAAAATTTTAATGAGCTAATTAAATCTTAAGTCTTATGTAAAGAGATTAATCATATAATTTTTATTAAGTAATTTGTAAGAATTTATAACTCCGTATGAAATATTAATACTTACTTCTTATTTTAAGCTTATTTGTTTCCGACCAAAGTTATACGATTAGTATTATACTATGGATGTACATAACATGTAATATAATATTATAACATTCCAAATAGTATTAATGTAAGTAAATTAATTTGATTTATACAATCAATTGATCTCTGTTAAATAAACTTTTTTATCCGTAATATATGAGTATAATTTACCATTATAATAATAATTATATAAGCTTGTTATATTTTATAATCAACTAGGTAAAAAACTTAGTTGTATACAAACTAGTTTGTTGGCATAGATTACTTTTATTATTAGTTATATACTCGTATGGATAATTAAAAAGTATATAATTTAGTTATTATACAGTTTAGGATTATGATTTATAATTTATTTTACATAAATTTTAAATATAAATTAAAAGATATATTATTTTTCATTAAAATCAATAATAATAAGTATCTAAAGTACATAAGTACATAGACATTCAAAGTCTATATAAATTTTAGTTTTCGATAATTATAATTTTTGTTATTTGTTTTATTGATCATACAAAACAAAAATATAAATATACTTTAATTTTTTTAATGTTATTTTTTTATTCTTAATATATTGTATTAAGGAGGTACTTCATTTTTAAAAAAAATTAATTTAATTTTTATTTATTTCAGTAACATAAAAAAAAACAGTGAACTATTACTTTAAATTCTGGTATAAACTCTAAAATAATAAATAAACCACGATGTTTTATAAAATTTATAATTTTTTTTCAATTGCTATTTGGCTGTAGTTATAGCTAATAATAAAAGTGCTTTCAATTGGTGTGATTATCTATCTGTCAACATTATTATGATTTTTACTTTATAATATACTATTAATCCTTCTCTTATACTTGTTAGTTGTCTATTAAGTTAATTTTTACTTCTTGCAGGCATATTATATTTAAATATTAACGTTTAAACAAATTAATAATTAGATATCTTTAATTTTTTGTAACCAACATCGTTAACCTTTTTTAAATTATTTTTTTAGGGAAGGAATTTATATTTATTAAGGGGTAATTTTTTTTTCTTTCGGTCCACTAAATAATAATTATACAGGGTTCCCAAAAAATGTGTCAAAAACAGATATTTCTGCTATTTAAATATTTAACTCTAAAAGAGTTCTTTAATTCATTATATAATAGTTAAAAAATATTACTAGAATATAATTTCTAGTAAATGTTTTAGTTAAGTTATTTATCTTAATATAAACCCATATACCAAAATTCAAAACTTACAATTAAATTTTATTTTTGTGCTTACAACTTAGTTCGATTAAAAAAATATTTATAAAAACATGAGTAGGTAATTAATTTTCTGATAATAATTAAAGGAATTATAATTTTTCAGATTTCTTTAGTCTTAATATAAAATGTTAATAAAAACTAACGGTGTATAGAATTTGAAGAATTATTGTGAAAATAATTTGCGTAAAATTTAGGCCTATCAGATCTATATTTACTAATTGCAGTATTTCTGCGAAAAATAAAAATTTTTGGATACGTTTTTTTTATAATTATTACTCATAGGTATATAGACAAGGGTTATAATATTATTCCTATTACTTATTTATCTTTAAATATCTAGTAAAAAAATATAAGCATTTATTTTTTATTTTATAAGTTATTTAAAATTTGAAGATAGGAAGAGTATATTTTTATGAAATTTTTGATATGCAACATTCTAATTTTAACTAGATTTCTATATTTTGTAATGTTTTAATTTACTAGAAAAATTTCTGATGTTATTTTTTAAATTATTTAATCTATTATATTATCAAGAATGTAAAATTATGATGATTTTTAGTTATCAATTTTTTCAAGAAATGATTATTTATCTTATAGCCATAATTTGATGGATGCTTGGAGGTGCGTAATACCTCTGAATTTTATATTAACAGCAAAATTCTTTAATTATATTTATATGTTTTTAATTTTTAAAATGTAAATTATAATTGGTATATTATATATTCTATCATTAAAAATTTAACGAAAAAATCTAGAATCCCCAATTTACTAAGTTTACCCAAATTGCGTCTATGATTGTAGCTACAATAATAATATATTTTCTTTATTTTCAAATATAGAATATTATATTCCATTGACTAAATAATAATTTTAAAAAACTGAAATCAATAACTTTTCGCCGAAATATATCAGTTATAGTAAATAAGTTTGGGGCATTCTGTATTTAAGAAGTTTAAAAATGTAATTATTTATTTTATTTTTATTATAGTAATTTTATAGTAATTTAATACACAATTTATAAAACATATATTTCTATATCAATCATATTGTATGTGTTATAAGAACAAAGTTACATATGAATTAATAGTACAAGAAAGATGAACTTCAGCGATGGACACTGGATACTGTTTTAGTGCTCTGAAATAATAATATAAAGTACTATTTTAAGAGATCTTTATATATCTGACATATATGCCAACAGAAGGAATTAGACTATTTTAGGTGTTTAAATTTATTATCAAGTACTATTAATGAAATTAGTAAAATAATGTGTATACACTCACATGTAAAAATTGTGATTAAGAATATATTTTAGAGTTTTTTATGTGTCATTTATGAATATTCTTAATTCGAACATTAAATAGTATATAATATATATATATTAGGGTGGTCCTTAGCTATAGAAGAAGAAAATTTTTTTAATTATTTTTTATTCCGC
>CM023357.1:44403313-44533483 GCA_013282895.1 Eriosoma lanigerum
AAAATTTACCGTTCATCGTGTACACTTAAATAATGGCAAAAAAATTAATTTTTCCGAAAAAACTAAATTTTTTTTATATTTAAATTTAACTTGGAAAATAGTAGATGTACAAGAAATTTTATCTATATACTTTTTATGTACAATAATATGATCTAAAATTTAAGTTCTATACATTTTTATGTCAAGAGCTATATTTTTTAAATTAAACTCAAAAAACTATAAAACTACCCCCTTTGGCCATTTTTAAACCCCCATGCGGCACGTGAAGGGGGTGAGCAATTATTATAAAAATGTACACAAATTACTTTTAAATAGTATTGAAAAAAATGGGGGTGTGCGGAATCAAAAAATCGAATGTTCAAAAATAAGGACCACCCTAATATATATATATATATATATATATATATAAAAATTAGTTCCGAGATTCTAAAACTTTTTTTTATGTAAGTACTATATTAAAGTATTAAAAAATAATGATTATATTACATTTAACCCCAAAAATTATCCTGTAAAAAGGCAATAATAATTTACTTCGATGCAACAGTATATTACAGAAATTAAAAACTTACAAATCCTAACCTAACCTAAGCTTTGAACTATTAATTTATTAAGGCATATTTAAAAATCTTATATTTCATAACTCCTTCAGTAAATTAACTATTTTGGACATTTTTAAATTCATTATCTATCCTATAAAAGTATCAATAAGTATAATATTATTTATTAACATAAATATACTATATTAAATGATTTAAATCGAATATATTAATATTGTAGTAATACAGTAGAAAAATATTAATTTGTATTTTTGTCTATCCATAACATTTTGTTGTGTAGTTCTGTAACAGAAGTGAACTACTCGTATTTATTCGTTGACTGATTTCATAAAAATACTATTATTGAATAAATTTTTTTTTTTCTGTAACGACAGTTTTATTTTTAGTATGATAAAAATTTGAAGTGTAATGCATGTGTTATTTGTTTATTATTTTATTTTTAACAGAAATAGATAAAATTTTAGTAATTCAAGCGGCTATTGAAAATTCTGATCGGTTGGGATATACAGAATATTCTTAATTTGCTACAATGACCAATAAAAAAACATTAGTCAGTGTTAAGTTCTATATTTAAGATATTATGTCCAACTTAAATGTAGTCCGGGACAACGTAAAAACTAGCTTATTTTTATTGATCGTCGGAACAACTAAAATAAACGACTTTGGAAGACGGCAACCAATAAGATTGTGGTTGTGAAAAACCAGTATTGAAAAATTGTTATAATGCTTTATTAAATACATCATTTTATAGTATAATATTGCAGATATATTAATTTTAATGTATTATTATAAAATTAGAGTTTTACGTTGTAAAATTGATATTAATATTATGCAGAATATGTAGAATTTAACGCAGTATAAAATACCAAACTTATATGTTTTATATTTAAAATATTACCTAAAGATTATACAGTTGGTAATTATTGAATAAGGTCACTGATATAATATTCGTACACAAGTGACATTTTGAATTTATAAATATTTAAAATACAGTATTTATATTTTAGAATTTTTGAATCCTAAATCTAAATACATTTTAAGCATATATTTACTGACGTATTCACATTATTAATCAGTGTCAGTTTACACAATAAAGTCTGTTGGTACATTGGTATATGTTACATAGAATTACATTATACCTATACAAATATATATTTTTCCCACAATATATATTTTAGTTTATTATTTATATTAGTCTTAACGTTTTTTTTTTGATATTTAGTAAAGTTATTATATTTTATAGTATTATATTTTTGAATAAAAACTAAATTTATAAACACAGAGTTATCGTACATTAATTTTTTTCATTTATTAACATAACGTAATGAAGGGTTCAGTGGATAAAGGTGTTAACTGTCATTTTTGAAATAAATTGTTCAGGAACGCTTCTTCTATAACTAAATATTAAATCGTTATGGAACTTTTTTGATATTCAATAAATAAAAAAACTTATAAGAGGAAAAATATTGGTCTAGGGATGCTCTATAATATACTATAACTTGAATACGATACTTCCATCAAGTTACCGAGAAATGTCATTTAACCCCTTTATCCATAAAATAGTAGTATAGAAAATAATGTAATAGGTATAATGAATAAAAGAATTATAAAGAAAAAAATGTATTAATTAATTTATTTATTTTTGAATTCTTTTTAACTAATACAATAACAAGAATAAAATAAAATCAAGTTTACAAAAGAAATTGTTAATAAAACCGTAATTATTGTGAAATAATAAAAGTATGAAATTTTACGTGGGTAAAAAAATATAAATAAGTAGATAAGTATAAATAAATAAGTATAATATAAAATAATTATTGGTTTTATATCATTGAGACGTTTATTAATTGACTATAATATTATAATTATTCTAGTACATATTTAATTAGTTTTCTATTGTTAAATAATAATAATTTAACATAATTCGTTTTAAAGCAATAACTATATTTTTATTGTAATTTAAATTTTAAATATTACTTTTTATTTTAAAAAAATGTAAATATTTTTTATTATCATAACTTAATAAATAATATAATTTGTATAATTTATCATAATTTATCTTGAAGATGAAACAAACATTTAAATATACAATTATTACAATAAAAATGTTGAGAAGTAATATATTATAAAAAAAAAAAAAACAAACATGTTGAAATTTCTTAAAATTAATAATTATTATTATATACATTTTTATTTTTTATGAGTAAATTATATATAATTATAGTTATAGTACCTATTTCAAAATTTCAAAATAATAAATATCAATAATGAATTTTGTAATATTAATAAAATTACATAACAGTGTAATATTGTTTAAGATCTAATATTTTTTATAAATATGATTATTTGAAATATTACATACTAACGAAGTAAATAATATGTAAATATTTTTATGTTCCGTATATTATTCTGTATTAAAAACAATCTATTTATATATATTATATGATTGAATATAAAAATTATATTGTCGGGATTTTGTTTCAAATTCAATTGTTATAGACATAAAATAAAAATTTTAGTTTGCTACTCATGTTACATTTAATGTGATTGATTGACTTGTATTTTTCTTCTCTATTGTTCGCAAAAGAATAAGAATCTTTATAGAATATCTGAATAACATTCTAGTTAAACTTATTATAATTTTATAAATTTCGTAATTTCATATGTAATGATGGAATAAAAGATTCAAGGGTCATTTAGTTATTAAATATGTATAATCACGGACATAATTAGTAATTTATCCTAGGATAGATATAAATTTTTTACATATATGCTAAATATTCACTATATTATCAGTACATTGGTAACTGAGATTACTGTTTAAATAAATATATGCTCTGGTGTATTTATTCCCTTATAGCTCCTTTAAATATGCCTTTGTGTGGTAACTTCTATTATAATTTCCATAAGTTATTAACATAATATTATAGAAACTTACTTTTTCAGTACTCTTTATTGCTTTACTACCTATTGAAATAGTTCATAATATTATTTACCAGATTTCAATTTGTGTAATATATATTTTTAATATTTAAACAAAATAAGCTTCAAAAATGTACTAACAATTTATTAACAATAGTTTTGATATTTTAGTATATAATATACATTAATATACTTACTGTTCAAATATTTAGTGTGAAACCATTCTATATTTGTATTGCTTATTTTTTTAAAAAGTATCAAAAGCTGACACAAAAATTTCGTCCATTTTCAATAATTTAATTTTTATTTAAAAGAAAAATTAAAATCTTATGTGTTTTTTTTTTATGATATGTAAAAATTGATGTTCGATTTCACGTTTAGTATGATAAATAATTATAATCTTTTAGAGCTACTTTGGAATAATAACAACGAACGATTACTTTAATTATGCTCTACTCAAATTGATGTTTCCAGTGTACATGAAAGTTTTGCTTCAAACTATTTTTTTTTGGTTATACTCTATTCCAAATATAAATAAATCTGTATTGGATAAATTGTCTGTCATAAAAACAATCTAAAAAATATTAACTCCTTAGAGCCTTTTGTCCAAATTGACTCTTATCAGTTACCATCTAACAATTTATATCTCATATAACAGTTACTTCTCCGGGTATCGAGTGTGCTCATTCTTACTATAACTTTTTTAAATTTTATTTTTTTAGTTTTTTTGCCTTCGTGTTTACATATGATTTGCTTTCCACGTTTGAGTCTTTAGATCTTTATTCGACGATCAATGCGTTTAATAATGACTTGAATTTCTCTTAATAATTTTATTTTTGATGCTTTCTGTTGCTTATCGTAAGTAGATGTTATATTTACTGATTTTCAAGCATTTAATACTGTTGATCATTGCAGTGTATTTATAAAAAGACTTGAAGCTACGGGTTTTGGGATGCATCTCCTTTCTTGGTTTGAATGATATCTTAATTGCCGATATTAATGGGTTAAATTGCATGATATTAAATTTGATTTAATATTGGCTTCTTCTGGTATACCTCAATGAAAACACTTGTCATCTCTTTTATTCTTTCTTTTTATTAATAATGTAAGTAATATTTTGTGTCATAGCTATCGTCTATGTTTTGCGGATGATATGTTAAATATAGATAAGTTCCATAGAGTTATGACTTATTAATAATGACGTAATGTGTAAATATGCATATTTATTAAAGATTTATCCTGTTAAATTTTTTTAATCAACATATCATTTTACGAGACGTGGGACAGTGAAATACAATTTTTTTCCTCTACATATCATAAAAAATATGTTAAAAAATTATAATTATTTTTTACAATGAAAATTATTGCATTTTTGGAAGTATATCAATATATCAGCCGCTTATTTGTCTAAAATTTAGTTTCTATATGCATGAATAAACCAGACTGCTCCAGAAACCTTTAATGAAATGGTAATCAATTCAAAACCCACAACATATTATATTATTATTATTTGAAATCCACACATTATATTATACGACATATAAATGTATAATATATGAATAATATGTATAAGATACCAAATTTTTATATATATGTATGAATTATGACTCAGCAATATGACCTATTTCCAATTTAGCAAATATATGAATTACTCAAAATGCTTAGAAATTGACCTCTCAATTATTGTTGAAAATGTCTGAAACTAATATAAACATGAAAGTGTGTTTTATTTAAACATAAGTTTATAAAAATAAGAAGTTTTTTTTTTATTTGTTTTTATTAGACAATATTTTTTTTTTTTTTTTAAAGTAATAAATGTAATATTATAGGTTGTTGGCTAACTAAAAAAAAAACTGTTTTTAATCATATCAATTTTTAGAGGAGGTATTGCAATTAGTAAATAGATCTGGGATACCCGTTATATTAATCATGATTTGTTTTTTTAACTTATTATCAATAATGCATTTATTAAAAACGATTTTGGGCCCCATACATTTTGCGCTTATGGCCAGCACATATTAAATCCGGCTCTGATACGTAGTGTTATATTTTATAGTTTGAAGAAACATATGATTGATTTATAAATGTAAATAATAATACATTTTTATGTGCAAAATATGTTGGTGTTTTGATAGATACGTTTTTCTTCGTTTTTTAAAACATCAAACAAATTTCGATTATGAAAAAACAAAACATTCGAATAATTTATGTATACAAATTTATTTTTAATTAAAACTTCAATTTATAAGTTAAAGGATATCTTCAATTTTTCATTATAGAAAATATATCTACAACTTCTTCTAAATATATTTTTGATACTTCTCTCCTTCAACATTAATAAATTAATAACCAATAAATCATGTTCATTCATCGTCCATCTCCCCTAGTTATTCTTAAGTAAAATTTAATACGTTTTATGAACGTTACATTATTTAAGCGAATATGCTTTATACGATTTCTTTGGGTGGGACAAATATCGTAGTATATCCCCTCCCAAATGATGCTCTGGCTTAAAAATATTATACAACGATAAAAAATAAAGTAAAATGTAAATTTATTTTTAAATGCAATTCATATTCTAAATTATATAAAAGTGTGACTACCATGGAGTTAATGAAAATTGTTTTTATATATAGGATGTTTCATTAAAAATGCCGAATTTAATCTCGTTATTACTTTATTTTAAAAAATGATTTAGAAAAATAAATTATATAAACCCGTAGTATACATTCTACGATTTATGTATGGAATATAACATCTGACATATATCCACCTTGGATATAATTGCAAACTTCAGTTCTGGTCATAAAATTACTCATCACTCGCTGACACATTTTTGGGTTCAGTTCACCAATGATGTGTCGAATTTCTTCTTTAAGTTCTTAAATTGTTTGTAGTTTTCGTAAACATGAGCTTTGACATAACCCCAAAGAAAAAAGTCCAGATCACATGACCTGAGAGGCCAGTTCTAATCACCACTTCGTGAAAGAAGTTGGTCCTCAAATCGCATCGTTAATTCACATTCTATGAAACCAGTCCACGAATTGTCTGTGTTTCCCGTGATTGACAGTTTTGAGTTCCTGTCCAATTGAAGTTTATAGGGGTGCAAAAGCAAATCATTTTTTCATAATTCAATGTAAAGAACTGGGCGTTATCGCCAACTCTTATGATCGTCGACGAAGAGATGTCGTTGGATTGGTCAAAACATTGTCCATAACCATTGTTTGATTAAATACCAAGTGCGACTGCGTTGACGTGTAGGTATTTTAACATCTTGCGCTGATCCAGTTTTCTAAAATTTAGTTATCAATCGATGAACTGTTGATTCATTAGGAGCCACATTTCAACCCATAATCCGTCTAAGATTGCACACTATTTCGGCATAATTCTCATTATGGAAATAATAAGCCTTGACAACCAAATCACGTTCTTCAATTGTTAGCACCATGATTATATAAATAAAATAAATCGAAAAAACTTTCACAGTGTTTAATTGCGGATAATTCACAGATAATATTAATAAAAAAAAAGGTAGCCAAAACACTAAACAAAAAATACCGTACAATTTAAATTCAGCATCCTTAAAGAAATACTTTATATAAATAATATAAGGAAAAATACTCGCAAACATAAATATTCAATAATTCATTATTATTATATTTTAATATCGTCGTCATTTTCATCGAGTTTTGTTAATCAGCAATTATGAGTAATAAAATAATATTAAATATAATATTATAATATAATATAGAACCATACATTAACAATAATATTCATTTTAAATTAAAATACACAATACGTCAATAAATAGTTGTATACCCTGTGTCTTTATATCACTTAAGAAAGGTACCGTTTCGTGCATGTAGACTGACAGAAACTGATGACGGCCATCCACGTAAATACATCTTTGTGATCATGGAAGGGGAACTAGTTAGGTTTTGGTGTGGAGATGCGCTATACCGACTAATTTTCGTTCGACAGCTGGAACTTTTTTAAATGAAATATAGTATAGTTGTTTCTTACATTATAAATATATTTGTTTATACGTTTTATATGATACTTATAACACAGTAGGTATTTTTTCATTGAAACAAATATTATTTTCCCGTTTGTAATATTTTTCTACTGAATAATATATCAATAATGCATATTTATCATATATTGTATTGTTTTAAATGAACATCAAAAGCTTTAGATTTTATTTCAAATCATTCGCATATAATATATATGTGGACAATTTTTACTTATCATTGCAACATGTTATATATATTACTGCTTTTGTGATGAAGCACTAGTGTACATATGAATAGTGTATGATGTTATTTATTTTTTTTAAATGAAAATTATTCACATATTCTTTGGTGTATCAATAAAACGCTTTTGTATAAAAATTATTGGTGTATAGTGAAAAACAAGTAAAATTGTCCAACAACATTTTAAATTTTTTTTATTAATTCTATTCAATTTTCTTGCCTTAAACTTTTTTAAAACATTCTTATATATAATATAACCTATATTTATATTTATATCATGTCAAGATCATATGTCTTAAAATACTTACAGATTTGTTTTAATAAAATATATTTTAAATGTATTTTTCTACAAATATGAGTTTATTGAAAAGTTAAATATGCAAGTAAAATCAGTAATTTGCCGGATATGTATCCTTAATAATTCATATTTTTGATATGGTTTCCCTAAATGTTTACTGAACATTTTTCAATTGTTACAAAATATCAGTTTACCATGATTAATAATTGTCAGTACCTGTATATTAATAAAACAAGTTGTTACTCAAAATGTATAGATTTCTTTTGCTATTTCATTTTTTCATAGTTTAAAATAAAAATTTGTGAATAAATGTAATAGATTAGCTAAAAGAATTATTATTTATACATTTGTAATGTTGTAGTCATAATAGTATAGTAAAGACGTATTACAGGTAGTGTAATTATTATAATTACATGTACCTAAAGTAAAATATAGTTTATTTCAAACTTTCTAAATTCAAACATTCAGTTTTTATGTTTCCAAAATTTTTCTATTCAAGATAAAATATTTTTTAATTTCATTAATATATTTTCATTGCATTTCAATCCTTAAACCACCAGGTAATCATAATTTAAATAGATACATAATTATATAAAGGACTTTTAATTTTAGGCAAAAATAGACTACATAAATATTTAATGGACTAAAATTAAATTTTTATTAATTTTATCGTAATCAGATTTTCAAACTAATTCTTATAGATTTAAAATATAATGAAATAATAAATTAAATAAATTAAAAAGCAAAAATTTAAAATATCATTTTCTACATTCGTATTTTAAAAGTAGGTAAATATAATAAAAAATATATACGAAAAATTATTATACATACAAATTAAAACATTAATTTATAACTTCTTAATAATACTTACTTTATAATGAAAGTGCGTGGTTGGGTCCATTACAAATGATGACCGCCAAAAGTACCTCGATGACCTTTTCTTTTCTAATTTTGCGTCTGCCATTTTGGTCTCGAACCAATCTGGACCACTGGGTCTTTCGTGCACCTTCCTCGAGCCTCCCCATTTAGTAGACTAAAAAAAAATTAAAATTAATTTATAAATAATAATTTGAAGATAAATTTCCTATAATTAAATTTTTTAGTGATAATTGAAGGGTTAAAGTAGGATTACATTAATCATTATATTTCGTATACTATTTAAGAAAAAAAATGTAAATATAAAATACTATAAGATATTTATTATTTTAAATGAAAAATAAGGACAAATACAGTGTTAAAACTATATAATTTATATTTTTTTGACTTAATATAACAAATTAAAAATCCTTTTACAGTAGGTTTATTAAATTTAAAAAAAAGATTGTTAGGAAAATGTTTGATTTACTCGTCTCTATATTCATTATCGAATACCTATTAAGTACTAAAATAGTATAAATTATATAAAATTTATAATTATAATAATTAAAATATTAGGTAGGTACATATCTAATAATATAATATAATAATATTATTTTATTTCTTATTTTTCGCATTATGTTTATTAAGTGCAGATTTCAATTTATAGATCACTCCATTTTAGTATTTAACAGTTTTAATTTTAATAATTTCGGTCCTGATACATTTTCATATGTTTAAATATTTATGTGGATTCAAAACTAATAATTTGTTTTAATTGAGATAGATGTAACATGCCAATTTTTATCGCATACTTGTAGAAGTAGGTCGGCTAGTAAAGGACTTACAAACCTCAAGAAATTCATTTTATAATTAAACACATATGTATATTTAAATTTGAATTAAATCGTATTTTCTCAAACATTTGTACGATATATTTTTTAAATAGTAGTTTAAATAATTTAAAAACAATTTTTTAATATACCTATGTATAATGTGAAATAGAAATTTAATATTTTTATTTGGTATTTTAAATATCTACACATTACCTTATATGAATAAAAATAAATTAGTTATTTTTTTTGTATTAATAATTTTCATAGTTTTTATTTTTGATAGTTATAAAATATTTGTTTAACAACTGGTCGGTAAGATTATTATATACCTTCAGTTTATTTAATTTTGTTGAAATATTCCAAGTCTCTAAAGCAATCGAGAGAAAAAAATAAGCTCAATGATAATCCTATTTTGGCAGTTATAATATCCATATATCATCGACATTTTCTGCAACTGACTTTCGAACAATACACTATATCTTTACCATTATTTTCATTCAAGAACCTAAATGCATTTTAAATAAACGTATTTAATTTTAAAATAATATATAGATCATTTTCATTGTCTTTTATAAACTTTTTAAAAATTAATAATTCTTTGGATTCCCGTTTCTTTTTTTATTAATTTATTTTAAATATTAAATAAATATTACGTTAAAAAAACTACCGAATAGACATAAATTATATATATATATATATATATATATAATACCACATTGGAAAAGTTATTAGTAAGATAATGCGTTATATTAAATCTTATCGAATAAATCATGTACAGAGTGATCCATTTAACGTTGGACTCTCATTATTTGAAAAGTATTAATTTTTTCTAACTTTTTTTGTTGATAATTTTAAAATTTACCTTACTTTATAATAATGGTTTAATTTCATATTTTTAAACATTTTTGTTCTACCCTAACTAAGCATCTACTTTTGATTTTTAAAAGACAACACCTATTTTTGATATCAAAATATAATATGATAATTTTTAAAATAATTTAAAATATTTCATATTACATTTTTTGTTTTTTATTTCCCGAGATATTAGCATGTAAAATCCTGAATATTGGAGGTTTATTTTGCGTACCTATTTACACTTGCCACACGGCCCACACGTAATGTTATTATCATACACATTTAAATAATAAATACCGTATTCCACTAACAATTTCCAGTGTTACAATATCGACAAATATAAAAACCTCCACGTTAATAATATGATTTTAATTAAATTTTGACACAGACCATGGCGGCATGGCTTTAGATTTATCTATAATAGCCGTACCACAGACGTATAAAATATTCGATGGCTAACAAGCGTTATCATTTGATACCTGGTAGTCAATGTATCATAGAATCTTAGAGCCGGTAGATGATAGAGACGGCTTTTTTTTTACATCTTTTTTTATTATATTAAAATGCTATCGTATGATAAGGAGTTGGTTAGGTCATACAACCGATTTTTTATCGTATGATCTATATTTTATAAATGACAGTTACGAAATTCGCTAGACTAAACCGGTTTATAATACTGGTGCATTTATAATGGATCTGATTAGTTAAAGGTTCAAAATATTTTAAACCGATTTAATAAGAAATTCGATCGAAAAAAAATTAACCAATTTAATCTTTTTTTGTAATCGGTTTACTAATGAATTTCTCAATATTAAACCGGTTTACTTTTAAGAGAAAATTTACACCGGTTTAGTCTAGCAAATTTTTTAAGTATATAACAGTCAGTAAAACTGTGCATTGTACGTTATGTTGTATGCTGTGCGTGTTGTATGTTGTGATTGTGAGTATATATATATATATATATATGTAAGATTTGAACTTGACTACATTTTTGTTGTTGACTTGATACTTTGTAATAATTTGAATATAATAAAATAAAAACTTTTCAAATCGCTCTTTCTAATACCCATCAGAATAATTATTTAGACATATTCCAAAGTAAAAACCTTGCTTGGACTTCACTGATGAGAATTTCAATTTCGATATTTAAGTTCTCATTCACAAATTCAATTGATTTTGACGATATGTTCCAGTAGAACGGATACATTCATCCTCTGAAGACATGATAAAAACTACGTTTAAATTATTATATTTTAAAACGATAATTATCGTTCATTATCAATTCATTTTTGTACATTTTGAATAACATATTTTGCTCGTACGATATTGTTATCGTATAAATTTGAAAATGCATCCGAAAGTATTCGCGATGTCATGCTATATTTTTATCGTACGATATTTTATCGTTATTATGTGAATTCTATTTATATCCATGTTAATTTAAATCGTACGATAATATTTTAATACGATAAAAAAACGTCCGATTAATAATCGGTCGTGTGTACCGGCTCTTACTTTATGCTACAGATATAGATAAGAATTATTATTAAATAATATTTTTTATCTATATCTGTACTCTATGTAATGTATACAAACGATTCTCATAAATATTATTGATAAAACAATATCATTTTTTCATTCTTTGTTGATAATTTTACGAGATTTCTAATGTTGTTAAATATTATTAAATTTTTTTTTTTTTTATAACATTACTTATGCTTCTACACATTAAAATTTCTCATTAAAATTATTTTAGATAATAGTAAATTACAAATTGGTATATATTTTCTATTATAATAAAATAATAAAACAATATAAAATAATATTATTACTAGTGTTTTTTATTTATTTATTAGAAGTATAACAATTTATCTTTAATAGTAAAACTTTTACATTTTTATGACTATGAAATTAAATTGTTTCTATGAGCATCTGCCTTTTACTTACAGGAAGTAAAATATCGCTGGAAAATAGATTTCCATAGGAATTTAATCTAACAATAAGTTTTAACTGAAAATGTAATTAAAATCATTTTATATGACCAATCTAATAAATCTATATTTTTACAATTTAACATAGTAAAAATATTAATGTCCAAAACAAATTTGGTATTTACATCAGATAAAAATTTGTTTTCTAAATTTGGTACATTTATATTTTGGTTTTTGATTTGAAAATTTTATCAGAGTCTAATCATATATAATTTAATCTTTTTACAAAATATTTTGAAAATCGTGACTGACAATTTTTTTTATAAGCTTTTTAAACAACCGAAAATCGGCGAAATTACGGTTTCTGTTATTTTAAATATTTTATTCTATGATATCTAATTAGGTTTTGATTGTAGGAATTTGAAATTTTTTTTGAGTATTCACATAAGTGTTTTTTATTGGAGAAAAAATTTTGAAACGATTGATTAATTTTCTGACTAGGTATAGAGTTTTGAATTTTTTTCTAAAAACGTTTAATATTTCCTTCAATTTTTGGTTTATCGGTTTGAAAGTTTTATTGAAGTCTAATCATATACAACTTAATCTTTTTACAAAATATTTTGATAATCGTGACTGACAATTTTTTTTTACAAGCTTCTAAAATTTGAATATTTTTAGTAGAATTGAATATTATATATATATATATATTTTTTTGATGTATGAAAACATTTTTTCGGATAGAAATAATAGTCCGATTATCACAAGCAGGGTATGCTTTCGGTAGCAAATCATGTCTAGTTGGTACTTTATTTAACTCATTTTTCGAATTTCTCAAAAGTTTTTCTTTGGGAAGGGAAAAACTACCTAACTGCATATATTTTATAGGTACATGTACTTGTTCTATTACAATAAATAGAATTAATTTTTAATCAAATATTTAAATGACCTTAACCAATATTAATTATGTATTAAAATTTAATATTATTATGTAGATGAATCTATATAGTTCGTAAATATTGTCTATACCTACTACTAAAGATCTGTACAACGACTACCTTGTTATCCTGAATTTTATATTACAGTTTCTGTAAGATTACGTATGGTATCGTCATAATTTTACTTAGAATTTCCTGTTTAGGTTTATAGATTTCTTAACAGAAGGAAATTAAATTCTTGTAGTAACTAATTACGTTTAGAAGACGAGAAATAAGATAATACTTACCTAACGTTCGTTAGTTGACATATTAGAAAAGACATTTTGCAATGTGCAATTTTAAGACGTATTCAGACATTGATTAACTATGTCTTAAAGAGTATGTTGTCAGAGAAATAATTGCATGCCTCAATGATTTTATTTAAGGAAATCACAAGTAATATACTTTTGGTTTAGAAAATGGTGTTATACTAAAGAGATTATCATTTAGAGATAAATTATTAGAAATTATCAAAAATATATATTTAAAAACATGTTTAATTGTATATTGTATATATATATTCATTTAACGACGATAAAATATGGAACAATCATTTTAGAAAAAAAAAAGTTTTTATTAAAATAAAATAATTTATGTTTTAATGGTTTTGAAATATTTAGTACAATAAAATCTATATACAAATCTCATGAAATATATTTAAATTTTAAGTTTTTTTTTTGATATTTTATCGATTATGATTCGTATTATTCTAACAGGCTTTGTTATAAATATTTGCATTGATATTATAAGATTATGATTTAATAAGACCATCTATATTTTGTCCATAAAGTAAAAACTGTTGCTATACTTTTAATATTGCTAACGCCAATTCTTTCACCTTTCTTTTCTTTCATCATCAAGTCCACCACATAACCTTTAATAATAATTATTTAAACTTTAATTAATTTATTTTAGTTATTTTAACCAACACCAATATCGGTTATTTTAAAAGTATAATACCGACACCGAGATATGTGCAGAATATACTAATTACTAAATTATGCTATCAACAGAAATAAAATAAAAAATAAAATTATACGATTAAAATATATATTTTTATATATATTAATTATATTATATACTTATCTACGTCATATACTATAATAAGTAAATACAAATAAAACATAATTTTCTATAATAAGTTTATTACTGCGAAACATAGAAATAGAAATAGGTATCTAAATTATTACCAATAAAGCAATTATATATTATACTATAAAATTTATAATTTATTTAAAGTAAATCAATTCCATATCAGAACATGAAAAAAATGTTATAAATTGGGTTTATTAAACAATGGTCGGTCTATAAAAGTTGTAATATGTATTATGTATGTTGTATAGTTAATAAGTTTATAACAATTTAGGTGTTATTATATATTATACTTTTTAGAATAATCAATAAAAGCCTCTTAAAAATTTTACTTCGTGTTTCAAATTTTCCATAAAAAATATTTATCATTTGACCCAACTATTCCACTTAAAAAAAATGTAAGACTACATAATTTATATAAAATAATAAATAACGTGAAGTATGAAGTGAAACATAAAGTAAAATGTTTAAAAGGCTTTTATTAATTATTCTAAAAACTATAATAATATAAAATATTTGTATTTACTTATTATAGTATATGACGTAGATAAGTATATAACATAATTTAATATATTATGTATACATATACGTATAGCGATTTATATGTATATAAAAATGATTATTTTTAAGGGTAATGATTTATATTTGTTTTAAACTTTACATTATAATTAATAATAATAATAATCTATAATAATTTTTAAATATAAGGTCATTGAATGCCATATGCAATATGATAGTATTGTTAATACTGAACAAGCTTACAATTAATTTTTAATAAAGAATCGTATTGAAAATATTACAATACGCAGTAAAGAAAAAAATGAAATGAAGAATATTACGTGATTTTCAACGTTTTTATTATTATTATTTTAAGATTTGTAAGTGAAACCATTTAAAATTCTATATCAATTGAAAATTCATTTTTAACTTTATGGTTGATTAAGCTCCTCTCGGGCAAAGAATTGAGAAAAAATACTTCTCCCATAATTCGACAATAATAGAATACGAATCTTTAAAACCCCAGGCAACAGTTATCTGAAAAAAAATATTACAAATGTTAAAGGTGTCCTATTTTCTTATCTATTTATATGTATATATATATATATATATATATATATTGTTTTGATATGTTTTAAATAAAGGTCGTTTAAGTTCTTCAGCATTTGAAAAATATTAAGTCAGTCCATTTTGTGAATAGATTAATAAGGTTAGGTTTTAAAGGTTTTAAATTAGCTAAAACATCGTTTCATAAATTTTATCCATCGTTTCATCTTTTTATCAGCCTTTGGATTATAATATCATATACTTACAATTTATACACGTATTTATAGTTTTATTGGGTAATAAATAATTTTTAATAGTTTTTGAAAATAAAAATTAGAAAATTTTGAAATATTTCAAATCTGTAAAATATTTTTATTTAATTTAATATTATTGTCTATTTACGTTTAACAAAATAGATAACTAAGTATTTGAATATTGATTCTTGTGTGGTTGTTTTCTTTATATTTTTTTATATTTTAATCAGTTTAAATGTAAAATGTAAAATTAAATAATATATTATACTATATATAGTATAATTATATTATATTAACTATATATAGTTGATACACATACATTTACATTATTTATATCATGGTTTTCTTACACATGTAACATTTAATATACTATTATATTATAAAACAGCATAGGTAATATTACCATATAAGAGCAAAATAAATTAAAAAATAATAATAGTTTCGTCACTCAAAAATAATTATAATAATACATTATAAAACAACATAATAAATATATAAAAAACAAATATTAACAAATTATGAAGTTCATAGTTTTCTTGCTCATTATCATAGTAAAAATTAGTATATTATTATATTATAAAATTTTTTCATCGTCCACAATAATTAAACTACAGTTACTCTATGAGTAATAGTCGGGACGTTTTATTATTAAATAATGTTACCAAAATAATGATATAGTGATTTCAAACATTATTTATAAGGATTACGAAAAGTTTATGTTATAGTATTTATATACACAGTACTTTTATATATAATTATAATATGTATAAACACATTAAAAAAAAAAAAAAAATAGTGATAAAAAAACGAATTCTTCTGATTTATATATTTTTGATTTGCAAATAATATTTGTTAATACTTGCGTTATTTATTACGTAAACAATTCTTTTGAAATATTTATCAGGGATTATTGGTACAGATGCACAATTCAGTTTTCAATGTATAACCACTTTAATTTTAATAAATATTATTTAATGTATTGATATCAATGTTTTATATTTTAAAAACATTATAATTTAAAATATAATCATAATACATCACATCCATTTATATGACTTGCATTTTGTATAAAAAATAAAATAAATTTAAATTATATGATATTTTAAATATGCACAGTGTATCATAAGGATTTGAAATTGTAAAATTAATATAAATTTAAAGTGTCGATCCATCGCAATAGACTTTTGTACTTTTTTAAATGCATGTTTTAAATTTTGATATAAATTGAAGTAAAAATTATTGTCCAAAATATAATGTTTTCAAAACATATATTTAAAAGTAAAAATAATATTCGTTTTTATTTGGCATGATACTCTAAAAAATGTTATAGTTATGGATATTTATATTTTCTAGTTAATAATTTAAGTTTATTTATTTATTTCTAATCCAATAATCACATTACAATCTAACAACTGTCGTTATACCTATTAATAATTCTGATATTTAACCAGTTATTAAAAAAGTAATTGAAAAGAAAATATAGTTTATTCACTAGGTAAATTGTTTTTATTATTTTGGTTCATATAATTGTGTTGGAATATAATATTATTATCATATAACAAATATAATTTATATAAATAAAAATTATATAAAAATTAAGAGCGCAATCAATTTGCCTTCCTAATCTTAATTAAGTAGATATTTCATATATTATTCTATTATTCTGAAAAATATTATTAATATTTAAATATTTTATTTTTTATTTATTTATCTATTAATAAAATATCATAAATAAAATGTAAATATTTAACAATGAATATTTAATTCATATCACTAAAAAAAAAAAAAAAAATTATATTTTATGGTGACTAAATATCGCAGTGTTGACTAGTGCTTAAAATCAAATGTTTACTTAGTCAATTGTGTATATTTTTATAGTATTTATTGATCCTAAAACACCTAAATTAGGTATTACTATAATACCAGTAAGGCGATAAGTAAATAGTATATTTGTTTCATAACCCTTGATTATATGAAATAATTTTAGAAAATAAATAATTATATAAGATTTATTTGTCTTATCGGCAAACACAACTTGTATGAGCTTAACCTTATTAAAATACAGAGTCTGGCAAAAAAATCTCCCGTATTTTGAGATACCGTTGTAGTGATGATACAACGATTGAGGGGGTATCGAT
This sequence comes from Eriosoma lanigerum, assembly GCA_013282895.1. Classification (NCBI taxonomy): domain Eukaryota; kingdom Metazoa; phylum Arthropoda; class Insecta; order Hemiptera; family Aphididae; genus Eriosoma; species Eriosoma lanigerum. The sequence continues at coordinate 44,421,323 of CM023357.1, forward strand.
CAATAGCGGTGTACGTGCCATTTTTAGTGTGTATAAACCACTTCTCAGCTCTTATGTGACAGTTTGATGTGCCGTTTGTGAGTTTAATGTACTAAGTCCAAATTTTTTTGAAGAAAATGGGATAAAAGTAATTAAGTTTCGCTCGGAATCGTATTTTCTAATGCAATATCATTGCATTCAAATCTTAATTATAATAAACCACTAATTTCTCCGAAGAACAAATGGAATGAAGGAGGAACATCCAAAATTAACCTTCCCACTTTTTTTTATTATTTATATTGAAATTTTAAACATATTTATATGGGTGTTATTATCAACATATTGACTATATATAATATGACTTAACTATTATTTATATTAAATACCTATTTATAAATTGTAGTATAAATAATTTAATATTCGTCAGATATAGTTTCACATATTTTGCATTACATTATAAAATTACGTATTACCTACAGTATTTAATAAATATAAGTAGTGTTTGAAGTGAGAAAAAAAATAGTGAGGGAACTTTTTTCATATTTGAAGAAAGAACGTCCTCGTCCATTTTAGCCTTATTATGCTGTGAGGACTACAGCTCTAAAATAGTAGGGATACGGTACAAATTTTGAAAGCTTAGCTTGTCTCCCTATGTCCCACCTAATTTGATTACTGGATATAAGTGGTTATATGCAATAATATACAACAATAATTAATTATATTATTTGAAGATGTTATTCGTGATGTTATGTCGTACCGTACAAGCATGAGAAAATAACATCTATTTATAAAATTATAATGTCTACCATATGATATATGCATATATATATATATATATATATATACTTTTATATCCATGATAGGAGATTTACTAATATACAATTAAAAAACAATACTTAAATATTAATTTATACAGATAATCGAATATTTTGTAATTGAAATACATTTATTTTATACACATATTGTATTGAAAGTAGATATAATATATGTCTTATTTACTTGATGAAGTGCTAATTATTGATCTATACCGAAGTCATTAAATGAAGATAATAATATAGTTAAAGACAGATGTTATAGTATTATTATGTCTTTATAAAAGAGAATAGTATCTATAGAGTATAGAATATAATATACATACAGTGGTAAACTGGTAACAGTGGAAACATTACCGTCATTGTCAAATATAATATTATTATTTTTATTTTTTTAACAAAATTATCTATATTAAGTTTTTATAAGAAATACATTATTTTAAATTGAATTTTAAATGCTGTTTAGATACCAATATTTAATTTTAATTATAAATAGAAGTTATTTTTTTAAAAAAAGAATCGTTTTGTCTTTAATCTTAAATTATTTTTTTTTTCGGGGTTAAAGAAATGTTTTGAAATATTATACCAATAATAAATTGGAAATTCGATACAGTATGACGTATTTACTTTGTTCTGTAAATACTTCTTTTAAATAATATTTCGACTCTTTATGAAATACTCACAAACACGAAACACATATAGGCAATCAAGAAATACCAGAAGAAATAACCATATGATTTTACGTTAAGTGTTTATTGAGAATTATATTTAAAGATTTATTTACCAAGTTGTAGTTATAAAAAAAAAGTATAACTGTTTTAATACTATATTTTGTATATGTAATTCTACATGTACAATTATATTTTCTAACATTAAAATATTATAAATAATCAATAAACCATATAATATTCTAATAGTTTACAAAAATATATTGTTTTAAACATTAATTTCTGGTTTTCGTATATAAAATTTTAATACTATGGAATAATGCAAAAAATAATAACTTAATTTTCTTTACTATGTTCGTTTCGATTCATAAGTATCTAAATTTCTTTTACTGATGAAAATTGCTTATTTCAAGTTTAGATATGCCTGTATGTTACATTTGTATAGTTATCATTGTATTTATATACGAGTTCTTTAAAAATTATTTTTAAAATATTAAGAATTATATTAATAAGTTTACAACTACGAAATATTAACCGTCTTCATGATTATTTCTTTACAATACGTATATAACATTTCTTTAAATTAAACATGTGTTTTTAAATATAATATTAAGTATTTAATTACGCGGAATTTTCAAAATTGATGAATTCGTGAAATAAGTAAAGCTGTTGCCAAATACGTGAATCAGTAATTTTTCTGCAATTTTTTGAATACACGAATTCAGTTACCTAAATTTCTGGAATTCAGCAACATATATTTTACGTTTTAAGACAGCAGACTTGTTTCCATTGTCATTACTAGTCTTCGCACGTCGTTATCTTAATGAACTTTAGTAAATACGTATATAAACTGTATTTAACATTAATGATTAATAAGATAGTTTATTGAGTAAATTATGCTTAAAAATGAAATATTTCAGCTTCATTTAATCTACCTATAAATCTACGACCAACTTTAAATGTACAGTACTGCAATATAGAGTCAGTTCGATTTCTATAATCCTATGATATAAATGGTATTTTGTATGGATATAAAACTATAATTTTTATTTCTTTTAGATTCTGCAACAAGAGATTTTTTGGTTTTACAAAGGTGACTTTTGTTTTTTTATGTATGAAAATATTTTTTTGGGTAGGAATAATGGTCCGATTACTAAAAATAGGGTACCCTTTCCGTAATAAATTTCATCTAGTTGGTACGTTATTTAGCATATTTTCTTTGGACGAAGAAAAAGTACCAAAAAGTGGTGGAAAATCAGCAAAATTACAGTTTTCTTTATTTCATTTTTTTATTTCGTGATAACTAATTGAGTATTGATTGTAGGGATTTTAGATTCTGAGCGGAGCGAGGAATGTATTGATTCAACAAAGTTGTTTTTTTTTTTTTTATGTATAAAATCACTTTTTTTTGGGTAGAAATAATGATTCGATTATCACGTATAGCATATGTTTCGCTTGCAAATGTTGTCTACTTGGTACTTTATTAAGCTTATTTTTTGAATTTCCCAAAAATTTTTCCTTAATAAGCGGAAAATTGGCAATTTTTTATACATTTTTTATTATAATTTATTATATTTTTTTTTCGTGATTTCTTATTAAGTTTTAATAGTAGGGACTTGAAAAATTTTGTTGAGTATTAACGTAGATTATTTATAAGCGTGTTAAAATTTTGGAACGGAATAATTAATTATTTGGAAAAATATAGAGCTTTAAACGTTCTCCCAAAAAAAATTAATATTACCTACAATTTTGGGATTATTTATTTAAAAATTTTATAGAAATCCAATACTATATTACTTAATCTTTTTACAAAATATTTTGAATATCTTAACAGGCAAATTTTTTTTAAAGGCTTTTTATTACTTTTTTTTTTGATCTATGAAAACCTTTTTTCGAGTAAAAATAATGGTCTGATTACCAGAAATAAAGTACCCTTTCTATACAAAATTTCATCTAGTTGGTACTTTATTTAGCTCTTTTTTCGAATTTCCCAAAAGTTATTCTTTGAAAAGCGGATAATCAGCAATTTATATAGGCTTTTTTTATGTATGAAAACCATTTTTCGCATAGAAATAATGGTCCGATTACCACAAATAGGGTACCCTTTCTATACCGAATTTCATCTAATTGGTAGTATAATTTTTTTATTTCGTGATAATTAATCGAGTTTTGATCGTAGGGACTTGAAATATTCTTTTGAATATTAACATAGGTAGTTTACACACGTAGTAAAATTTTGGAAAGGATTGGTTGATTATTTGGCCAAGTATAGTACTTTGAACTTTTTTCCAAAAATCGTAGGGACTTGAAAATTGTTTTGAGTATTAACATAGGTAGTATACAAGTGATGTAAAATTTTGGAATGAATTATTAGTATAGCATATTGTAATATATTGAGTTTCGCTCAGAATCGTATTTTCTAATGCAATATTATTGCATTCAAATCTTAATTATAATAAACCACTAATTTCTCCGAGGACCGAAGGGATGAAGGAGGAACGCCTACAATCGACATTCCAACTTTTTTAAAGTTAAAATTTTTATGATATTTTATGTGTTTTTAATAGTCTGATCATATTTTTTGGGTATAAATAATGGTCGGATTACCACTAATGGGATATGCTTTCGATAGAAAATTGCATATACTCGGTACTTATTACTTGGCTCATTTTTAAATTTCTCAAATTTTTTCTTTGTGTAAGAAAAATTACTAAAAAATAACGGAAAAATATAGAGAATATGAAATTTCTGAATAAATAAAAATTAGCATACCTAATCATTATTAAATTCATGTCTATATACTTATATTATCATAATAATATGTTGAAAAATATCAATATCACGTAGCTTTATTAATGTTTTTCAAAATTCATATTTAACAATTATATATTTTATTTGGGGAATCGTAATTAATTTGTGCCGCGCGGCAGGCTCAACGAAGCGGCAGTGTCGGGCGGGCTGGACTTAAAGAGGCGCAGCTATGAAATACAGTTTCGGACAAGATTTATGTATTATGAATTTGTACAATTAAAGGGATGGAATCAGCACTACGTTGCCATGGGCTTATAGAAGCACAGATCTATACACCTTAATAAAGGATTAAAAAAAAATAAGATATGAACTAACTAAATGTTGTTTAACGATTTATTTTTTATTTTATTGGTTATAAGTTATATGTATGGTTTAATGACTAATATTTAAATAAGTTGAAAATTAAATGTAAATATGAATCTATACGCGAATTACTTGGGCACCACCTCGTAAATAAATACGGTGATTTATAGTATTACGTCTAATTTATTGTATAAAATATTATTTAAAAGTACAATATTTATAGGAATAGCGGTGATTTGGCTACTTGGGAGATTTAATTAACAACTGGGGGTTTCTTACATGTAATTACAAATAAGCTGTTACGTTCCTGTTGGGTTACAATAAAGAACAGGGTGAATAACGGGGCCTGTAACTGGCTGCAGTGATCAGGTAGCCGATATTCATCTGGGAGCAACACTAATTAAGCAGCTCGAGTGGGTCGTGTGGGATATAGCCGAGGGTTGTAAACAACCGCCTAATACTATTGATTCACGGCTTGCTCCTGATTGTCTGTCTTATCCAAGTTTACTCATCAGTCCGTTCATTCTGCAGTGATCCCTGGTGCTCTAGTGTTTTCAACTATTGTACAGGGTGGATGGGCAACCATCGTACGTAGCAGTAATAGAGGGTTTCCTGGCGGTGGTCACGGAACAATACCGAATGAATATTTCAATGGTCGGGACTAGGAATGTAGCTAATACCAGACTAGCCGGCTGGGTAGCAAGTCTGAGGTATGACACATGAGTGTCGGTGGTCGTCATTACGTGATGAGTATTTTGGACCCACACTGAGAAGGGTAATTTTAATTGCCGTGATAGGTCGGCAATGATATTCGAGTCTTGTTCGTCGATCGATCACTAACTAACAACTTACTAAGGCTCTACGGTATTTTGTAGTCGGTCAGATTTCTAGTTTTCGGAAGTGTGAGTTGTATGGCTTGTAAAAGACTTGAAAGTAAATTTATGACTGATAAAGAATTTGCTTGGGAGTTAATGTTGCTGTTTCTCTATTCCATGCCAGAGCTTTTACTAAAATATGTTAAGAGATTTGGGAACTTTTTTTATTTGATTATTCTAATTTGTAGTATATTAGTGGACGGTTGGGTGCATCGTATTTGACGTCAGCGTCCTCAACTAGCCTTTGTAGGTGTGAACATTTTAAGTTGAATACACGGTGAAGGTTTTTATTCTGCTTTCTGCTCTTTTCACTTCTTGTTTTATTATGGTGATACCTATGGATTCACGTGAAGTCTCGTTGGCTCATCAGGTAATACTCACCTGTTATGGTGTGAATCACGATGATCTGCAAAGATTCGATGGCTGACTAGTTATAGATGCTAAGGAAAGGCTAATATGAATTATATATATAGATAGCTTGTTTCGGATAGGAATTACACTATTACGGATTAGTATTGGATACAAAGTGGCTCTTATACATTTTACTCTTTGGATTATGTTTCGAATATTGGAATAGAATTTGAGGTTTTCGTCTATGGCGAATTGAGTAAATGTACAAGTATTTATATGATTCTGATTGTTGTTATCGTTGGTTATCATTGGTTGTATTGTATAGCGCAGTGATTTAATACGATACCGATCCATAATAGATCACTATTTCGTTTGGTATCATTTAACGTCATAATAACCACCTGGTTGACGAAATTTCCTAATAGTTACATTGTCCCGTTTATTGTTTACGTATAGTAGTATACAAGGTTATTAGAATAGTATTTTTTTATATTACAAAAATAATGATGATAATATTTAATTTAAGATTTAAAAAAATATTAGCTTTCATTGGATCAGTTTTAAAAGAATAACCTACCTACGTAGAAAAACAAACAGGAAAATTTTAATTAAAACTATTTATCAGCTTGAATAAATAAATAATAATAATAATATTAACTTTAAAATCTAAATATATTAAGGTTTTTTTGAATAAATTTAAAAAAAAATCTTTATATTTTACTAAGTTTATTATAAATTTTTATACCCAATTATCAGATTCATCATATTACGTATAAGTTAACAACGTACATAAGTATATTATTATTATTATTATAAATATGATTATATGAATATAATATTATTCAACTTAATTATCTTTAGCATATATTTTTGAATATTTAATGTTAAAATTATCCTATTTACTAACTTATCAGTTATCATCAATTACGTTAATTACTATTTTTTAATAATGATACATGGTTATAGTGGTTTTAAAACTATGCTTCGTATAATTTTATCTTCTATAAGTACTATTAAACTATCTATAGTCTATAGTTATATACTTTTTACGTGTATCAAAAAAAATTCTTTAATAATATTATTTTTAAAGAACACGAGAAAAACATAAATAATGGTATTTTAAATTCCGACATCAATAACATATCTTTATGTAATCTAATATTAATTGTATTGTTTGACTATCAAAATAAACAATACCTATACATCTATATTTTTTGAACGATCTTTATATTACTATGTTATTAAATAACATACCCTGATAATGTTATAAATAAAAGGATTAATATTATAATTTTTATTATTTTAAAAGAAGTAATTAATTTTATTTTAAAATAACTCAGTAAATAATTATTGAATCTATTTTTTATATAAATTGTGTTACATGTCATATATATTTAATTATAAAAAAAAAAAATGTATTTAAAAGGAAATAAATTATCCGGGTTTTATGCCATATTATAGAGAATTTTTTTATTTCACTATTTTATATTAATATATGTTATGTATGTAAGCCCTAAAAAATGAAAAATATTAATAATAAACAAAATGAGTCCTATAATACAATTTACACATACCAGTGCAACCTTTCAGAATCTCATTTGTTAAAATACGTTTGTTTGCTGAGCATAAAAAAGTGATATAAACTTTAATAATATATTTTGTTACCAATGTTGTTACTTAATAAACAAATGTTGTACTTTCTATTTAAATTCGTTTTATATTTTATTGGTTTACTATGGAAAAAACAAATGTATTGTATTTACGCAAGTCCAACAAATAATCAAACCATAATCTGCCACGGATTTTATTATTTAAATTATCAACTATAATTATAAATAATATATTAGGTATATAAAATAATTATTAATTATACAAACCTATTCAATTTTTTTTTTATCTTTAAGGTATAATATTGTATTTATTAACAAAGGGCAATAAATTACAGATTTACATTTTTACAAAAAATATATTCAATAAAATTCAATTAAAGATATAATAATATGTATTACATAATAATTTAATTGTTTAAACGTTAAATTAAGTTTAAACAATTAAATTAGATTCGATTAAATTTTTAAAAATTATGTATACAAATATTATTTTAAATTCAAATTTCAAATACACAATCCAATGTATAAATTTGTTATCAAAAATGAAGTCAAAAATAATATTATTATAAATTATAGACATATAAATCCATTAAAGTATAGAGATACAATTGAATTATTGTAAATGGGATTATAGAAACTTATATATTTATAGAAGATAGTCTTAGTTCATCTGGTATAAAAAGTAGAAACTAACTAAACTTTATATTCTAGGATTTCATTTTAGAAATGGCAGGTAAACACTGTCATTTAATAATTTGTATGTAAATGACACGTCATAGAACATTCATCTTCAGATTAGTTTTGCACGTATTTAAATTTGTAGTTAGATAATCTATTGAAACGTCTATGATAAACTTATATGCTAAGTATCTTAAGAAGCAAGACTGTATATTATTTAAACGGTTTATGGGACCAGACTGAGATGGATTTCATAATATTTGAAGGTACAAGAGAACTATATACATAAATGTAATATTCGGACCCCACAGTCCTCTTAATCCGGATTTGTGTATTCTAGTTAAACAATAACAATTTTTGATCCCTTGACATGTGATTATTGTCAGTGAGGTAGCAAAACATGTTGTTAGATAAATAGGAGAATGTAAAAGTTTAGTTTTGAATATTATATAAAATAAATAACAAACTAATATTTAAGTCACAGATACAATTCCAAAAACTTAATTATGATCTAATTAATAATATTATGTAAGAATGTTTTTTATTAAAAAAATATAAAATTTATATATCATAGAGGTATAAAACACTCTATGTTTAATATTCCGTAGAGTGGTTTAATTATTTTTACATTTGTCTCAAAAAATAATTATAACTAATTTTTTAACAGGTAAGAACTATATTTTATACATAATATATTCTATACTAAAAAAGCGGGAAGGTCTATTTTGGATGTTTTTCCTTCGTCCCTTTGATCCTCAAAAAAATTAATGGTTTATTATAATTAAATATTAAATGCAATGATATTGCATTCGAAAGTACTATATTGATAATACATTCCGAAATTTTACCACATGTATGGTATACTACCTATGAGAATACTCAAAAAATTTACAAGTTCCTAGGTTTAAAATTGTATTAGTTATAATGAAAATCTAAAATAAATTTTGTCAAAATTACCTTTTTAGTGAATTTTGCCGGTTTTCCGTTATTTTTTGGTAGTTCTTCTTGTTCCAATAAAAAAATTCGAAAACTTAAATAAATAAAGTACCAAGTAGATGTAATTTTCAACCAAAAGCTTGTGCTAATCGGACCATTATTTTTACCCGAAAAAGTGTCAGTTGACTTTTAAAGATACAAATAATGTCATAATATTCAATTCAAACTAATATTCTAACTCTATAAGATTATATAAGAAAATAGTGATTTACAAAAAATGAGTTAATTAATTACCAACCAACTAGATGTAATTTTCTTGCGAAATCATACCTTATTCGTTCGAACCATTATTTCTACTCAAAGTGTTTTCAGACAAAAAAAAAATTGTAAAACCAATACATTCATCGCTTTGCTCAGAATCTTAAATGATTTGAACATTAACTACTTCACTACACAATGTATACCTAATTATCATAGACGTGTGCACAGGGGTTGTGGCACCCCCGGACACTCCGTCCAATTTTCTTTTTATTTAAGTTTTTACTCATGAGTTTTAAATTTTAGACATTACGTATTTTTGATAAAATTTTCAAATTTAAAAATAACGTTTTAAAATCTAAGTTACTAATAATAATTTAGTATGATATAAGAAAATAATAAAATACAATATTAATATTGCTAGTTTCTATCTATATTTTATTATTATTTGTTAATTTTGTATACCCATATTAAAGCGTGTTATTAAGCCATTCGATTTACAACGTATTTCCCAGGATATCAGAGAATCGCTGTTTAACTGGTCTATGTATTACAAATTAAAACCATGCAGGCTATTTTAATCTTCCAATGACAAAATTAGTAATTTTCTGTAATACTGTGAACAAAAAACTCATCTTTAACCTATGTGGCACAGTATTAACTAATGTGTAAATTTATTGATCAAGTGTAATATTGGTGTAAATAGTAAAGGTCTGATTTCTCATACTACGAGTATAATATTAGTATATTATTACGCCCAATTACGGTTCGTTATAGACTTATTATAGTGTTATTGACTTATTGTGTATTTCAGTATTTGTGTTAATATTTAATAGTAATTATTATCAGAATCATATTTTCGAAAGAAATATCATTGCATTCAAATTTTAATTATAATAAATCACTAATTATTCCGAGGATCGAAGGGACGAAGGAGGAGCATCCAAAATCGAACTTCTCGCTTTTTTGTTGCTAAGTATGATTTATTTACTTACATGTGTTCGTATTAAATGTGATCTATTATAGGGGTTGTGGATTTTTGTTGGATCAGTAAATGTATTTCCAGAAATAACTGATGGCGACGTCGAATAGTGGAATGGTGTATCTTGAAGATGATCTGATATCATCTCCAGCCCATCGTTTTCCTAGAATAAAGTAAAAAACTGTTAAACGATATGTATTATATAATTTGTTATCATTTTTTACGTCTTTAATAATGTGATAATAAGAATATTAATAAATTGCCTAATTTAAGATTTTCTTATACTAAAGGCAGATACAAAAAATAGCTATAGGGTGGGGGATGCATTGACGAATTATAGAAGAGTACATTTGTATACTTATACTTTTATTTTTTATTTCCAATTACAAAGAAATATAAATGATACCTAACGCAAAACTTTTCTAGAGGAGAAGATAGAACAGATTAGTTGATTATCTGACATAATATTCAGCTTTGAATTTTATCCATAAATGTTTAATCTTACCTGTAATTTTAGGTTAATCGGTTTGAAAATTTTTTCGAAGTTTAATTATATACTACTGAATCTTTTTCAAAATATTTTAAAAATCGTGACTGACGATTTTTTTATAAACTTAAAATTAAGCTCAAAATTATAACTACTAAAAATCCGCAAAATTACGGTTTCCATTATTTTAAATTTATTAATTTCATGATAACCAATTATGTTTATTCTGTGAATATTTATTTTATTTATTTAAACAAATATTTATTTGGTGATTAATCATACATTACTAAATAATCTATAATACATTTTATAGCTATATCGACATCACCGATATAGTTCGACCATCCTAATTGAAATATCTTTTATTTGTTGTTACATATATTTCATTCTTAGTATTGCTTATACTTGAAAACAAGTTAAGTATTGAAATAAGATACATAATAATGTAGATATAATACTGTTAAAATAAAAACATAAGATTATGAAAAATAAATGTATAAAAACAAGTATATTTACCGACATATTTTTTATTATTCATAGGAAAACTGATAATAGTGATAACATTTCTTTTAATAATGATTGATCAAACGTCATCTAAATTTAATTAAAAAATTTAGTTTATTCTTACTATTTTTTAGACAATTTATTCTACTGCCAACGTATCAGAATAAAATTAAATATTTATGTATAGTACTTATACATTTTATATAATATAAATATTTAAATGTATTTTGTTTTAATCAATTTTAGAAATTGTATAATAAACTAAAATTGAATAGTAGACTTAATTTATCCGAATATACTTGTAATGAAATATTACACTTTATAAACTGAGACTATTTTTCATTCAATATTCATATTTTCTTAATAGGTCAATTTAAAATAAGATATTATGTTGTGTTAAACCGTAAATTATTCAAGTATGTTATACGATTTATCTCCGAATCATCACTAAACCTTTCGGTATATAACTAATAAATTAGCTGTGATACATATAAAGAATAATAGCTACTATTTATAAAATATCTTGCAGAAAGTTTTAATCAAAGGGTAATATTTTCATAAATAGCTTATGTTTAAAAACGTGTTGGTTATCTAAGTCATGGCCGTGGTGGGGGGGGGGGCGGCGGCAAAAGGGGCAAGTGCCATAGGGCACCAACATTTGCGAAAAGTCTTGGGGCGCTTATTATAATATGTATAATTATAATTATTAATTTAGATGTAATTTAAATATATTTGTATACCTATTTTAATTACTTCATGATGGTTGACGTATTCGTTATTGCATATTGTATGAATACGATATATTTTATTTTTATATTCTATACCATAATACCTATCTATTTTAAAAATAATTTTTATTGCTTTTATATATAAATATACGATTTCGTAGATATGGTTTTACTTTTTATTCGGATAATGATATGAGTCGCGGGGTGTGGAGTTGCGTGTGCCAGACTCTTTGCAACAACACCAAAGCTAAAAATAAATTATGAAACCCATCTTACAAACCCATATTTGTTTACTTTTCCCATTGTCATATTTTATTCAAATATCTCCATTAAATTATAATAATATGATAGTACTATAGTAGGAGATGACGATCAGTGTGTAATACGTGTTCAGATGTTCTTACGATTCTTCCTATTATATTTTATTGTTTTAAAATTATATGCGTTCTCTTTTAAATATTTTTTTCTATTTACAATGGGTAAAAAAAAAAAATGAAATTTTAGGGGGGAACCACCCCGAATTGAGGGGCTCCAAATATAGTTGCTCTAGGGCGTAAATTAAAGTAGCACGGCACTGATCTAAGTATAATTATTGTTAGGTACAGAGCTTTACATATTTAGCAAAAATAAAACAAAAGCAAATATTGTTTATCTAAATCATGTTTATGTTAATTTATTAAATATCTTTTCATTTTTTCAGATTACAAATTAGTATTAATGTCAATTTTCATATCTTTAAATGTATACCAAATATATTGTATGTAATTAGTTATTTATACGTTTTCATGCTTTATAATTATAATTATATACACAGATATGCCTTTAATATATTTATAGTTTCTAAAATATAAGAATATTTATTATTATGTTAATAATAGTTTAATAACAACATCTACTAGTCTATATATATATTGATATAGCTATGTTAAAAAAAGTGGGAAGGCCGATTGTGGATGTTCCTCCTTCGTCCCTTCGGTCCTCGGAAAAATTAGTGGTTTACTCGAATTATTAAGATTTGAATGTAATGATATTGCATTAGAAAAAATGATTCTGAGCGTATCTAAATATATTGCGATATATTATACTAATAATCTATTTCAAAATTTCAAATCCCTACGATCAATATTCAAGGAGTTATCATTCCTTTTCGAGGAAAAAGTTATAGGAAATTCAAAAATTGAGCTAAATAAAGTACCAGCTAGATTAAATTTGCTATAGAGAGGGTACCCTATTTGTGGTAATCGGACCATTATTTCTACTCAAAAAAATATTTTCATACATCAGAAAAAAATATAGTAAAAAACCTATAAAAAATTGTCAATTTTCCGCTTCTCAAGGAAAAACTTTTGGGAAATTCGAAAAATGTACTAAATAAAGTACCAACTAGATGAAATTTGGTATAGAAAGGGTTCCTTATTTATGGTAATCAGACCATTATTTCTACTCAAAAAAAGGTTTTCATAGATCAGAAAAAAAATAAAAAGCCTATAACAAAAATTTGCCTGTTTAGATTTTCAAAATATTTTGTAAAAAGATTAAGTAATATAGTATTGGACTTCAATAAAATTTTCAAACGATAATTCCAAAATTGTAGGAAATATTAAAGCTTTTGGGAAAACGTTCAAAACTCTATATTTTTCCAAATAATTAATTATTTCGTTCCAAAATTTTACCACGCTTCTAAATAATCTATGTTAATACTCAAAATAATTTTCAAGTCCCTACTATTAAAACTTAATATGAAATCACGAAAAAAAATATATAATAAAAAGCGGATAAAAAATTGCTAATTTTCCGCTTATTAAGGAAAAACTTTTGAGAAATTCGAAAAATGAGCTTAATAAAGTACCAAGTAGACAACATTTACAAGCGAAGCGTATGGGAAATTGGACCATTATTTCTACCCAAAAAAATGTTTTCATACATAAAAAAAAAACATCTTTGTAGATCAATACATTCTTCGCTCCGCTCAGAATCTAAAATTAATATTAAATATCAATATTATCTTCTTCTCTTTATATAATGTTGGTCAATTTCGAGCCGTTTTTTCAATGAGCCGATTTAGCGTTTTTTATTTATAATAAATTACCCGTCTTCTGGAGAGCTCTGTCGTGGCCAGAAATTGCGTCACTTATTCGTCCCGGAACTATTGAAAGAGATTTTGGAATTTTTCGACCTACAGTTTTTTCGATGAAAATGGATAAACTTTTCCTATAACGATTTTTGGAAGAAAAAAATCATCGCGCGGAATTCAAATTTGCAACCCCCATGGTGTTTTGCCATAGCAACCGATAATATCGATCGCTTATCGTAACCATTGACAATACAGAATTAATTAATACAATTAATAGAAGTTTAATTTGATTGACTAATAACATTTTATATCAATTTTAATCAAATATGTTTTACATTATTGTAAATTAAATTCATTGCACCTTTTATTAATAATATATAATCTAACCATATTAATAATTGTGATATATTAGGTAGGTATATACTTACAATACACTACATACTATTTAATGACAAACATGTTTTTTTATATATTTTTTACGTTTATTATTTTATTTAATAATACAACATTTATGTATACTTTATTATAATTTTAGTATAATTCTGTATTAGTTTAATAATATTATTTATGCGTTGTATATCTATTTCATTATGAACACCTTTTACAATTAGCGTGTACGATGAAGTCATACACTAACAACGGAATAAATTGTCCGTCTTATAATTTCGTCGTGTGCGAAATTATCAATTAAAAATTACCCAATATTTTTAACCAATACAATATACAACTATTGCTATAACTATTTTTTAGTGTACGAAATTATGATACAATAGCAGTTGAGCAGTTTAACACTTTTTCGTATATCCATGCGAATATAACTTTTTTTGGATCTTTTCTCTAATTAATATAATTAATAATTAGATTTGATTATTTTTCTAAATTTTAAATGTGTGGTTTACTTATTTCATTATGAGCATTGTCTTTAATTTGCGTGTGTGACAAAGTGGTACACCTACGACGGAATAAATTTGCGTCGATTAATGTTTCTGAGTGCGATGCAACAGGAAATCAATTTCTCCCGTATCAGATTTTCCGTGTTTGCGTAAGCAGACAAATTTAAGTATTCCAAAATTACAAAATGTAATCGATTTATCGCCAAAATATGTCATCTGTAGACCACTAGATCTCCGACGCCTTTAAATCCGCCTAAGGCGGATAAGACTCTACGAAATTTCCTTTAAATAAATGTACTTCCACAAAAAAAAGTTAGAGTAGAATACTATATTATGTTTGTATTCCATCTAAATCCAATGAATATATAATTACCTCATGGATAATTCCAGATGCACTTTTCGATGTTTTATTACATCATTATGTTAAGTTAACTTACAGTTTGGAATCAAATTTAAAGAACCTATTTTTATGTTAAAACTTATGTACCTTGGTTCCATAAATTTCATTTCTTTAGTATTAAAAAACACTTTTAAACCGAACACTTTATTTTAATTTTCTAGTTAGAAATAAACCATCAAATATTATATTACCTACCGAAATAACATAAAGGTAATGTTTAACTTATTAAATATAAAACGTATATATAAACTTAATATATAATATAAACTCATTAAATTTAAAACGAGATATTAAATACGTTTATAATGTGCGATTCCCACTAATTTTGGAACATGAAATTTTAATAACATTATATATTATTATTTAGTATTTTCATATAATAATTATATTATAATATCAAACATTAGTAATGATAATATAACGTTATTAGAGGTAAATAACATTGAATTTTTACTTACACAGGTTTTTGTCACCGTAATTAGACATACATAGTTGGATCTTGAATGAAATGATGTAAGTACTAATAATTATAAACCTAATACAGTGTCAAAAGTGTGCAATAAATATAATTTGTTTTCACCGTAATACACAACAGATATTAGAGAAGAGTAAAATAACAATCACGTAGATGTAACTTCTAGAATATATTAATATATTACATCGAGCTATATTAAAAAAAGTTAGAAAAGTTTTTCTAATAAAAAAAAAAGGTTATTTTAAGAATTATTTAATATTGTATGTAAATCGTAAGCTGCATAATTGATTTTATAAAATATATTAAAACATTTTAAATTGCTAAATTTGTGTATGACATAATTAATAATTATGGCATAAATTACTTATAACACTAGAAATACGTTTTACACAGTGTAAGTTTAAGTTTGTAACTTTTATAGTGGATTATAAAAGGCTTTAAAATCATCTTGCTCTAGATCCCTTAATATTAAAATTCAGCCCTACTTCCTGATTAGATCATTAAAACAACATTGGGTAAACATTGGGTAAACATTATAATTTGTAAATGTTATTACACCAAAATGTAATTCTAGGAAAGTTAATGATATTTTACCTTTCAGCGAAATTAATTGAATTAGGGAAGTTTAAAATTAATAATTAATACATTTTTTTACTGACAACAATATCGAACAGAATATCAAAGATCTCTTTCAAACTTCAAACTCATACTTATAAGCATTCACAGTTGTTTTTTTTTATTATTATTTGAATATACCTAATATAAATTAAATTACTTTAAATTACTAAAAGTTTTACCGTTTAATAATCACAGCTACATAAAATGTACTTTTATCAAAAATAAACATTTTTGATAACAATGTTTTTCGTGGCTATGATTTTCCTGTTTGATGACAATATTTGTATATTTGTATAACAAATAATTATTACTTATTAAGTACTATATAAATATGAAATAGACAAAACAATTATTATAATAATGCAAATAATATTAACAATATTTGTTTTTTTTATGTATATATTTGTATATAAAATGAAAATATGTTTTAATTGTTTTCATATTTTTTTTATTTTAATTTTTTTTGTAAGTACAAATTAGCATTACCGCATTATATTTATAGGCACTGTACCTAGGGCCAATGAAATTTTTAATTATAATTGTAATTGAATAGAAAAAAAAATAAAAATTTATTGAAAAATATTATTTGATAAAAAAATAATATGTGTTAGATAATAATATTATTATAGATAATATTTGACTGTTATAATGATTTTTATTTTGTATAAATGAACACTAATAATATTTTGAAATTTTTCTAACGGAATGGATTGAAAATGACAGATGAAAAAATAGGAATATATAAGCAATACATTTAATACAAATGACTTAGAAGATGCATTTGTAAATTAATTTCTTAAAATTCTTATACATATAATTTTATATTTTTTATAATTATTATCATAATTTATTAAATATTTTAATAAATCAAATTATAAAAATACTATAATAAAAAGTTGTAAAAAAATAACTTTTATTCAATGGATACTATATATTATTATATCAATACTCTATGCACAAACTGATCGGATAGTGTATAAAATTGTGTTGTGCTAAATTTAAGAAAACTAAGTTATGTTTTATCTATAGAATATTTGTTTAAAATAAGCACGAACGATGCTACTAAGCAAATGTTTTGAATAAATGTGTTAACTTTTCCAATGCATTTAATTTAAAAAACATTGAATTTTTAGAGTTTAGTTTATAAAATTGAAACCTATTAATCTTGTACGCTCTATCCATATATAAAATATTGAACATATTTTTACAACTTACAAGTGTCGAAATGTTTCAAAGACCATAAATAATATTTATTAAAAATCATTCGACATTTTTTTTTTTTTTGTGTGTTTGGTTGTAATTTTTAAATAAAATTATAAATGTACATAATATCACGTGTATTAATTATGAATTCTATGTTTTTGATAATGTTTAATCGCCACAAAAATATAGGCATTTTGTTCCGTTTTGGTCGACGCTGACAGTTATTAATTCACTGTAATAGTATATTAATTCTATCAGTTGTTTTTTTATAGTTTCAAATACAAAAATTTAAGCGACTTGTGAATGATATTTAATGTCTACGTTGTGTTCTATAAACTAAGATACTAAATCGAGTATAATATAATATTTTTTACTATTTCAATTTACGTATGCATACTGAATAATATACTAATATGTACATTGTACATGTAATATGTGACGATAATGTTGTCTGTAACATGTTATGATAAATTATTGAAGACTTTTTTGACAAATAATTGCAGAAAACCAAAATATCTGCACATTAATATGCAAATTCAAATAAAATTCGTTGTAAGTGACAAATTAATTTTATTATAAACCATATTTACAATCATACATTATGTCATAATTACTCAATGCTGTGAAAATTATTATGCTATTATTGCTACTGATTACAGTGTTGAACAATGAATACAATAAACGTTAAATATTCGGTATAAATATATTAAATATTATAATGATATTCGCGATGTAACTATATGAAACTTGAGTAATACTACATACTTCTTTACAACATTAAATTAATAAATATTTTTAGTAATTTTTGTAATTATAAAAATAAATAAACAATATTATTTTATTTTAAAAAAATTCTGCAAGGTATCACTAAATAAATTTTCCATATAATGTCTTATTGACTCTAGGTAACACTAAAAAAGATGTTGATTTATTTTTTCAACTATAAATTAATTTTCATAACAAACATTTTCAAATAATATTGTGATTTATTCATACATTTCAGAATTAATGTAAAACTTTAAATACTTTGAAATACTTTTTACACTTTTTTTCTGACATATATTATATTATTGTTAATTGGAATGCATTTTCACCACTAACGATTATTATTATTAATATATTTTAGGTGGTATATGGTAGGTAATTATTATTTCAATAATATTACTTATTTTTTGGAGTTAACAAATTTTTCGATTTATACTTTTAGGTTAAAATGTATATTAGAAAAAAATAAATTAATAAATTAAAAGCTGCACATAATTACATTAACTAAACATTTCAATAAATGATTCGATTTTATATTATTTTATCGAAAGTAATGTTTTCTAAACTATTAGTTTGTTTAACTTTTTTTTTATATACCTATAGATTTAAATGATGTATATTATTTTTTTGGCAGTGTAAAAATTTGCCAATCAGTAAATTTATGTAGTTTTAAAATACAATTTTAATAGATGATATATATACTACATAGTGTAAGTATAAATTCATTAAATTATTTAATTATTTTTAGAATAATAATAAAAAGATATGCAGTATAATCTATATATGTTTTATTATAATCAAAACCTATTTATACGATTAAAAATCTTAATTAACTTTTTAGGAGTTTAAAATTATACATAGATTATTTTAACCTAATAAGATATTTGTATGATTTTAGTTTTACTTTTATTACGGCACTGTATTATAATATAAATATATAAAAATAATTTAAACGTAATTTGTTAAGCAGTAATTTATAGTAATTATTATATATAATAAAAAATTGTTCATAAAATGTTTTTATAAAAACACAGAAACACATGACCGTCTTATATTCTACCAACGACACGTATTATAATGTAATGAAAAATAAACCCAGTTAATAAGATTGCGTAGGAATGCTGTCCTGACACAATGACATCTATTATAAAATAGTATTTCAAAAAACTTAGCTACTTAAAACTATTTTTGGTACCATAAAATGCAATTAATGGAAAAAAAGGTTTCAGTGTTGTTATATACCATGTATGTATGTACTATGTAGGTACCTACATGAAACTAATAGCAACTAATTTCTTTAGATCATATTATAAAAAAATGTAATTTTAATATAATATTAAGATTTAATTTAATTTAAATTACTATAGTCTAGATAATATACATCTTAGTTTTAAATTATATTATATTAAATTTTTGTTTTAAACTACGTCTACAAGTTTTTTTTTATAAATGTGTGTATTAACATCTCTGTTTATTATTTTATTATTTAGAATAAATTATGTTACACAATTAAAAAAAAAAAAAAACATTAAGTCAATTTTGTTAATTCCTGAGCGATTTACACATAATTGTTGATATCCATTAACCTATGTATAAATATAGTTCATTAATTGAATTTTATGAATAGGTTTATTTACTTTTATTTAGTTTTTATTATAAATTAATTTAATAATGATACATTAAAATAAAAATAAAAATATTGGAAATTGAAAAACAAACAGTTTTCTCCCTAAATAATTCAATGACTAGGTTATTTAGGTTATACCGATACATAGAAGGTAAATCAGATAAAATAATAATATACTTAGTAAGCATCAATAATCATTCAACAGAACTTATGTACTTGTACAAATGTAAATATGCAATACGGCAGTAAACGACGATGGCCGATTGGATAATATTGTACGTTGTGATCGAAATGTTTATTTCACGCTGACAATGGTTTAAGGTCTAAATTGCCAAATACAAACATATATATGTAAACCTACATTTGTAGTACATTATTGTACGATAATGGTTTATTACTCAAAAAGTAAATATAAATTAATTCTATTTTCTATACGTCTTGGCCAAATAACAAAAAAATCGTTTTTGTAAAAATCAATTTGTATTTTTATAAACGATGTACTTGTGCCTGTAGACTAACAAACCATTTAAAAAAATAATCATTTCATCATTAATGCGATATCATAACTTAATTTTTTTTTCTATAGAGTATTTTATTTCAATTACATGCAAGGCCGTAGCCAAGCCGGATTGGGTAAATTTGGCCCACCGAGATATCAATATTTTACCGTCCCACATTTTATAATTTTATCTTTTAAATGTATATATAGCTAAGTTGTTTATAGTATTTCTAACAAATTATGTTTTGAAATATAATGCAATTCAATTGGGGTGTAATATTAATATCTTATTTTTCTATTATTTTTCAACACATTTTCTATTATGTATTTTTTTACCGGCCCACCTAGATTTTCTCGGTAACCCGCCGGGTCAACCCGTGACTGGCCATAGTTAGTGGTGGGGGTTTCAGGGTTATCCCCCCCCCATGATGCAAAAACTCTTTAATAATATTATATTTGTCGCTATTATTAAAATACAGACATAAAATTAGTACAAAATACTCATACAATATAAATTATGATTGTACCTATAAGCTATAAATAATCTTATAATTATCATGATGGCGGTAATAATATCCGAATCAATTTTAAATATTAAGGAACAGTTATTAAATAATCCTTGGTGTTCTCTAAACGATAATAAATTTCCTACGAGTGGAAAAATAAATTTGTGATTTCAACATCACTGGATGGATTGGTATCCATGGATAACCTATTTAACATTAAAATCGAGTTTTGTGTAAATATTGTATAGTATTTGCTAGAGAATGTGTAGGAAAAAAAAATCATGAAAAATTATGGTACCTATACATTTTTAACTAATATTCTTGTGTGTGATAAATTATAATTATTATAGTAATAATATACAATTTTATGGTAGGTACTTCATTTAAATTTTAATGTAAATATAATTATTATTATATCAAACACTTTTTGATTAGCTTTTTATGTTTTATTTATTTTAGTCAAAATAAATAATTAAAACACCCCTTAACATTTTTTTCTGACTACGACCTTTGTAACATGCATATTAATTTACTCAAAGAAAGAACAGATTCACAAAAAATTCCTAATTTCCATTATATAGTACTTATAAATATTATATTTATTTAAAACCTTATTAAAACATTTTTGGAATGTTTAAAGAAAATCATTTTACAGTTTATACGAAAAGATATATTAAATATGAATACAAGATTATACTCATTTTCAACAAATTATTCATATTATTTTAACTATAAATATAATTAACTATTATGATATATAACATAGTACTTACAGGTAATTTAATTAATTCATTAATAAATAATCCATTAATTAAACCTACATTGTTAAATTGAAATAAAAATAATAAAACACTAATTTGACTTTATATTTCAATTTTAACATCGTATTTAGTTGTTTAATAGTTGATTAAATTGTGTACGATATATTAAAATTACTTTCTTATAATTTAATACTTAAACATATACATATACATAAACATAAACTATTTTTATTAATATTACCAAAAAAAAAAAAAAAATGTTTATTTTTATAACTATTTTCATTCAATTATAAATATTTAAATGTTTAGAATCGAAACTGTAAAAAATATTTATATTTAGATATAGTTCGGAAATTCTTCAATGAAAGTTTAATTTTTTTATTCAGAATTTTCAAATAATCATAATCAAATAATCTTGTAAGTTGTAAGATATGAATTATATATTTTTATAATAATTTTTGTAAGACACAAACATTTTTATTTTTGGATATAACATTATAAGTACATTTTTGATACATATATCATAGAAATATTGTAATAATTTATGACATTATATGAATACTTTGCAAAAATCATATACCTATAACAAATTATTACTTATATTATTAGATTGAATTTGTATAAGGTGATAATATAAGAAATTAAGAAATATTAAATATATTTTAAAATTTTACATAATTATTGTATAATTATATATAAATGTCAAATATTTAATTACTATGTAAAAAAAATTATATTAAATATATATACAAAAATATAATTTCAAAAGGACTTTTACTATAAAGTAAAATTAACAAAAACTTTTAATAAAATGTTCATTTTTAGTTCTAGTATTTAAACTAAATAAATAATACGTAATAGCAGTATATGCAATTAATATATTATATAGCAATAAATTTACTAAAAAAGTAAATATTAACATTATGAAGATTTATTTGATTAGGTAGTACGACATTATATATAATGTATATCCGCTATTTACAGATGTAAAAAAAAAAACTATATAGCCGACTTCTTACTTATTTTTTTAATCAATGGTTATTTCAGGGGCAGATTGGGAGGTAAACGGCCCAGTATTCTAAAACAATAAACGGCCCAACCCGATTATATAAGCCTCTATGAATACTTACCTACTTTTTCGGGTAGTTTGTATAATATACTTGTTCATCTTGTAGCCCATAGAACCTCTAAAAATATACTAAATACATACCTTATTTGCGATCAGAACAGTAATTTCACTATATACCTGATATATTAGTTATTGATTTCAATTAGAGCAAAATAAAAAGTTAGTAAATCGTTTCTCCTACGTAGTAAAGCTCAAGGTTACCTCGCCTTTCTTATGTAATTATTATTCATGATTAATGAATTATAATACAATATACATTACATTATTATAAACTATATTATGGTGCGACTATGAAATATAAACTTATTACAGTATCGTATCAACTACCAACCAATAGCAGTTTTAAACTGTTTGGTATTTAAAATTTAAAAATACATTTATTAGTAATATATTAATATCGTCAATTAATGTTCATGAACCCCCCCCCCCCCCCGATAGTTAAGGTCTTACGTTAAATATAACAGGGAATGTTTACACAAATAATTCATGATAATATAAAGTTATAGTTATATTAAATAATTATTTCATGATCGATATTATATAATAAATTCGTTATACTATTTATAAAAAAGAAATTTAAACATAGAAAAAAAAATGTTAATTTTTATAATAATAACATCGTTAATGAATATATTGTTACAATAATTTATAAATCGATAGGTTTGTACTTCATATCTCATTATTATTTATTAATCAGATCGCTTCACATGAGACATGTATCTGTTAAAAACTTGTAGAATGTTATATTCCTATAATTAATATAGAATACAAATATAATTTTTTTTATCTCTTATTTCGAATATTCAATAAGTTATCTTAAGTGGTAGGAAAAATTATCCAAAAACTATGATAAACGCCAAAAAAGAAAATCACAGAAAAATGTATTTTTAACAAAATTGTTTAAGGATAAATAAACAAATGAGTATTGGTCAATAAAATATTTTTTAGATATTCATATTGTTATTTTACATCCATATATAATGTCATGTTTATATCAAAAGTTTTAATAATATAATACATGCCCAATCATAAATTACTTAATATTTTTTTTAGCTGATATTATATAAAATTAATAAACGTATTTATTAGGACACTATAGTCCTCGCCACGAAAACTGGCCCATGACCGTCACGAATCTAGCGGCAGTTTCAAGTCAGTGATTTTCACAATAGTAAATATAATTGCACATTCCATGATTCCAAACAAAGAACAGTGGAACACACGCGTGGCTACAATAACTGGTTTAGTTTGAGAACCCGTGGCTAACTGTCTGGGTATGTCGCACGGGTTGCGGTGCTCATGGGCCAGTTTTCGTGGCGAGGACTATAGATATTCAATTCTATAACTGAGAATCACTTAGGAACTTTTTTTTTCGTGTATTTCTTTCAAGTTTTAATAATAATTTAAAATTTATCAGTGAGTATAAAATTAATAGATTTAAATACAATAAAAATTGAATTTAAAAGAAAACAACTACTCTATAATTCTATTTATAAATTAAATGAGTAAATATGTCTTGATTTGTTAGAAATATAATTTATATTAGGTAAATATAATATTAAATATTATTCTTATAATAAAATTAATTAGTATATAATTATTATCTAATTATGTACAAAAAATATGTTTTGCATGAATACAAGTTTAAATATTGTGTTAGGTGTTAATTGGAATTTTAACGGACCTATATACAAATTAGCAGTTTTCATCCTCTTTTAACTTTTCTAACAACATTTATATATATAAATAGGTATTCATTATTTATGTAGATAGTTGTATGTATAAAAAAAACTTGTTTTTGCCAAACTGAAATATTGATTTTTTTTTTGTGAATAAACTAGGGGAACCAAAAAATTAAGTTTTACAAAATAATAATGTTAATTTAACCGTACCCCCAGCCTTATACAAAAAGAAATCAAATCACCTTAAATCGTCTTTGTATCC
This sequence comes from Eriosoma lanigerum, assembly GCA_013282895.1. Classification (NCBI taxonomy): domain Eukaryota; kingdom Metazoa; phylum Arthropoda; class Insecta; order Hemiptera; family Aphididae; genus Eriosoma; species Eriosoma lanigerum. The sequence goes on from CM023357.1 coordinate 44,446,199, forward strand.
AAATAACGAAAAAAGGATGATAATCTTTAGAAAAAAATAATGATATCCAAACATATAATTTTGGCATCCGCTCAACATTTTTGACAATCATGAATATATATATATAAGCCATTGTAAATTAATGAACTGTATTAGCTAAACAAAAAAAAAAAGAAGTATATATAATATATTATATAAAAATCTTCAGCTGTAAAGTTACCATGGTGTTTTTTATAATAATTTTTTTTAAGGTTGTGATATTCATAATAATAAAATATAAAAATTTATATAATCATTAGTTTTGTATTATTAATAAAGCTATAATATGTATATGTGTTAGAAAATTTGCTTATGAATTTAAATTAGGTACTTATTTTGGCATATAATTTAAATTATTGTACAAACATTTTTTTGAGTGATATTTAATCTACGTAGTGAAATTAACCTTTTTCCTAGGTATTAATTTAAGTGTTTTAACATACTAATTTACAAAGACAATTTTTTTTTTTTTATGTAGGTATGAAACATGTTTTCATTTATTCAACCATTAACCAATTCTTTTTTATTGGTTTCTAAAATTTGAATATTTTTGTATAATTAAATATTGAAATTTTTTTTTTTTTTTGTCTGAAAGCGCTTTTATTGGTAGAAATAATGTTCCGATTACCACAAATAAGGTAAACTTTATATAGCAAATTGCATCGTTGCAATGTTGGTATTTTATTTAGTTCATTTTTCGAATTTTTCAGAAGTTTTTCCTTAGGAGAAAAAAACTACAAAAAATGGTGAAAAATCGGCAAAATTTACGGAAATTTCAATTCGGATGAAATTGATTTATCATAATAGCTATTGCAATTTTGAACGTAGGTACTACTTTTTTTGAGTTTTCTCATAGGTAGTTTACACACGTGTAAAACTTATGGAACAACCTATCACTATAATATATTGTATTATATTGAGTTTTCCTCATAATCGTATTTTCTAATGCAATATTAAAAAGCAATCCGTTCCAAAATTTTACCACACATGTATATTGACTATGTGAGTACTCAAAAAAAAAAATGTTAAAATTTCTTCGATCAAACTCAATTAGTTATCACAAAATACAAAAATTTGAAATAATATAAACCGTAATTTTGCCGATTTTCGCTATTTTTTGGTAGTTTTTCTTTGTTTTGACGATATTTTTGACCAGTTTGGAAAACAGAAAGCAAGAAGAATATATTTATAATTTTGTAAATCCTTTTAAATTATTTTCAAAGATTTTACTTTTAATATAATATTTTAATATTTTTATAGTATAAATATTTTATTTAATTATTTAATTACTTATAAATTAATAACTTGCATTTTTTTTAAAAAAAAAATATGAACGTACGCAATGTATAAATATAATATCTACTAATGAAAATAAAAAAAACTATTAGGGCCCATAATTTAAATTGGTACTACGCTTTGAACTGAGAAATCAGGGTCTGTGTAAAAATAACTCTTTATATTCGTTTTATCTATTATACGTATTATCCATTATCGTAACTGTGCGGGTTAATGTTTGAATACAATAAATATAGTACCTGTATGGTATATTACTGTGTTAGTATATTACTTAAGAATTCTATGTTTATAACATGAAAAAATGGGATTTAAAATAAATATCTACTCCATTTGGCATTTTCAAAAGATCCAGCATAAAAAAGAACAACTCATTTAAAGAACAAAAAATAATGATAATAATAATAAGAACTATAACCACAACTAGAATAAAAAAAAAAAAAACATATTCGTGTTCAATGGATGGAGCAAAAACAACCAAACTCAAGATTATTATTGTTCATCCTGATTTTATTTTTCTAAAACTTCTTAGTGGTAGTAGGTTTTTCTTAATGAATTTCTGACGCATATTTCTAAATGTATTTTTACTTTGGTATTGTTACTTGAAATAATTAATCATATATTTTATAAACATTTTTAATCGTAGAATATTATAAAAATTATATTATTTGTACAATCAATATATTCTATATAATAATTACCTATATCGTTTAATTTATTTATAATAATAATTATTATCCATATTGATAATCATATTATACTTGCTCAACGTCAATATCAGTTAATATTATTCTATAGTTGTATGTTAAAAATTAATAATTTTATTATAATATTAAATCAATTAAAAAATTTTACGATAAGTAACTAAATTGTTAATATTCTAACAACAATATCATACAATTTGTTTATTTAATTTTCTTAATATAATATATGTATTAAACTAACAAATAATATATATTAACATAACATCTCATAGTATATCAGTATCTACTGATATTTGGGATTTTCTAACAAGCAGTAGTTGACCATTGTCACGAAAATCAAAACTGCCAGAAACTTTTTGCTTGTTTAATACCTCTTTAATGTGACACAGCCATCGTGTAATGACAAAAGTAACGGCTGTGGTTAACCTTCTATCGATCGAAATTCTATAATAATGCGAAAGTATCAACTTTCTTGAAATGCCCGGAGAATACAAACTAGTAGATATTAAAAACAAAAATATTTATATCAACACAATTATTTAAAAAACGTTTTCGTTGTTATGTTATACTTATGTGATAAATCAACTATATTATAACGTAATATAGTTTTTCGAAATTATATTCAATTGATTGAAATAAATATCCAAGTACAGTAATAAGTCTAAATTTTATTTATAATTATGAGACACAATTATTTTTTAAAATTTTTAATTATTGATAATTCATGTTGTCAATATTATATTATACCATGTTTTGTATACGGAATTGTGATTATTATTACATTAAATATCACTTAAATCTAATTAATCATTCATCATTATATTATGTATAATACAATTTTTGAATCTTAAGTGTAAAATTATGAATAATCTCTATAATACCTAATCAAAAGGGAAAAACATAAATTATGAACATAAGAGAAACCATTAAACTTTGGATACCATCCAAGTAATAATAACTACTATATAACTAAAGTATTATGAAAATGATGTCTAGTGAAAAACTATGGTAATCGTCTGGAAACCTATTGAATTTTTGAATCAATAACATGGTATAAAACTAATCTCCAAAATGAACTATAATATAAACTAACATATTAATATTAATAATCCTCCATTTAATTTGTACTAAATATTATATTGTAAACACCCTGTTCAAATATCAGAGTAAAATATTAAATTAATATGTACATATTTTAGGTCTATGTATCATGTAAGTATCTCCCTGCACTTGTGTCTATTTACGATCGGGCTTGAATATCTTTGTAAAATACACAAAAGATTCTATTCACTCTATATAATCACGCAATGACGTCGAATATTATTTAACAAAATATAAACTTCTTCTAGATCGTTATAAAATATACTACTAACCTTACAATAGGGGAAAGCATAAGCATATCACAATAAAATATACAATTTTACGAAAGGAAACGCTCTTACCACACCACACCACTTGCACATTGGTTATAAAATAGAAAATACAGGATGTTACAAACTCAAAAATAAAATATATTTCTTATATCTACGTTACAAAACTAAAAGTTACTTTAAAAATATTTACACCGTTACATTTCAGAAATTATTATAGATAATGTTTCTATAACAACAGGTCTAAAATTTTTCAAATTTTTATATATTTTATTCTGATGCATTTTTACAACTTTATATTTAACTTTTTTAATAAGTCTGAGTATTACTTTATGGTATATAAAAAAAAAAAAAAAAAACATGAATATTATAACGAAATATCTAGTAAATATACAAGTTACCAATAAAAAATTACTAAATTAGTAAAATATATCAGATATTAAAAAACCAAAATTAAAAAACGGTTTGTTCTCAGTGATTTCAGTTCTCTGAGATGATAAGGTTGTCTTATTATTTATATTTAGAAGCAATAATAAAATATTACATTAAAAAAAAAAAACTACTCTTAGTGAAAGTATATATAGATATTTCTATTAATTTATTTCAATCATTTTAGCTTTAGTAAACTCAGAAACTCATAATATTTTGTATTATAGACATAACATAGTAATACTATTAATAAAAAGTAAAACATTACCAATTTAATCGAATATATTGACTTACAATTTAGGAGAATTTAAAAATAAACTAACATGCTATTAAACTTATATATATATAAAGCAAAATTAGTATTTATAAAAAGTCAAAAAACAATTTTAAGTGTATACAAAAAATTTTATTTATAACTAAATAACTAAAATTGATTTCGTTAAAATATGGTGAACAGTGAATTTCATTGTATTTCATATTTTTTTTTATATTCTAAGAGAAGCAATGTAATAATTTTACAAAGATGTTAATATTATTGTTTTTTTTAATTTTTGGTTGATTTTTTAACTAAATCTAGAGCTTTATAATTTATCCAAAAATATTAAATACTACCTGTAATTTTGAAGTGAATTATAAGTATTATATATTCTATATCTGATTGATCATTGCATTCAAATCTCAACTATAATAAACCACTAATTTCTTTGCGGACCAAAGGGATGAAGGAAAAACTTCTGGAATCGACCTTCCCACTTTTTTTTAAACTTGCCTTAATAAAAAGATTCATTATTATTACTTGATTGTAATATATTTTTGCTATTTTAAATCACATTTCAAGAATATTGGATTAAGTTGTATTATTAAATAATTTTTTTAATTTTATTAATTTGTGCTGCACTACATAAACTACCTATACATAACTTTATTATTATTATTTTATACTTTAATTAATAATATTGAGTAAAATGTTTTCTTTTATTACGAATTTTTTAGCACTTAAAATAATTATAATAATTATATATAGTTATGTTTTATATCTAGTTTATCACTTTATATAATAACTAAATAACTAATGCATTTATATAAGGTTCCAAGTTTCTATGTTAATTTAAAATTATTAAAATACTAATTTAATATTTTGTACTAAAGTATATGGTCAGTGGTGGTTATTATCAGTATTGTAAAATATTCATATATATATATAGGTATTTGGATAAAAGTATTTAAATATTTTTTTTTGTATTGGAATAAATTTAAGAAGAATTATTCTAATACGTATTTCGAATAAGTTTTAAATGTATTTTAATTATTTTAAAAATATTTTTTTTAAATAATTACTAGACACCTAAATATTAAAGTTTAATTATGAGAATATTTATTATAATAAAATATCATCACGAACACTTGTGTGTGCATATATATTAAATTACTTATTTCCTTCAAAATAGAGAAAGATTCGCTAATAATAATATGTAAATATTTAATAATATAATATAATAATATGGGCATATACATAGGCATAGCGTGGCAGTGACTAAGTAGTTAGGGTATTTTAGTTTCATTAAATAGCTACAAGTCCTCGCCTCCATTCTAAACGCTCCAAGTACTTCAGTGGCATACGCATGATTTCTGATGGGGGGGCAGTGTTGTGCATTATCTAAATAATATACTTATATATACTTATTATAAAAATTTTATCTTATCTAGATAAATAAATAGACAAAATCATCTAGATAATTATTCAATCAATGATATGATTTAAAAAATTTTGACAAAAAATGATTTTGAACTGCGCTCTCTAAACAATATTTATAGTTTTAAATAGAACATCACATAGTTTATAATTAATAATAATAATATTTACAAAATAATCATGATAACAACAACTATGGTTTATGCCGAGTACGAATGTTGGATATACAATATTGAATATCAATTATCTGTCATCTTATCTAAATAAATTATAGATTATCTTTGAACAATACTAGTGGGGGGAGTGTAAAATTGAGTGATCATAAAGTAATGATTTTAAAGAAATAAAAACCAACTGGTTCCTATTAATAGTACAATTATTGTTATCAATTATAAAATATAGTACAATATATTATTATTATTATATTATATATTATATAAATACCTATAAAAATAATTTATTTAAATAGCTATAAAATAAGAATTGTCAAGATTAGGACTAATCTTAGTAATAAAAAAATATCTAAAATATGGTCATCGGGTTCCCCAAAGTTGCTTCAGCCCCTTAAAACCCGCTGTGTACATCACTAAAGTATTTTATATTCACTTAGTTTTTTCGGTTAGGGGCCATAACCTCTCCATAGATATCTATCACGCTACGCCTATGGGCATATAGCTTTATAAATACATTTAATTCCTTATCCACATTAAACAAAATGTAGCTATAGCCTATAATAGGCTATAATCATTTTGAAAGTATGTACTTACAAAATATAATTAATATTCTCAATTTATACCGCTATTGTGGAGATATAATTTGCTCAACAACAATAATTTGTTTCTTTGATATAAATAGTGGAAATTTCCGAATTTCCATAACTGTCTACCTACCCATGGTCTACCTATGAGTCTATGATCATGCATATATATGACTTTGAAATTAGCGAGTAAATATTGACCACTAATTTTCATGACAGTGCCAAAATTTAGAGCTACTAAAATGAAAGTTAGTGTTTTGAGCTGCACTTTAGAACTTATTTTTTCAATAGTACCGAATATAAGTATCTATATTATATTTGATAATAGTGACATATATTGATTATTTATTATAGACAAATTAAATATAATACAAATTAAATTACACAGTACCAAATGAACATGTTGTTTAGTTTTTATTGATTGTTAAATATATTTATAATTATATTAGTAATTAATATAAAATATGTATTAAATAAAAACTTAAATTGTATTTAAAATATACTTAAAAGTATTCAAATAAATGTTCTTAATATTTATTTTTTAAATTATATAATACTTATTCTAAATATCTACTTTTTAAATAGATATTTGAATAAATATTAAAAATATTATTTAAAAGTATTCTTATAAGTCTGGTTATTACCTACTTCCATAAATGGGTAATAATTGGATTGTTTTAATGCAGCTATAGATAAACTATCCAACTTTCACCAACATTATCATAATTAATTGAAATTAATTGTCAGAAAATGCACAGCATAAAATTCGCTAATGACATTTCATTGGTAGCAAAGAGCCATGAAGAAATGAACGAGATACTCAACACCCTTTTTAATAACCTTGACAAATACCACCTGAAATTAACGCCAAAAAAACGAAAAAAATGACAGTTAAGCGATAACAACACACCGCGAAACCTACAACCAAACTGAGGGATACTGTCATTGAGGATGTAGAAGAGTTCCGTTAACTAGGAAATTCCATTACTTATGACAACAAGTCTACCAATGATGTTAAGAGAAGAATAGCCATGGCCAAACGAACATTCAACAACAAATACAACCTTGTAACCAACAAACACTTTGCTTTAAACACAAAGAAGAAATTCATCAAATACTACATCTGGAGTGTATTATTGTATGGCTGTGAAATTTGGGCCATAAGACAGTATGAAAAAAACGGCTAAAAATCCGAAAAACCAAAATATGGATTTTGAGGAAAATAAATAAGATATCTTGGGTTGAAAAAAAAGACCAACGAAAGAGTTCTGTAAGAAATAGGAAAGAAAAGGAATATCATATCCCACACCTTGAAAAAGAAAACGAAACTCATTGGACATCTCATAAAACACAACACTTTCATCAACAATATTTTCGAAGGAAATATTATGAGGAGAAGCAGTAGAGGATGCCCTAGAATTTTTTACTTCCAGGATCTGATCCTGCTAATGAACATAACCTCATACTCACAGCTAAAGAACCTAGCAACCAACAGGGAGACATGGTTATCACGATAAGGCACTGCTTTTAGTTAGGTTAGGTTAAAAGAAAATTTATAATTCGACTTACTCAAAAGTACCTACTATGTTAAGAATAATAATTGTATTTAATCATTAAGACGTATATTATATACGGTGTAAATATTATCATCGCAAAAGGTCCTTTTCCTTAATTTTTTTTTTCTTCACCGATTTGTCTTTGACTCCGATCATCTATAATCTTTAAGCGTCTATCCGTTTAGTTCTGTCAGGTGCTTGAATCAAGAACTACAGACGGGATCATGTCACGAACAGGAACGATCTTCGTCATTTCCGTTCGTCGTATATTATTACCCTGAACAAATCTCCAGCTATCGTTACTCAGACGAAACGTCGTCATTTTTGAAATTATCACGGCCCAGTCTTCGAGTAGGTACGGTTTCGACTTTCATATACGCCTGGGAATTATATTTCCCGTCGTCAAAATAATGCGAACAATTAATATTATACGTGACATTGATTCAAAATTGTATGTTTACGTATAGTGTACACTATTCGCTGTTTTTGCATAGTCGTCTTTACATATATTTGTCATCGGCAGTAAAGTAGTTCATTATTATTGATGGCATGGCTGTGTGAATATAATAATACCGTAAACGATTAACACATTAAATTTTGTTACCAACTAAGACTTTCAAATAATTTAATAAGGTAAGTACTAAATTTCATAATTTTTCGTAACCATAATTAAATGTTAATGAGGAAAAGTACACTTTTTGTATTTTAGAGTTTGATAAAAATTGTCCATTTATAGAAAATATATTAATAACGCAATAGGAATCACGTTTTAAACACATCGTAACAAGAGTATTTACTCTTGTATATTAATATAAATCAATATTATATTTTTATCTTTGTTATTATTTAAAATGTTTAAAGTATTTAATCAATATTCCATAACATTAACAATAATTTATATAGATATAAATGAGCTATAGTAATATTTATCTATAGCTATTAAAATATTATGTGTATTAAATTTAAAATAGATTAATCAATTTGACTTACAAGTTGTATAACTAGTATATAAATATATATATATATAATATATATATGACATTTACATATAAAAAAGTTCGTTTATATAGGTAGCTAATATGAATTAACATTTACAATGATAAATTTTATTTATACATATTATGTAAATTGTTTATTATGTATGTACACTTTGCCCGTAACATATATACTATATAGGTAAATACGAATATAATGAATATAGAATGAAGTAAATGGATGAAAATTATCCGTATTAAAATATGGAATAAATGTAGGCTGTGATATTTAATTAATCATTTTTTTTTTTTTTAAATGAATTTTATTGAAATTAACTATATTAATATAAAGATATAATATTATAAACATAATTCAATGTGCAAATAAAAATTAACTTGTTGTAACTTGATTGGTAACAACCTATTTAATGCCATTGGACCTAAATAATCGTGCAATATTAAACGTTGCAAGCAAAATATTATTTAATACTTTAAAAACTATTTGATAATAATAATGTGTATTACATTAAAGGGAATGCAAATAACGTAATTTACTTGGCCTATTTTCATACCAATATCCAAATTATAATACTATATAATATATGGTAATTTTCGTATTAAAAAATATTTTAATTATTCAAGAGGATTTCAGAACACCATTTCCTTTCACTATCAGTCTGACGTAAAACAATCATACGAAAAACAATAATTGTAAATTTATAGTTTAAATATTTGTATTAAAATTAAGAACGGGAATATTCAAAGGGGAATATACATTACCGTCGAGAGATGGATATCAGTTTAGTAAAATATCTACTAAAGAAAATTCGGTAAATGATTTCATGTCTCCATTATAAATTAGATTACTGTGCGGGGTAGTGTCAACAAATATATACTAATAAGTAAATTTCGTTTCATACGTAAATATTAACTTAATACTGAGTCAACAAAACATTGCATTGATATTAATATCAATCAAACTTTATCCACTTTTTATCGATTAAATTAACTTGACCTAGTCAAAAGTTTAGCCCAGTTTTGCTTCTACAGAGTCTTATACTTATATGACGTATATTTTATTTCTAATATAAACTCAAGACGAAATATAGTTGGTATACTCACGGCAGACACCGCACCGGAGGCGGAGAATATGGGTACCATGTGCATATAAGTGCTTCGGCCATGTCTGTTGCGATCCGGCGACGTGGTGTGCTGCTGCTGCTGCTGGTGGTGATGCTGCTGTAGCCGTCGCGGTGACAGTACGACCCTGTCGTGTTGTGCGGCCGCAGCCATCATCGGAATCCACATCGGCCACCGCCACCGCCACCGTCGCCGCGACCACCGATGACGATGACTTGCACGCGCCGCATCCGAAACTCAGTGCGCGTTCGCCACGATGCCGTCGCGAGTTGATAGCGGATGTCACTGACCCAACACCTGTTAATGAAACCACCATAAAAAAATTAAATAATTATAATGTCAATAACGTAAAAGTAATGCTGCTGCATATTCTTAAGGCTCAAAAAATACAAAACATTTAAAAAGTTTATCTAAATTTAAACTTGTAACCCTCCATTTCTAAAAATAATTTTGCATACTCTGAACTAGTAGTTTAGCATACTGGTTTCTAGTTACGTCTATGGGCAAGTATTCATATTATTTTGCCTTTTAGTATTGGGTGAAACAAATTCGCACCAAAATAGTTTTCATCACAAAACAATACTATACATTTTTTTCAAACTAAGTACTAATATCTACTATAATAATTGCCTACTATGAAATATTATATTTGTTTATTTTATTCAAAAAATACGACAAATATATACTGATATTAGATAAGTATAGATGTCTTGTTCAATATCACGGCAAAGTATTTGAAATAAGCCACCATCTACAAAGAGGTTTTCCTCTTTCTTGTCTGTAAACAAACCTTCAGACTTAGATATAAGTATTCCGTATAAAATACATATACTGTATGGCTATATTCATAATACTTTTTAAATACTTGTAATTTTTTTAATACATAATTATTTTCAAAAGTAAGTAAGTTCTATGATATTACATTTATTATTTTTTAAAAAAAATACAACTTTCTATTTTTTAAATTATTGAAAATTAAAAGGTAGCCAAATTAAAGAGTATATTTTTATAAAAATGTATGTGTCAGTTTCCAATTATCATCAAGGTTATGATTTTTGAAAATTTATTTTATTTAATTGAATAATAAAAAATCTCTACGTTATTCATTGCAATTATTTATATTATTATAACATTGAATGCACATTTTATTTAATCAAAATTTAAATAGGGATACCTGATAGTACCTAAAATGACTAAACGCTCGAGGTTACAAGATTTTATTCTATAGTAGTGCCCATCATTTATCTGTAAATCGACCTTTATTATCTATGTTTATTTGAAGATGAAAATTGTGTTATTATTTGAGAGTATTATTAATATAATAATATTGATAATATTAATTTTGTATGATATGATATTAAAATATAAAATTATTAATTATTATAATAAATTACGTAGAAGGCAGAATATATCATATTTCTATCAAGTGAAAAAAATTCGTCACCTAAGAAGTCGATACATCAATATTTTAATAAAAATGTAAGTACTCATTAATTTGACCATCTCCAAATCTCCCATAATTTAAAAAATTAAAAGTTTTATTTGTATTATTAATGTCACGTCTTTTATTTAAAAAAAATAATAATGCTAATATTATAGTCTGTTGTCTACCTAATAATTTTTTTTTAAATAAATTATATCTAAAAATTTTTAATAGAAATATTGCCATTAATAAATAGATCTAGGACATACTGCACATTAAAATTTTTATGTTTTCTTTATATTATTCTCAATGATAATAAGATTTAGTAGTTTTAATTTTTTAGTAATTTTGAATGCATCTAAGCATGATTTTTTTAATTAGTTTTTACTTTTTAAGATATTAAATATCTTATATTTAAAAAAAATCTTAGATTTTCATTAATGTTTTTGTAAAGATATATAATTTACAGAAAAATGTATCACAAATGATAATACATTTTAGTTTTTATGATGCGATCGGATAATTCAGGGAGTAAAAACGGCTTAATTATTTCCGGGTTTCATTTTTCAGATTTGAAAACATTTTTAATTAAATACGTGTTTCGGTTTTCGAATTTGTAAAGGTTTTTTAACTTTTTAAGTTTCTGTTATCGGATAATTTATTTATAAGAAACAATTTCGGTTAATTCACTGATTGGTGTATAATTTATTTATAACACTGATCATTTATTATATATTTTTAAATCAATTTTCAACTAGAATTTATCATAGGTAATTTGTATAATAATTTATGTCTATATAGATTTTTTTTTATAAAGGTATACATTTGGATAAATATTTTTAACTCTTTAAATTTTTTATTACCAAAATGTTCATTTTTCATAGTACAAGTTCATTACTAAGTTAAATTAATAATGCATACCTAATATAAATACACCATACAGTTTTAATGGTACTAGAAAAAATTGTACTTATTTCTCATTTATCAAACAATATATTTGTATTTTTAATAGATAGAAATATATAAATTCTAATGTGTAAAATATGATAAACTGTATAACTGTAATTATTTTACTTATACATTTTAAATGATACATTGATACCTACCTAATAAATAATAAAGTGATAATGTTTAAAATATTGTTAAATCATTAACTATCATTAATTAAAATCGGCTAAATATTGAATGAATGAAAAATCATGTATTATTACAATTTATAATATACACAAAATTGACATATTAATGTTGAAACTGTAACTGTAGCCATCATGAAAATTTGTAAGGGTGTAGTAAAGAAAGGGGGACAGGTAAGGACAACTATCCCCCTGTAAATAATCAGTTTTGTACCTACTTATTTGTTTATAAAACAGTTTTCAATAATAAGACAAAAAATGACTATAAAATATAGTCTATAAATGTTTTACAAATTTGTAAATAACTTTATTTTTGTCTGACGCATTTTTAAATATTTGTCAATTCCATTATTTCATTGTTTTTAACCTTATGGATTAAATATTCACCAAAAATTGGTTGTTGAAAAATGAAAAAAAATAGAAGAGACCATTTTAAATCGTTTTGCTGAATTTCTAAGAAGACTGACATTAATTTAAAAATAATTATCTATATATTCTATATAATTGTAGTTTAAACAAGTACCTATAATATACTTCATTTTACATTTAAACTGAGTTTTGAATCACCAATGTAGGCCTTATATTAAATAAAAATAAAATTTCAATATTTATTTTCCCCCCTATATTAATGTGTATTATAGTATATATAATAACTAATATATTTTTATTAATACTAAAATTTAACTGTTATAGTATATAAGTTATTTATTATATATATTTTTTAAACATGTATTGTAAAAAAATCTCGTTAAACAAATGTATGTTTTACATTATAAAAAATAGACTATAAAAACCCTATGCATTTAAAGTATTCATAAAAATTAAAATTAGAATAAACGGGGATACTGAGAAACTGTGTATTTTATTCATATTGGTTTATATGCGTAATATTTGAATCTAGAGTTTTAATTCCTTACTCCTTCAACCTTTTAAATGAGATTAATATTTTTGCAATTTTAGTGACGTTATATGCTACAAACTTTTATATATTATTTTAAAAAACCTACCTACCACATCGTATAATTGTCATTATAAAAGTGAGTTATATTTTATAACTACTTTTTGTTTTTTAGATTTAAAAACTGTATACGTATATAGATAAAAAGTTATTTATAACAAAATATAAAAGGATAGCTTGAAGATATGTCAGTCAATTTATGATAGCCAGAAACGGACAATATAATAATCAATTATCAAATAAGTGACCATCTCATATTCGCATTGTTTGAGTATTTTAGAATTGCGTATAAAATATTCAAATAGACACCCGACATCCGTATAAAAATTAATCTATTGTAGAAATTGTAATTTTTACAAATATTCAGCGGAAACATTATGTGGGTCATCAGCTTCTTCATTAGCTTATTTATTAGAAATAACAAAATAACAAAATAAAATTCAATATATTATTATTTATTGGTGATTATTAATTATTACTAATTAAACATTTATACCAGATATTTCTACAAAAACAGCATTCCAATAATTTATTATTTTTAAAACACATTTTTAAAATTTTTAAATTTGAATAGATAATAAATACTGTATTACACTATTACCTCTATTTGTTTTATAAAAACAAATTTTTATGCCGTAAATTACTTCCTAGCTAATTGGGCTAATGTTTTTAAAAATATTATTTTTTATCACCATTAATTATCTATACATTTAATTGGTTTGATATTTTATGGCTATCATAGTGGAAATAAACTGTAGTAGTTTTTTTTTACTCTTTTAGTACCTAACTCAATAGTATGACTCATGTGTGTCATGACTTAATATATATTAGTATATTTAATGCAAAGCATATTAACTGAGTTTTTTTTTTTTTTTGCATATTTCAGAATTTTAGTGCTATATTGGTGTTTTGGGATATTTAGTATTATTTTAATGTTTTTATTGTTATTTCATATACAATTTTTATAAATAAAATATTTACAATTTCCATTTAAAAATGTGAATTGCATTGCGCATACGTGAGTTTTAAATATTTGACATTTTCGCGAAATCAATATTTTTGACTTTCGTACTCTTTTACTTTCGTTATAACTGTTCAGTGCGGGTTAACTACATATTTTTCTATTAAAAATTAGTTCAATATAAAAGGTATTTTGCATTCATATATTATATTTCGTATATTAACGCTAATGAACGCATTTTTAAAAGCATATTATTTCGCGTATAATTACACTTTTTGTGTACTCACAATTCCTGAACATTAAATTACATATTGGTATTGTTTCTTGGAAAACTAAAAAACTTTGCTATATCGCAGTGTAACGTACTTTTATTCAAATAAATATTATTATATTTTTATAATTAAGTTCTCTTTATAATTTATAGTTTACTTCTTCTCGTGCCGGTTAGTGGTAGAGTTTTAAATTCCCTTCTTCTCCCAGAAATCAGCAATTTTAATTGTATTATCCTTTAACTGTTGTCCTTTTAAATCCACAAACTCTCCTTTTACTAGTAATTTTGGGTACTCCAATAAATATCTTGTTGTTTGCACTATCCCATGTCTATGGTTAGGCCCAATTTGCGCATATTTTCTTAAGTTCTTTCTACTTCTAATCGTATTCTGTTAATGGTCTTCAATGTGCACTAAGGTAACTTGTATCCTAGGGGTGGAGATTCTGCCGGATGTCCCCATATTGTACTTTTGTCGTTACTAATGACTTGTTCTTGCAATTTTTTTAATCTTGTTATTGTTGGCATTTCTTTGACGGATTTACTTGTTTTGATAAACGGTTTTCTAGATTTTAGTCGGCTATTAATTTGAACTTCATCAAACATAGGGTTTCTGTGGTCATTTATATGTTTCTTCCTTTCCACATTCACTGTTACCTCTCTTCTTAAATGTGAAGGAGCAACCACACTTAAAATCTGTATTTTTCCTTCAGGTGTGGGTTTAAAACATTCAATAATTATTCTATTTATGTTATTCAAGGCTATGTTTACTTTTTAGGCATGCGCTGAAAAATGCCAAACTGAACTGGCATACTCTTCAGCTTAAAAACAAAGGGCTATACCGGACATTCGAAGTACCTTTGGACAAGCACCCCATTTTGTTCCTGCTGATTTTTGGAGTATATTTTTCTTGTTGCAACTTTTTTCCTAGTATTTTCGCAATGTACATTATATGTAGAGCACAATTCAGTTTCACTTCTAAATATTTAAGGTTGCCCACATGGTCTATTTTAACTCCTTTCCATTCAATGTTCAGTTTTCTCTTTGCCTCACGATTTCTAAGATGATAAGCGCACACTTGTGTCTTGTGTTCATAATATTTGTCTAATGTCACTAATTATTCCTTTATTATTTCCTCTATTTCTTTGAAATTACCTCTTTGTGTAACTATTGCGAGGTCATTAGCGTACAGAAAATGTCTTGTGGTGGGACTCCTTGGCTTTAGAATTTATGTAAATATTAAAAAGTAGCGGCGCCAAAACGTTTCCTTGCCCCTTGAGGTAGGCCATTGTATTGATTTTTCCACTTGCTTTCTTTTCCCTGTATAGTGTAACATAGAACACATAGTTTATATAATATATAAACATATAGTTTACATTATGACAAGTTTCTAACGATGACTACCGTTCGCCATGATTGCGAGCGCGAAACTCAACCACATCATAAATATTTCGATTATGATAATAATATAATAATATAATAGTGAATATTAATATTATTTAGATTATTTCCTATATCTTTATATGCACTATTTTCAATAGTAATAAACATAAAGTAATATTTACTAAGTATATATTTTTTATTTGGTATAATAAAATAAACATAATTTCAAAGTATGATACATACAATTTGAAAATGAATATGTTTAGAATAATTTAGTTAAAATTCATTAAGTATGTTTAAATTTTAAATTCTTGTTATTTGAATATAAAATAATATATAATATTAAATATTTACTAGATAAAATATGTCTTACACAAACTAACTAATATGTAACTTAACATATAAGGTTAAGACGTTAACAGAATATTAATATGAAAATATTAAAAAAAATTTGAAAATATTATCGATACTATATAATTATATCGATTTTTCACTATCGTTTTGTCATCACTTGTTAATTATTTTTTCTTCAATGATAATTCTACATTATATACTTGATTATAGTTTTTAATAGGATTGTATACGTCTATATAGAAGAAGTGCATAGTCGAAACTCTAAACTATGTCTATGATTTACTATAATGCTGTCTGCGTCTATTTAATAGGGAATGGTTTATGCATTAATGAGATAACGTTATAAACTTATAAACAAATAATTTGTAAAAAGTGGTTTCTCTAGTTATATTATCTATTTTACGATCCTTATTATATTGGAATAGATAACGAAATGTTTGTCCACCGTCATTCCTCCGAGTAATATGTCACACGTCGCTACAGCAATGGCATCAGTGACGGCAGCAGCAGCAAAACAAAGATGCGAAATGTGCATTAACGTGGTTACATTACACGGGTTGATTATTATTTTGAAGTAAATTCGTCCTAGACCAGAGATAAATTGTCACTTTGACCTAACCTTAAACTACACTAATGTACTATACAAGCATGGTTATTATAAAACTCATATGTGTCTCTTACACGCGTACTAACTATTGCATAATACTGTATTGTTTACTTCGATATTTTTCTCTTTTGGAACAAATAAACATTATTATATAGTTAAGTAGTTAGAGATGAATTTCTTAAACCGGAAAAACGTGATACAGTAAAGTTTTTTAATTAACGTTGTTCACATTATTCAAATAGCACAGTGTCACGGTAAATAATTTCAGTTCATTAATTTTTTCCATCGAAAATGGATAATTAGAAAACAAATTTCAAAATTTAACATTAAATTAAAACTATAACATATTTTTAAATTATACATATACTTACCATTTATATAACTTTATTAAATTTATGAAATAGTGTTTAAAATAATATGAAACTGGTTAATCAAAAACACAAATATGACTTTAGTAACATTTATAGATACTTCAGTTTAATTATTGTCTAAAGTATTTCAAATTATTCTCAGAGGTTTATAATTGGATTTACAATTAGAACCAAAAACACGATTAAGAGTCGAGTTATACGAAATGGCTTTAATTCAAAAATAATAATCTTTATTAGATTGTTACTATTTGTTGTAGATTACAAACATTTATTTATTACTTAAAATATACTATAATACTAGATGAACAATAGATATAAATGGTTAGGTTAGGTTAATATAAATACTGAGTTATTCTTTTAAAAATATTTCTAGTATTTTTCATTAAATGATATATTAAGAAAATACACGAGGTATTTTGAATGTAAATAACATTATAAGTCAAAAACAATAAAACATTTATTGCGGATAATTTTTTTGTAGTTTTAATGTTTTGCATATAAGATCAGGCAGAATTTTAGTACATAATTTTAAATTTCATAGAAACAAAATCGCCAAAATAGATTTTATTACTATATTTTAGTTTTTCCCGTTATTTTTATTAATTAATTTTGTATAAACGAACGTTAAACTTTTAATATGTGTCAAATGAAAATAATAAATATCTATAAAATAATTTTATAATTTTATTAAAGTTTATTTATTAAATAATTTATTAAGTTTGTTTTCATTTAAATATTAGAAGAAGGGATAAAAAGCGGATTTACAATTTCATTGTCTAAATTGTATAATGAATTTACAGTAACATAAATAATGGTGTAAATAATGAAAGTATTGACCTATTAAAATTTATAACAATACTATAGTATTCAATAATAAATTACATAAAGCTCATCATAACATTAAAACATATTGTTATAATAAGTAATAAGAAGATAAGAATTATTTGTAATATAAACATAAAAATAAATATAATCTATAATCTGATTTAATATTCCGAAATAATAATAATATTATTAATTATTATATTATTATTATATTATGTATTAAATTGTCTAATATATTTTTAATTACTTATTCATACGTTTATACAGGGTAATTGAATATATTAAATTATTCATTTATAAATATTAACTAATGTTTTAGATTCTGTGCGAAGCGAAGAATGTATTGGTTTTACAAAGAATTTTTTTTTTTGATGTATGAAAACACTTTTTCGGGTAGAACTAATGATCCGATTACCACAAGTAGGGTATGCTTTCAGTAGAAAATCGTGTCTAATTGGTACTTTATTTAGCTTATTTTTCGAATTTCTCAAAAGTTTTTCCTTGAGAGGGGAAAAACTACCAAAAAATGGCGGAAAATCGGCAAAATTACGGTTTCTGTTATTTTAATTTTTTTTTTATTTCGTAATAACTAATTGACTTTTTATCGTAGGGACTTGAAAATATTTTTGAGTATTAACATAGGTAATTTACAAGTGTGGTATAATTTTGGAATGAATTATTAGTATGGTGTATTGTAATATATTAAGTTTCGCTCAGAATCGTATTTTCTAATGCAATAGTATTGCATTCAAATCTTAATTATAATAAACCACTAATTTCTCCGAGGACCGAAGGGACGAAGGAGGAACGCTTAAAATCTACATTCCCACTTTTCTTTTTTTCCTTTAGTAGCTAACTATACCTATATTAAATAACATTCTATATCATATTATTACTATTAAAATAATTTGTGATAATACTGTCATAACATTTACACAAATCAAAAAATATTAAAATTTTTAACAATAATTTAAAATATAAAATTAAAATAATAAACTTTGAATAAAAAAAATATTTTTTAATTAATTTATGTTATATTATTTTATTTTTATGTCACTGTTAATATCAAAATAAATATTTTTTATACGTTAACAGTTTCATATACATATTCATAAATGTACCTTTTATGGTATTACGCAAAATCCAAAATATAAGATTTATAATATATAATACGAGATATTATCGATAAAATACAATAATTTATATTATGAACGTTTTATCTTCATATGACAGTTTTTGATGAAATAGTTTGCTACTAAAGAGAAAATTACTACCATAACATCTTTGGTCTAGTTTACGTATTTTACGGTCGCAATTTTTTTTTCCATTAGAAAATGATTTGAAAAAAAAATTATTTGTTAGATGGACGTTTTACCATAAAAGTAAAAAATATATATTGAATAACCAGTTTATTCTAGATCTGATAGATAGAAAGATATTAAAATTTTTCATGTATGTTTGCACATAAAATTTCAATTTAATATGAGGAAGGGTAATAAAAATAATATTAACGACAATATATTATTACTACATGCACATATGAATATAATATAATTAAAAAGTAATAAAATTGCAATTAATGAATACCTTATTGACATAAAATCTACAATAAACTAATTCTTAAAGGCAACATTGTTGATTCTTAAAATAAATTATTTTTCTAATAAACTAAATAATAAATTATACTAATGTAATAGTTATTTACAATGTTTTTTTTTGAGTCGCAAATTGAATAAACTATTCTGGTGTAAATATATATATACAGAGTGATTTTTTTATCGTACTACACTCATTATTTCAGTAAATTTTTATGGTTTTGAATTTTTTTTTTTTTTAATATTTAGATTTTACTATCCTTTATTTTAACTTAAAAATAATTTTTTTACAATTGTCTATCTTGTATATTTTTGAAGTTTTATACTTTTTTCTATGAATCGTATATACATTTTTACATCATCATATAAAAAATAATCTTTCTTTATCATTTTTAATTTTGTAATTTTTAAATGGAATACAGTGATTTAAATAAAGTTCTAAAATTAGTATTTAGTAAATAATAATACTGTTTTTTGGGAGACGCTAATTTTATTTATTATTATTTAGAAACTCTATCAGTAAAAATATTTTATTATTAAAACAAAATATCTTTACTACCACCATATATCATATTATTATGAATGCCTATAATAGGTATATTATTAAATTAAGTATAAACAATGCATATTTTCTAATATTAGTCGTTAGATTTTCAAATAATATGGAGATATTAATCATTAAATCATCTACTAAACTATTTATATTAATGCAATATTATCAATAGGATTTTATTGTTAATACTGGCAATATCTTTCTAACTACCTTCTACTGATCTAGCAAATTTTTTATGTGTTGGGTTATTCTAGCACAATGTGCTGGTGCCAACTTGAAGGACATAATGTTAAGTACATCACATTTAAAATAACGCACATATTGAGATTTCTATAAAACAATAAAATTGAAAAATTCTTACAACTAGTAAAATATTAAACATATGGTCAAATTAATAATATGATCAATAATAATCTACAAATTTAAGTTTACTTATTTTAACGAGATAATATTATTACGTAGTTGATTATTATTATAATACCTATCAAATAACATATCTACAATAAAAATTTTGTCTTTAGTACTTGACTTGATTCTATTCGGTAAATGTCGATAATAAAATTATTGAAATTATATGTTTTATTTATATTATAAGTTTTTATTAAAAATTCTTTAATTTCTAAAACAAAATAATTTCGTAAATAATCAATTAAATGAAAAAAATCTGCAGCAATGTAGTGATATTGCCTATACATATCGCCGCGTACGGTCAATGTAATAACTCTACTTTAATTATTTGTATTCGCTATTAGTGAGTAGTGATGTAAAAAAAATGTTCCTAAAA
This sequence comes from Eriosoma lanigerum, assembly GCA_013282895.1. Taxonomy (NCBI): domain Eukaryota; kingdom Metazoa; phylum Arthropoda; class Insecta; order Hemiptera; family Aphididae; genus Eriosoma; species Eriosoma lanigerum. Next base: position 44,467,348 of record CM023357.1, read on the forward strand.
TATTTATTGAATTTAAAAGTTATAATCTTACAAATCTAGATAATTAGTTATAAAAACGAATAATGTTAAACATGTAAACATATCAACTTTTTTCCTAATTAAACTTTGAATAGTCCATAGTTTTAACATTAATATCTAATGAAAATTGTAATTGTTAATTTAATAAATTTAGAAAAAAATCTGTTCAACAATATAACATTTTCGGATTTGTTCCAAAAATAATAAATCAAATTTTAATTTTTAGTATACCAAAAATATTTTTATATTTAATAAATGTGAAAATAAAGTTAGTTTTAATTTTGGAGGATATACACTGTAGAAACTGTATAACGTGAAAATTGTAGAAAAGGCGCCAACATTGGTATTCAGAATGTTTAAACTTGAACGCTGTCTAGATGCGTTTTTTATTTTTATGAAAAATATTTGTTTTAGTACAATATTATAATACGGACCATTCAGTTGGTTTAAACCCATTCATTTGCAATACATTAAATTTTTAACTTTTTAATTCCTGCAAACAAATTTCATAATAATTAACTATAAAACATTAACATAAAATATAATCAGTTTTTTTTAAAACAAAATTTTTAAATACAAACAACATAAAATATTATGGGTATTCATATTTGATATAAGTATATATATATATTTTTTCAAATTTATATTACTATAGGCATAAATTAGTTTAAATTAAATTTATACTTCTTTTCTATTTATATTTTTAGTCTTTTATTTTTCTTTCCAATATAAAAGAATAATATTATAATTTTATAATTATTTTAATGACAGATTAATTATTCCTATTTAATTATTTGTTTAAATAATTGTATAATACCATGTAATTTTTCTACCGATATCTTTATGTGATAATGAATATTAAGTTATTTAAATATAGTAATATAATTTTTATAAATTAGATTGTTATAGATAATAACAACAATAACAATCAATGTTATCAAGTTTTATTAAAATAATAAATAAAACAAATACATAGTTTTAAAATCTATCATATCTTCCATATTATTTTTAGTTTTGATTATATACTTCTTTTATTTGTGATAAAAATCAATTGAAAATAACAATAAAATTCATAGTTATGACTGTTATATGGAATTTTTTTTCTGAATTCAAAATCATAATTATATTGTTTTACTATTTGCTTTACTTTTTATGACATATGAAGTTTAATAAGCTCATATTTCTATATTACTCGTTAATCAATACAGAATAATAATCAAAACGTCGTGGTAAATTTGATAAAAATGATAACTATTGAACAGTGACTTCTTTTGGACTCTCTATTCAATAAAATCTGACCAGTAAAAAGCATCATTGTAAAAAAAAACACTATAAATAAAATCGAAAACAATTTTGGTTTGTATTTGCTTTGAAATAAGATCCTGAGGGTTTAAATGTTACACATTTATATTGTACACTAGTATTTGAGAATATAAAGTCTCAGACAGTATTTTATAACAGAAAATAATACCGTTCGCTTAGAAATAAATACATATTTCAACATATTTATTTATTATAATTGGAACTGTATGTTAATTTTTACAACAACATTAAATTTAATTAATAAATACAATATATAACTATTCATTATTTTAATTAAATAATCAAACAAAAAATAGATAATTAATGAAATAAATTATAATTCTAAGTTGTTTGTTTTAAAATATTTCAGTTAATTGTAAAAATACCAAGAATATTAAAATATAATACTATAGTAATATAAAATATTACTTAGGTATAAATACAATTTATTATGAATTTATTTTAATACATTTCAAATATAATATTATATCACATGTATAATATATAATACATGCTATTAAAATCAAATTATTATTATTATGTGTTGTCCTAATAATAATATTCTGGATTTAAAAATAAATGTGTTTCAAACTATTATTATAGTTTGATTCTATATTATATTTTTTAGTTTTTACTCATTCTTAAATTTTTTTTCGGAAATAAAGTTTATTAAACAAAAATCGACTTGACACTTTTTTATTTGTAATCTACACATCAACGTTGTAGTTGTTAGTACCTATATAAAAATTAGAAATACATTGTTTCCGTTAGACTAGTTACACCACTGACAAGTGACCTTATCGTTATCGACAGACCCGCATGGTTAGTCTTACGCACCAGTAATACGAATCGTCATTGACCTGTTTTATTTATTAGGCACATATTATTATTATTATCATTTTATTAATGTTGTTATAGTTTATCACCCCCATAGTTTTTCCATTAATTCACTAAACAGTGAAAGTGAACAAATATTACGAATTATAAAAATAAAAATTAAGCTATAAATCAACAATAGACTATCAAGTCACCAACTTCGAGTAGTTTTTTTATCAAAGAAAATTTCAACATTGTCTTACCCTAAATTAATTATTTTATTTAACAAAAAATACCATTTTTAAATTCTTATGAACGTAATTCTATAAGCTTTTTTCTAAAAAAATATTCAAATTAATTTGTCAACATTTATTTGTATAATAATGTAAACATTATTGTTTACAATAAAATTATTTGAAATTTATAACAAAATTAACTTAATGGTATAACTGTTCAAGTAACTGAACAGACCGAATGTGGGGGGGGCTGGTGAGGCGTACATACTGACTTGTATTGACATTTAAGAAAGAAGATGAACGGAAAGTTTAAGTTCTTTAAATTTGAACACAATTTTTGTAGAAATTTGGAAAAGTTGTTTCATCACAAACTGTTTATGTGAACATTTATTATTTACGAATTTGTAATTTTCTTTATGATGAGTTATTTAAAGACAATAATACGCTAATTACTTATTATTCATGGTAATCTACGTTTACCTGTATGGTCATATATTTAAAATAAAATAATATCTATAGAATATATACAAATTTTAAATATTGATATTACTAAAATATGGTCGTACAACTTAACACCATTTTAGATAAATGTTAGTATCATCTGCAATGTTCCTGGAACACTAATTTTTGATTACCATGTATGCATATTAAAAAATATTATGATGGATGCTTTTTGTTATAGTATACAAATTTAAAACAATGTATATTATTATAACAAAATCTAGATTTTAATTCTTAAAAAAATTATTATTTCATATTTTTACTAAGGAAGAATATGGGACAAAATGAAGATGTAAAATAAAATGCATTCAAATTCTAGAAATATTAATTTATTTGCCAATTATTTATAAAAATATGAATATACTTAAATGCAACTTAAATGTATAATTTTACTTAAAAGAAATAAAACATACATTTATTTATCACCTTGAAAATTTGTAACCAGGTTTTTAAATTTTATATAATGAAATATAATATGTTACTAAAAAAAATATAAGTTATCATTCATGCTAGCTTAACTTAATTTTTCAATTTCTTCAAATTATTTTACTCTTCTAACTTTTATAATGACTTACTATACTAAAATTGGAAGAGAGTCATTTAAAAGAGTATATATTTATATGAGAATTTTGACGTGTCAATTTTTTAATTTAATCAAGATTTCGATTTTTAGAAATTCTTTATATTTATTGGAAAAATCATATTTCTGACGTCATTTTTATAGCGTATATATTAAGTGCATTCGACTTCGATGTTCAAACGTTTACGGTGCACATGCTCACAACGAACGTATTTCATGTTCGTTATGTTAAAAACGCTAACCTTTTTGTGCCAATACGAACGTAGAAACAGATCACTCAATACGTTTGATTAATAAGATTATCAGAAGTCCATTTTGTCTGACTATTTGCAGTGTTACAAAAAAATTATTTATTTATTTTTAATTAAATAACTATAATAAATCTAAGTTAGAAATAAATAATAATGCATAGCCAACAACAGATAATTGCTATAAATGTATAATAATAAACATTATTATAAATTTATATTTTATAGTTGTTATAAACTTAGTCCCCCAATTTTTGTATAGAGAAGACAACATAAAAGCAAAATTGTATAACAAGAACTATATACAAATTATATACAATCTACTTCCACAGTAAATATAATTTTGATTTTATCAATATAAGGCAATGTTCAATGATTATGCTCTTGATGCATAATATAAGATTTTTATATTAAAATATGAACATAATATATATTAATATGACAAGAAAAGTTGAACGCCTATGGGTAATATTAATTATAGTTATAATCAAGGAATAAAAAATATAATGATACGAACATAATCTTTGAAAACAGTTTTTAGTGTTTTTACAGAGTTGTCACTTATCAGTTATCACAACAATCAATACCACGCTCACTCTGCACTACCATGATAGAAAAAGTGGTTATAAGCGCAAAATAATGACGTAACAGCTACTTCTAAGTACTTCATGGTTGTGTTATGAGCGTTTTGATGCGCAAAAACGAACGGCACTTGAGCGCTTTAGTCGCTTAAAGCGATCAAAGTATCCAAGACAAACGTACCCAATTGTGTATACTGTGATAGTGTGATACAATCATAACATGGTATTTTTGCAGCTATAAAATTCATAGATAATAAAGATATAATTATCTATGATAATATTTTGTAAGCATTTAGAGCGTTCATAATAATAGTGATAAAACAAATTTTACGTGCCATGATATTAAAATATTAAATTATTAAAAATAATTACATCAAAAATATCGTTTCTCCAACGATTAAAAAAAATTCTTAAAAATCGAAATCATGATTGAATTAAGAGATCGACACGTCAAAATTCTCATATAAATATTGATACTATATAAAATGACTATTCAAATTTTACATAACTTAAAAAATAAAGATTTTATTTTTTATGAGAATTCTTTTTTAAAATTAGTAATAAAGGTAATGCTATAAACCGTTGCCTAAATAATTATTTGAAAAATCTGTATAAAATATTTTCGCACATATATTGAAATAAGTAAATATATCTGGGACACCCAAGCTGTATACATATATAATATATTTCATAAACATGTGAAATTTATATTTGATCCAAGATATTTGTTTTGATTTCTTAATTTAAAATGTTTATTATTATTACGAATAAATCTTATAAAATAATGTATCTAAGAAATGTTACCATACGATTTTAAATAAAATTATATTGTCATAAAAAAAAAAAAATTGAAAAATTAAATACTCTACTATCCTTATTCAATGGTATGTTTAAAATAACTAGTATTAATAAAGGCAATAATATATGTTGTTTAATTATTTTATAACAAGAGTAAATAATAGATACAATGAACTTATAATAAAACACTTGTATTGTTGTTTAGTAACACTATGCAACAACTAATATAGCTCTTAAACAATATTAACACTAGATAGGTATGTATATGTTTTACTGTGCTAAATCTGACCGTGAATATATTAATTTATAATTTTAATGAACATACATTGTTTAGGTCAATAACGTTCGCTTTAGATTTTATATAACAACAATTTCATTTATAGAAATGTAGATTATTTTAATGTTGTATTGAATATTAGTAGTACCTACTAAAATTTCAACATTTTAAAAATAAAAGGTAATGCGCATTTAAAAGTGCAAGGTTAATTATTTTAAATATTTGAATTTATAAACATGTACATGACAACACTAGCATAACATAACTAGATGGGATAGTTAATGATCATCAGTAAACAATTTTGGACATAAAAGTACATCAAGTACTTAGAAATTAAAAATAATAAAAATTATGTTGCTTGTTTCTATAAATTTTCTGCTATCATTGTAAACAAATGTATAATATATAATATTTTTTTAATTTAATCGAGTATAAGGGAGTATGATCATTGTACGAGAAACAACAGAACAATGTAATAATTTTTTATGAGTTTTGCAATTGATAAACAAATGTTATATTAATATAACAATATAAAATATTGATTATATTAATTCAAATGTTAGCATCCCTAAAATTTTAATATATTCTCGCATTTGGTATTACAAAACATTTCATTTAAACAATGAAGTTTATTATTTTATACGAATATTGGTTACTACAGCGATGTTTAAAAGATTTTTAAAACTTTTTTGATTATAAAATTAATATGTGATATAATATCAATATGTTATGAAACCTAATAATAGAATTCAAAAAGTAAATTGTTTGTAAAAGTTTAGCAGAATCAATATATACACAAAATTAATGTAAATCAGTCAATTTTGGGTTTAGGACAAAGTCGTACTATGTTAAATCGACTTAAAAGACATCGGTCAATCCAATTCTGGTACTTAAAATAGAGGTAACCATTTTAAAAAAAGCAGGAATGTTGATTGTGGACGTTCCTCCTTCGTCCCTTCGGTCCTCGGAGAAATTAATGATATTTTATCCTTAAGAATTGAATGCAATGATATACTATTAGAAATACAATTCTGTGTGAAACTTAATATATTACAATACACTATACTAATAGACCCTACGATCAAAACTCAATTAGTTATTACGAAATTAAAAAAAGTAAAATAACAGAAACCGTAATTTTACCGATTTTTCGCCATTTTTCGGTAGTTTTTCTCTTCCCAAGGAAAAACTTTTGAGAAATTCGAAAAAAGAAGTTAAATAGAGTGCCAACTAGACGCGATTTGCTACTGAAAGCATACCCTACTTATGGTAATTGGACAATTATTTCTACCCGAAAAAATGTTTTCATATATAAAAAAAAAGAATTAAAAATCTTTGTAGAAACAATACATTCCTCGCTCCGCTCAGAATCTAAAAAACTCAAATTGTATTGCACATGTGTCAATTAATGACGTGACAGCTACTAATAAGTACGTCACGGTTGTGTTATGATCGTTTTGATGCGCAAAAACGAACGGCACTTGAGCGCTTTAGTCGCTTAAAGCAATCAAAGCGTCCAAGATGAACGTACCCAATTGTGTATACTGTGATTATTATGATATTTTTACATCTATAAAATTCATAAATAATAAAAATATAATTAACTATGATAACATTTTATAAACATTGAGAGCGTTCATGATAATAGTGATAAAACAAATTTTACGTGCCGTGATATTAAAATATTAAATTATTAAAAATAATGACTTAAAAATATCGGTCACACAAATTGTGTTGCGCATGCAGGTACCGTAAGTGTTAAAAATTTGATAATTTCACAAATAGTGTATTTTAGTATGCCCTAGATCCCCAATATTTTATTTCAATACAAGGTCTTCCAGCTGAAATATTAAGTGTTACCGAAAATCGTGATCGCACCGTGTATATATATTATTTCGAAATATTATAATTTATATTTCATTAGCAAAACTAAATTGTTATAACTGTTTAAATATTTATTCTTATATGAATGCATATTCGTTACTTCCTTAATAATTATCAAATAACAACTTTTCTAAATAAAATAATTTAACATTTTTAAATTAAAAAATATTGTTAACGACAATTTACTAAACTACCTATCATAATAATTAATATTATTATAATTATTATAACTAATAATATTTATATATTTTAAATATACACGTATTCGTTGTTATTTTACTACCTTATCCTTAAGAAAACTTACCATACATCATTTCAAAAGGTTAATATAATAGATATTTACTATGTTAAATAAAATAAAATAGGTTTGTATTTCAAAAAATCTTTGTTGGTTAAAACTAGTAAGTCTCCGGTAAGAAACTATGAATAATACATAATGGGTTAAGTAAGTTCTCATACACTTTTCTCAGGACACTAGAAAAAAAATAGCCATTGGACATTTTACAGACACACAAACGTGGGAAGTATTTTCTCTCTACGATTTTACTCCATTTTCCTTTGAGTCTAATAAAACGTTTTCTACGAGAGTCTTAGATTTTTGCTCAAAATCAGTGTTGTGCGTTATCTAGATAAACTATAGTTATCTTTTTATCTTATCTAGATAAATATATAGGCTATCTGAAAATAATCATCTAGATAATTATTTAATCAATGATTTAAAAAATTTTGACACAAAATTTTTTTACACCGCGCCCTGTTAACACTATTTATAGTTTTAACTGGATCATTTGATAGTTTTTTAATTAATAATAATAATATTTACAAACTAATCATGATAATAAGAACTATTGTTTATGCCGAGTACGAACGTTGGATCTATAACAATAAATATTAATTATCTGTTTTTTTATCTAATTAAAATTGGTTATCTTTTATCTAGATAAGAAAATTAAGTGTTATCTAATTATCTTATCTAGATAAATTTAAAATCAATTATCTGTCATCTTATCTAGATAAATAATGGGTTATCTTTGTACAACACTGCTCAAAGGCATAAGTAAATTACATCATCAATTTTATACAAAAAGCATGAAACATCAACTCATTCTATTGATTATTTATTTCTTTGATGAGTATAATTTCTTTAATGTATTCTGTGCACAGTAATATGAGTTTTACACAATTATGATTATATTTATAATAAAAAAAAAATATATATATATAAAAAAATGCTGACTTCGTTACTAAATTATGTAGATAACTATGAAAATCAGTGTGCATAAATAATTTTTAGTTATGATTATTATTATTGAACCATAGAAAAATAAATTAATATTCTAAATGTATAATAAAATGTTTATTTAAGATTTAATTAATGTAATAAGATATTAAAATACCTATATGTATAAATAATAAATATTATATTTTCAATTTTTTTTTTCTTACAATACGTATAATAGGTAAATAATAACGATATATGAATAGTTTCTATTGGGGAATCTTTAATTCAGACATTTTGGTAAAAAATTAAAATTTAATTTATAGCCGACAAACTAAAGATAATTTTTATAAAATATAAATCATTTACCAATCAATTATTTTCATTTTAAGACTAGGCGAAAAGAAATATAGTGAAATTCAATTAGACGCATAATCCATTAGCTAAAATATATTTTATTTTCGTTTAATATTGCGTTATGAAGTAAAATATTAGTCTTGAATGTGTACTCGACATATTATTATTATAAAAGTGAATAAACAAAAAGTAAAAAAATTCTAGTTAATCGTATACAAGAGCTCAATGCATTAATGGACTAACGAAAAACTACAATATTATATAGAACATTCAACATTGTAATATAATATGCGACACGCGAAACCACTTCGTGAGTTTTGTAATTTTGTAAATTAACAAATCAAAATATCAATTTAAGTTTATTGTAATGGAATTTCAGTATTTCACAATTCGACATTAATTTTTAAATATGGGTAATATGGAAATATGGAAATATGGGTAATAATTAAAAATTCAAAATATTGTTTTTATTTTACTTTAACAATAATGAAATATTATAATTATTTTTATCCATAATCATCATTATTAGAATTATTCATAATTTATAATAAAAATTTATATTCAGTACATGTTCCTTCAAAAATATAATGTAATTATTAATGTATTCACGTAAACATTTATAGCACAGCACTGAATATCCAATTTATGCATAAAGTAATAAAAACCCTAAAAACTAAACATTTTGTACGCGAGTAATAATAATTTTCTGAATTATACGAACTTTTTATACATTTTTCAATAACTGAATCGCTATACTAATTACAATTACAGTTTTAAAAGATTATGTTAATTATTAGTTTTTTAGCCCACATAAAAATGCTCATTACAATTTCTTTTTTTTATATTCAGGAAACATAAGAATTGAAAAAAACTATTAAAGTACCCTTTTAATAATACCACGGATATTCCGTGAAAATGTTTTGCTGAAAAGTCACAAACTTTATCGAAAGTTTCCTTTTGATCCAATAGGTGGTCTCATGAGATATCTAGGACTACTTAATTTTGTAGATAAAATTATGCCAAATGGATTTAGTTAATAAACAATTTACATAATTCAACAGCAAATCGTATTTAGATAAAATGTATTCTAGAGTTATACTTAATGTGCATATAATTATAAATTTCATCGTTTAATTTTGCAGTTAAAATAATACGGTTCATTTTATGAAATTTTATATACAAAGCAATATCATGAATTCAATTAACATGTAAAATTAAGTAAATCTATTCTGATTTTATAAGATAACATTATTCACATTTGATCTATTTAATAATACAACGTATATTTCCATAAGCAGGGCAGGATAATTTAATTTGTAGAAAAAGGATAATATTTTTATAAAGGGTGATTTCCATTTTCCTAATGTATAGCAAAATTATAATCACTTGGTATTCAATATATTGTTAAATCATTAACAATTAGAAAATTGGTAAAATCGACAAAATATTGCACAAGTAGTAAACCATGTATTATTATAAATTATAATAACCACAAAACTGACATACCTACCTATTTTTGTTGTTACTATAACTGCATGAATATACAAATATACATTATACATTATGTTTTATTTGAAAAATTATAATAACTAATACTTTTAGATTCTAAGCGAAGCGAAGAATGTATTCTTTCTACATAGATTTTTTTTTATATATGAAAACACTTTTTGGGGTAGAAATAATGGTCCGATTACCACAAGTAGGGTATGCTTTTGGTAGCAAATCGCATCTAGTTGGTACTTTATTTAGCTCATTTTTCAAATTTCTCAAAAGTTTTTTCTTGGGAGAAGAAACTTCAAAAATAAAATGTAATTATAAATGCATTTATGGCTCACGCAATGATTTACGATGCAGTGTTGAATATTCAGTTTACGCATGAAGTAATATAAAGTACCTACAGGGTGATTCCTTTATCATACACTTATTTTTTTAGTCAATTTTTATGTTTTTGAATTTTTTTTTACAAAACATTTAGAACTTACTATTCTTTATGTTGATATTTTTGAAACTTTATACTTTTTTCAACTGAAATGGTATATACATTTTTACATCACCAAATAGGTAAAAAAAAAAAGTATAGAAATAATCTTTCTTTATTATTTTTAATTTTTTTAACTTTCAAGTTCAACAGTGATTTAAAAACCTGTGCTTAAATGAGTATTTAGTAAATAATAAAACTACTTCTTGGGAGACACTAATTTTGTTCGTTATTGTTTACAAACTCAGTAAAAATATTTTATTGTTAAATTTAATTTATGTTTACATTTTCTGGAGGCCCATTATGTTTTATCTACGAATACAGAAACGGAGGCCCGTCATGAAGTTGTGACATTTTTTTCTACAATCATCGCATTTAGTAGAACATTCTCATTAGTTCATTCTCTGGAGACCCGATATGATGTTAGCCACAAATACGGACATAAAGTTATTAATTGATTTCAAGGTCAACGAAAAATATTTTGGCTGAACAATGAAAACCGGGAAAGTGTCGTTTCTATTATATTCTATGATTATACATCATATTATTGCAAATGCCTATAATAGGTATAATATTATTATGATTAAGAAATTATATAAAGTCTATACATAGGTATTACTATTGATTATAAAATAGTCTATTCAATAATCAATGGAATTAGCGATTCCAAGGAACAAGGTTGCCCTCTTGTGTAATGATAAGAACTAATGAAAAATAGGTACCAGCATAATCATTAAAATTGTTTTCGATCCCCATTGTGGCATCGACCAACATTAAACAATCTATATAATGCCCACAACTTTACATCATATTATGTTCTAAGTATAAACTATTCTATATTTATTTTATGAAATAAAAATATTATTAATAATATTTTTAATAAAACTTATATACCAAAATTTAGCTATGTTTATTTTTTTATTAACATTTGTTTTACATTTGGTTTACCATTAAATTGATTTAATAATTGATAATATAATTTAATCATTAATCTGTGAATATTTGTTGATTACTCGTATATAATTACATACAGTGACGATGAACTCTAATCAATAAAATTATTAAAATCAAAATTTTACAATAGTAAACTCCTATGTTTACTTATGGGTAAAGGACACTTTAATTAAACTATGTAGTTTTTTGTCAATCCAGAGATTGATTTTTAAAAAATTCCCTCTCCATTTTTCTCTATCATTCACTATATTAACCATATATATTTGAGTTCCCTGTAGAAGTAACTCCTGCTTCCTTCATTATTTGGGTGATGTATTTTGTTCTAAATCATATTCCGTCTATCAATTCTTAATTATTATTATTATTATAGAATTATTATTATACGTTATTTATATTGTTTATATACTATACCAAATACCTATAATATAAATGGTGCTATATTTTCTTCAATTAATATTGAATAATTTAAATAAAGCAGTGGAAGACATATTGAATCAATATTTGTCCTTTGATCAATTAAAACACGGTACGTTGTACCTATTATTAATTATAATAGGCTATTATAATTTATAAAGTATTGACAGCGTACCTATATTTCCATAAACATTGCAAGATAATTTAGTTCGTTTTGAAAAAAGCGAATTGAAACTTATAAAATAATTGGGTAACATCCATTCTCCCAATATATAGATATAAGATTGTCTCTTTCAATTACCAAAGCATTAAAGCAGGATATACTAACCACATCTTGTGATGATTATCAATATTCTATCTCATATGTTAAATTGTAAAGATAATGAAGTAGTTGAACAATCGGAATGAATTAAGAAAAATACCTAAATCGTGACAATGATTTAAGTTTGTATTGAATATATATATATATATATATATATATATATATATATTTGTATTTATATATTATAAATTATGTTTCTGTAATATGTATACATCTTTATATATACAGATAGATAATAGTTAACTTTATATAATTTAGAAAGTCATATACGAAAAAAACAAATATATTTAATTGCATAATGTGTTTTAATTATTTTTATTATTTATATTTTCTATATTATTGTGTGGATTACTGAAAAATGAATAATTAATTGTACTTTATTAAATAAATTATACTTAAATTCAATGTCTTTTATTTTATATTTCATTCTAGGTAAACCTATTATACCTACCTATCCATATAATTGATATAAATACGTATATCAAAACCCTACTATTTGTATCCTAAAATTTTACATTATAAAGCTAATATGAATGATTTTATGTTTCGAACACATTTTTATCATAAAAGACAAATAGGAATTGAAACTGTAACCACCCGTTGGCCGTCGCTATAGAAACCACAAAAACTTTGTTGAACTGTTCGTTCGACAACAAAGATTTAGTGGCCCCTACTGGTTTTTGTAAAACTCATGTTCAATGTATATTTTATATTATTATTTGAAAAAAAAATACAATTTTTTATCAATGGTATTTTGTACTGATAAAATAGAAAATAAATTGAGAAAAATCAAATTTCAATATCAAAATCTGATTTCTTACATTAATGCACAATAAAAATACTTTGTGTTTTGGTTGGTACTAAAAATTCATGACCTCCATTACAGATGTAGAATGCATCAATTAATTTCTCAAAAATATTGATCTCAAACAATAATAAATTATAATAACAAAGATTATATTTGTACTCCGTTGTTATTGTAGAAATTAAAGAATGTATTATCATATTACATATTTTAATTCCTTATATAGACATTTGTAATAACATAATTTGAAACTATTATAATTTAACAATCTAACTATTTGAAACTTCCGTTTCATATTTGAGTTGTAATAATTTTTAGGTTGACAATTGGTATTTAATATTTATATAATGCTTTTAACTTACCATAAATGTATGTATTATTTAGATTTTAATAAACGTAGTGATTTTGGATTAAGTAGTACTAAAAAGTTGAGTATTAAATATTTTATTTAATTAAACAAAATATTTTGGTCGTTTTATATTTGTGATGTTTTGAAATAAGCAAACGTTACACAATATTTAAATTATTCAATAAAATTCTATACCTACTTAAATTTAATAATAACGGATTTGTTATTCATTTATTATTAAAAACATTTTGCACATTTTTATTTTAATGATGATTTGGGTTTTATGAAACACAGAAATATAAGAACAACCCTGATGTACTTTGAATTACAATTTTTAAACTACTTTGAAGCATAACGTGTGTCTATAAAAATCTACCTACATAAAATTATTAAATGTTTAAATAATTAATTATTAAATATAGCAGACCATTGCATTTTAGATCATTAAAATTGATATTTCCAGATTTTTAGTCAATTTTTATCTAAATCTTACCTTGTTAGAATTAAACACTATATTAAAACTATTACATAAATAAAAAACAGGAACAATTTTTGTTTTTTAAATATATTTTAAAAATGAGTATACGAAAAAATGTATATTAAATTCACCTTATTTGTAAAAATAATTATGAAGATCTTTAATTTTTTAATTTCACTTTAGTATAATATAGGTGAATTCTGGTGTAAGATTAACGATATTTTTATTTTAACATGACATTAATTCAGTTATATCTTATTTTTTATATTTTTATTCAATGATATGTACAATTAGTTGACATAATTACTTTAATTATTTAAAATTGTCTAAATATATTTACAAAATGAATGTGATCCTCAAATACCTATAATATGTATAAGAAATATCTTATAATTTTACTAATTAGCTCAAAAGTTTATCTACCTGCAAGAAGGTAAATATTTAGTACTTATAATAGTTAGTAAATACTCATATTACACGTCATAGTTATTGGCAAATTTTTTGACGTATAATTGTGTTCAACTTTACATAATAAGGACGTCTGTTAGGAAGGGCAAGCTAATTAATATGTATAAAAAACATAATAAGTACCTATAAATTATTAAAAATATAATAATTATAAAAGTGATAAAATAATTAATATATTTTTATTTTTAATATGTTACTTTACCTTTATGATTATAATTTATAGTCATTCCTAAATGGCTAAATGTTAAAAAAATAAGTACAAATTATTATCCAGAGAGGTGATCGTCTCCATCACCCATTGTACACCCCTTGCTAAAAGTTTTAAAAATTATAGTAACATTTTTAAGTTTGCATTTTAACTTAAAATATAGAGTAGAAACAGTTAATGTGTTAGCCACTATCTTTACAGTTACCTTCTAAATTAATATAAATTATACTGAGTATTTCAGATCTATTTACTAATTACAATATCTCCGCGAAAAATAAAAAATGAACTCTTATTTTTTTAAGTTATGTAAAATTTGAAGATAACCATTTTAAAGAGTATATTAATTTTTTTAATAATTTGATATTTTAATATCATGGCACGTAAAATTTGTACTATCTTAATATGTTTAATACGTGGTACTTACAAAATATTATCATAGATAATTAAATCTTTAATGAATTTTCTGAATTTTATAGATACAAAAATATCATAATAATACTATTATGATTGTAACACACAATATTTTAAAACAAACAATAGTGGAACCCAGGAATCGAATAAAAATAAAAACATTTTGTTTATCGTTAAGACAGCTTTATCATTATAAATTTTAGATTCTGAGCGGAGCGAAGAATATATTGTTTCAACGATGTTTTTTTTTATGTATGAAAACATTTTTTCGGGTCGAAATAATTGTCCGAATACTACAAGTGGGGTATGTTTTCGGTAGAAAATCACATCTAGTTGGTATTTTAATCAGCTTATTTTTCGATTTTCTTAAAAGTTTTTTCCTAGAAGAAGAAAAACTACCAAAAAATTGCAAAAAATCGGCAAAATTACGATTTTCGTAGTTTTTTATTTTTTATTTCGTGGTATCTAAGTTTTGAACATAAGGACTTGAAAAATTATTTGAACACCAATATAGGTAATATACAAGTGTGGTAAAATTTTACAAAAAAAAAATTAATATAACCTACAATTATGGGTTTATCGGCTTGAAAATTTTATAGAAGCCTAATAATATTTTACTTAATCTTTTTACAAACTATTTTGAAAATCGTGACTGACAATTTTTACCATGAAATAATAACTCTTTGGATATTGATCGAATGTATTTGAAATTTATTTTGCATATTTACATATGTAATTTACATTCGTGATAAATTTTGGAATGGATTATCAATATAATATACTGCAATATATTAAGATTCGCTCTGAATTGTATTTTCTAATGCAATATCATTGCATTCAAATCTTAAAAATTATAATTAACCACTAATTTCTCCGAGGACCGAAGGGACGAAGGATGAACGTCCACAATCGGCCTTCCTACTTTTTTTTTTTTTTTGTTTAACGTTATTAATTTTTTGTGTTTAATGTTATTGGTAATATAAACGTTTGATGTGTTTTTCGTTATTTGTTATTTTTAATTTAATATAATTATACAATTATACAATTAAAAAGGATGTTTAAAATTAAGAATATATGTAGGTAATATGCAAATATGCAATTATAATTTATGATTAAAATACAATAATTGAATTAAAATTATCTAAACTTAATTTTTAGTAGAATTACACTCAATAATAAAATAGTTAACTTATTTTTAAATTGTATTTTAATAAAATACAAAGATACAATTAAGTTACAAAATATTTAACATTTATTACTTAATAAATAACAATGCCATCAAACCTTTTTCGGGTAGTAAACTAGTAGGTAACCTATTCAGTATTTTTATATCTGCTAAATTTATGTACACAAATTTAAGAATCAAAAATAATTTATTTAGAATAACGTTTTATTATCTTTAATTGTTTTATAGTTAAGTCGTGTATAATGATATGTCATATTATGTTTTGTTTATTGTAACTATTTCGTTTTCAATATAAGCGTTTACTGTTTCCGTTAATATTTAATGTTTTACAGTCAAATAATTTTTTGACAAGTTTAACGTTATAATTATAACGTTTTAAAAACGTTTTTGAGCTCTGGAACCTCATGTCCTCATGTCACATTGGGCAATTAATGATGTAGGTAAAAACTACTTAATTTTGCTCATGACTTGTACATAGTCATGTAAAGAATAACAATTATTGTTTCTTTTAATTACATTTTACCTGTACAATATAGACTACTTTAGTTTTCCTTTGTGACTAACTATATTATAAATAATTGAAACATTAATAGAATTAATTATTCTGTAACCCGCACTTCTTTTGTATTAAGCTGTTTTCACACGGAGTGGTTCGGCCGTTGGCGGTCGCGGTTTAAAAACGCGGCGGCTGCCGTCTTAAATTGAACACACACATTTAAATGTGTTTATTCACACAGGGAAAACGGAGCCGCTTCTAGCCGCTGGCGATCGCTCGGAATTGAATTAAATTTGTTAAATTTTTAAGCGGTCGACTGCTCCTGCTGTCTATAATTAAACAGTGTGTTTCAAATTGGTATATTCGCACACAGCGATTCTCCCGCAACTCGCAAGTCGCAAGCGGTCAGTTGTTAAAACACCCTCATAGTGTTAACATTGATTTAATAAATATCGTCATAATGACTTTTGATACGGAAGAGTTTATATTGAAACTATTTATAGTTACTTTTGCTTTTTATATAATGCGTTAACGACACATACAGCTTCAATGCCATTTAACGTATTCATTATTAAAAAAGTAAATATTTATTTTAATATATTAAAATGAAAAGTACAGAGCAATTAGGAGCATAATTAAATGCATTAATAAGAAATAAAAGACTACTTTTTGTATAAAATGGCGGGAATTATAACTAAACGTAAAGTTTAATTGTTAAACATTAAATTGGCGCGAAAAATATGTTTTGATATTTATCACACTTCGATCGCTTATGGCTTATGTGTGGAAGCAAACATTGGTAGAGGCAGCGGTATTAAAACCGTAACCGCCGGCGGCCTAACCGCTCCGTATGAAAGCAGCTTTAGTGTTATGATTTATGAATATAATTATTGTAAAAAAAATATTTATATCTAGCAGTATAGACATTTAAATTCAGAATATTATTTTAAAAATTGATGGTTTTCTTATTATAAGACAGTATAAAATATAAATATATATATAAGTAAAGTTATATTATAATAATATAATATAACGTTATTTATGAAATATTTATATAATGATCATAAAATTGGAAATAGAAGTCATTGAACAATAAAATATGTTACGAGTAGGTAGTTACATGCACAACAAATACAAACACTGGAAACATCAGTGATTTTTTTTTATTCATTATTCAGATATCCTCAATAATTGATAATTTTTGAAAAGTACATTTGTTTTCAGTTTAAAAATTATAGAATTTAACTTTTTTTTTTAAATTTTAACTTTACTAAAGTAAAGTTACTTTTTTCAATGAAGTTTTAACGATTTTAAGTTAACAAATTAACTCTAAATTATCAGTAACTTTAAACGTTAACATAACTGAAGAATTTCTAAAATAACTTAACTTAACGTGTTTAAAAAATCAGTAAACTTTCCCATAATTGCATATTAATAATATTATAATTTAAAATATTTTTACTATTTAGGTATGTATTATATTGTATTAAATAGGAAAATTTAGAATCGTTTTACATGTTTTTTTAAATATTATACCGAATTTAATATATAAAGTATATTAATACATTAATAAGTACGCAACTCATAATAATATATAAACAATTTAATTTAATTTTCATTTATGATATTTAGTATAAAAAAATATATATGTTGTGGATAAACAGATTTATTCTAAATCATAAAAGCGTCACAAATTTAGCGGAAAGCTAAATAATGTTCATTATACATTTTTTTATCATTTATCTTGTAAAATGATAACATAATTATTATTAAAATTATCGAAAGCTACAATGGTGTATTTACGGAGGAGAGGGGAAGGTCCCCTCTCTTGACCTATTTTTTCTACTTATATTTTTCGAAAAATGATAAAACATAAATTACTTTATACAAAGTATAACTACCTATAATAATAAGAACTTAAAGAGAATAAGAATATTGAAATTGCTAACTTAATACGCATTGATTACGATAGTGAGAGAATAGGGCTTCATCTTCGTCAATGAAATATTGCCACCCCCATTGACAAAATCATAATTAATACGCTACTGAGCAGCTATATGTTGAAATAAAACGAATTACCTCTGATACTTTGGATTTGTAAATTGTATGAAATAACTAAAACCTAATATATATTAATATAAGAGTATATCTAATATGTTCCTTCCTAACTAGTAACTATTTAAAAATATAACACAGATTGAAGGAGGTTTACTATTTTTTATGTTATTCAAAATAATAAATATTAAAATGTTAGTAATATTGTGTAGCTTATATTATTATAATATTATGTTCTAATATTAATATGTAGGTATTTAATTTAATTACAATTTGTGCAGTTATCTAAATATAATTTATTGATACCTATAATATACGCCCATGATAATTGATAACTAATAACAAGTTAATGTACTTTATTGTATGTATTTAAATATAATATCATGTAGTGCGACATCTCTGCCTTTACCGAAATTTGAAATTTAATTTGTCAATACACGCCTATAAATATAACATTTCTGTCACTTCGATGATAAATTATGATTAACATACAAAAAATGTCATAAACATGATAATATGTAAATAGCAGGTAGTTATATTAATCATATTCGTATTATATTATTCTAATTAACGTTTACGTCCGTAAGCACAATGTTGTATGTTTGTAGGGGTAGACCGTGGTAGACAAAAGGTAACCATTATGATATAGGCGTGGTTGTTATTTGACGTTTTGACCCCAAATTACAACTAACGTCCCAATACTTCAGTTATGCAATAGATTTACACATGTGATATTATTATTATTATAAGTATAACACCATCGCAAATTCGCAATCAAACAAAATGAAAACCAATTACAGTATTTATCATTTATTATCTATACGTGACGTATCGATGTCAACTACAATATAAACATAACCGTACTTATAATAACAGCTAACACGTATAATAATGTATAGGGTGATCAAAAAAAGCATGTTACGAAAATCATAATAATCGCCATTTGTCATTCATCGATGATAGATTAATAGTTTGAATGCCAATAGCTACATTAAAGCCATTGAAAACCGCATTATATGTTGGTAAGTACACATCATATTAATATATAAACAATATAATAATTCTTGCAGAACTATCTTAATATTCTAAAAATGCTTCATAAAAACCTCCGCTATAATGTTCCATTAAATTATCAGTAATTTTATCTAGTCACTACAT
Organism: Eriosoma lanigerum; assembly: GCA_013282895.1. Lineage (NCBI taxonomy): Eukaryota > Metazoa > Arthropoda > Insecta > Hemiptera > Aphididae > Eriosoma > Eriosoma lanigerum. The sequence goes on from CM023357.1 coordinate 44,487,447, forward strand.
TATAAATTACAATATTAAAAAATTGGATCACGATCTTTTTTTCAATAATATCAAAAATTTAACAATTAATATGTATTTATGTGTACAATACCATATAATTAAAAATAGATAAAAATGATTATAATATGCATATAATTTGTAAATATATAGAATATATAGATATCAACATAGTCAAAAGAATCTTATTGTTCAATAATAATAATAAAAAAAAAAATGATATTAACCAGAAAAAAGGCTAAAGAGTAACATAATTCGTACGATTAAATTATAATACTCTTAAAATAATTATCCGCTCTCGTTAATATTATTACACAAATTAACTTTTCAACTCAATTCTGAAAATTGACTAATGTGCCGGTCGTTTATTATGCTAACCTGTGTTAAGTATATGACGTGTATACTTTTTCAGAGACAGGTCATACCGTCTAAAAATTACCGAGTGTCACTGACAGCTGTTATTTTGCTTCTAACCGTGTCACAATATTATTATTTGGAGGAAAGTACTTTGCTATAAACACGGTCGTGCTGTTATAAGCCGGGTGATCATATTTCATATAATATAACTGGAGGGAAACACAAACGTTTTCAATGTTAATTCCATTATTTTTGTAATACAATATTTTTATCGCTCTGTATATTTTTCATAATATGTGTTACACTACTTTTAACATTAATAATTCTGAATACAGCAAAGATAATTTAAAATATAATATAATATGTCATCTACGATTAAAGTTCATGCGTAATGTTATATACGTAACAATAACTTTTTAAAATTAAGACATTACAGCATCAGAAATGTATAAAGGCTATAATCAATCATTTAATTGAATTACATACACATATATATACAATAGTATAAGTGTATAATAAACTAGATAGCTAACAAGTGATAAAACGTGAAGTTACCAATCCAATAATTTAATTCAGTCCTCGGAGTTTTATCTTTTCCATTTATTCTCTATAGTTGTGTCTTTGTGATAGGTACCACACAATTACACAATAGACATAGTAATTATTACTATTACTCTATGTGCTTATAACATAAACTGCATAGTTAATTAATTAAAAAAACATTTAACAAAAATATAAACTATTAGATATGACAACATAAAAAAATGCTTGAGAAATTAATAATAGAAACTAGAAATGTACCGAAAACGTTTCATAGGTATCATGTACCTATCTATGGCACATGATATAAATGGAGAATCTATTACTTTATATGTTTAAAGGTGACTTATAAGTTAAAACAATATAAGACACATTTTTATAAGTTGTATATAATGTATATTTGTTACTCAGAGATAAAGTTTTATTAACACAATAAACATATGTATATATACACATCTAATAAAATAATTTATTAAATATGAATTATAGGTAAGTAATAATTATGAAAAATTTAAATATTAAAAATACAATAATTTTATATAACAAAAAAAAGTTCCAGTAGCACCCACGTGAGTTGTTAAGTACCTACTACAACTACACTTGTACCTAATAAGGAGTGGGGTATATTACAATACTTTTTAATATATGTTTTTAAATGTGTTAGATAAAATTTATAAATTTTGGGTGTGGGTGGTTGTATTATTATTGATTACACTAGCTTACAAATGTTCTATGGGTACCACTGAAAAATACTATTTTACTTCTAAAATTAACAATCATATTTTGTACCTTGCTATAATAAAATTATTTTGCTCAATTAATTTACATTAATATCATTATGAAGTATGAATACTTAAATACATTAGGTATGGTTTTATGGTTTTACCGTATTAGAAAATACTGATATCCAGCTCATTGATGAACCCCTGATGGATAATCCAACTAGACGTGTGATCTCACCCAAGAGCTAAGATGTACTCGACAGGTTATAAATTTTAGCGACATAATATTATATCCATATTTCATACAAATATCCAATCAAAATAATTTCAAATTTTGACAAATATGATATACAAATCATGAATCATATAATTTAATATATTATAATTTAAGTAATATATTTATTTAAAATGTGTAAATTCAGTTTAAATACAGAATTTAAATAATTGTTGTTGTTTGTAACTATTGTACAGTTTTGTTTACTTATTTATTTATTTTTGTTTTCGCGAAAATTATAATTTTATTGTTCAAATTTATATGTTACACTTAAAGTGAAGAATAATTATTCATAATAATTAATTACAAATCAAATATTTTATAAATAAAAAAATAATATCCCATTTTATTTTATTGTAAATGCTTTTAAGTGATAGTTTATACTATATATTATATATTTTAAATATAGACATATCGAAGACAGTTTAAAATAAATGTTTCAATATAAAATGTAATTTATTGATAGATAGTTTTATTTCACACATATTTATAAAACCAAGTGTATAATATAAAGTAAATATTAAAATAACTCTTATAAAATGAATTAGAATAATTAAAAACTTTTGAGAAATTTAAAATATGAGCTGAATAGAAGTACCAACTAGACAAAATTTTCTACTGAAAATATACTTAACTTGTGCTGATCGGACCATTATTTCTATCAGAAAAAGTGTCTTTATACATAAAAAAAGGCATATTAAAGACGTTGTAAAATCATTTCGATCTGCAGAGTCTAAAATAAATAATAGAGAAAATTCTAATTATTATTTTAGTATTGATAAAACTAAAATTATATTTTTTTAAATTTTTGTGATCGGATGAAAAAGATATTCATGCCTCCGGTAGGACGTAAAAGTATTCAGTATAAGTATCACTTAAGACATCACTTAGATATCACTTAGTTCCACTTAAACTTTAAAAACTGCTTGCAAAAATTTCAATCCTAATTTTAAAACAATATTTAATTAATTAATACAGTACATGTTTATAATGATGATTTTTACTATGATGTATTAAATCTATATATTTAATGTCTAAATTATTTTCATTATAATAATTATTCAATGAACAATATTAGTAGATACAAGTAAAATTCATTATTATAATATTTTTGCTCTAAAAAATAAAACTATTGGTATGATCCATGGCCGTATTCAGGAAGTGTTTAAGGGTTCCAACCCCAATTAGAAAATTTTTGGACACATATATTTTCGAATAGCTCGGTATGCTTTTATACGTAAACCCTTCCTCCGAAAATTAATGCTGGATACAGCCATGGTAAGATCAGATTATATTTAAGACCATACTATACTATACTACACACGAAATCAATGATTGTGTATGTTGAGTTATTGTTTCTCTGCATGATTTGCATTCTGTTCGTGCTAACATCGTTTAAAACCCACGTACACATTTTAGCAAAACGACAATTACGTGTCCAAAATTCATTTTTTTAAATGGGTTTCGTAACTATTAAATTATCTCCATACTCGTAAAAATTTGAGATTAAAAAAAAATCAAATATTATCATGATAAAATATTTTACGTGATGCGACAATATTATACTCTAAAACAAGTTTACTATAAAAAAATTAATTTTATAATTGTTATTAATTATTGTATAACATTATTTATAATTATAAAGTATATTGACAAATTCCAAAATATAATACTTATTGAGAATTTTTTTTTTAATACTTAAACAATAAAATGATTTGTGATAACAATATACTATTAATATGATACGTATTATTATTATTTTTGTTGGTATTTTATATATTACAGTAATACAGTCTACTATCCTAAATTAATCACTGGAAAAAAAAATATTGCTAGATATATGGTTTTAATAAAGTTTTGTCTTAAATAAATTACTCTATAATTTTAAAATAATTTACACTTCCAAAAATACAACTTATTTTTACTAAAAGTTTTAAAAGAAATAAAATGTTTCAGTAGATTATCATAAATCTCTGATTTTGAACTTAAAGAATGGCGATAAGCTATAAACTAAAAAAAGTGTTTCTTACTTTTATTCTCAATTCGGCATCCTGACGTTTTTACAAAAATAATAAAACGAAAAATGAAGTCGTAAAATTTATATCAATTTCATTTTATAAACTATATATTTGACGGTCAAAACATTCATTATCTTTTACTTCCATTTTATTGCTGTATTTGGGCTTTATTATTCTACGGAAAACATCATTTACACATATTGTACATTTATATAATATTATAATATAATTATACCTATATTCTTATATAATATAACTACATTCATTTTTCCAAAATTCGTATAATTAATTGACATTGACGATAATTAAAATGCTTTAATTAATTAACTATTTTCATGCTGAAAGGTATTTTATTCGGTTTTTCAATGTCAAAAATATAAAATATACGGTATATTTATATCTAATTGAATTTAGAATATACAAAAGAACTAATGTTTATTATATTACTTTATATAATTTTATATTATATTTATGTAGATCGATTATGGTTCTCTTTTACCAACAAACTAATAAATATATTCATATATTGTAATTATTGTAAATATTTTATAGTTTAAAAACATTGAAAACTCAAAGTATTATATAATAATACAACTAAAAATTTTTTTTTAACTCGTCTTATAAAAGTAATAATTTATTAATAATAAGTCTACCTTATGTTATTATTGTATTTGAGTCTAACAAAATATATTATAATATTAAATAATACAATTTTTGTATACCTAAAAATGTTTCCATTTAATGTATATACTGTATATACTTAATACTATATAATATTATATAGTATTAAGTATTTTGATTGTGTTTAATATAATTATTATTATAATATATCATTTGTATTCAGTTGTCATTTATTAGTCAAACACTTCCTCTACGTTTCCAAAATAATTAATATTATTATTTCATTCAAGTATAATAGTAATATGTACATAATATTATAGTTATAGTTTGGTATGTCGGTGTAGTTATTATTTCTCTCTCGTATTTTGGATGTGCATACGGTTCCAAGGTTTTTGACTTAAGGAAATGGAATTATTTACATCGTACTGAATACGACGTAGTATAAAATGTTTTACAATTCGATTGATTTATTTCATAAACATATTTGAAAGGAAACGGAAGTACTTTTTATTTCTTTTATACCGCGCTTATAAAGAAAACGTGATGATTTTATTGAATAATAATTATTATTATAAAGTATAGTGTTTTAAAATTGTTTTTCCTGAACTTACTATAAGTATAGCTGAATATTTAAAAAAATAAAATAATTAATGAAATAAATGTATATATATATATTAATTTTTAATTTTAGAAACACTTTTGTGCTTAGAAAAAAAATATATATATATAAATAATTTTTACGTCAAATGTGTCGTGTGCGTTATTGTTGGGCTTCCATAGAAAAACACTTTAATTGAACTTTATCGCCTACCGAACATTTTCGTTCGAAATTTAATGTCATAAACAGCTTTTATGTACGTCTTACTTATTAAAAGTTTTCAAATTATCGTTGTAGTGTAATAAAACAAAGATACACACACATGGACAATACTATGAGCGAGTACATACCAGTTTTATTGGCTGATGGCGGTGTTAAGGCTACGATAAACAAATAGTGGCGCGGGATCGAAATATCGGTGGACGATACATACAATACGTTATTAAGCGCCGTCTGTCGCGGCGGAATCGTCGTCGTCTGTCGCGGAGAACTAATAATAATATTCAGTTTTATCTTTACGATTGATTTAACTATACGAATACAAAATATTATACAAAACCTATTCAACATTTCAAACATAACAACACGTAGGTGTATAATTACGTCATAATACTATTGTTTTCGCATGTTTTGAATAAAATAATAATAATAATAGATAATTTCATTTCGATTTCATTATTGTATTCGAAAAAAATAATCCCTACAGTGACCGTATACCTAATTATAATTTATACCGAATAAACATATGAAAATAATAATGTTATAATTTATCATTTTAAATATCTTATATATATTACATTATTTATTTTAAAAATATAACACAATAATATGCAGTATTAAATCTATCCTCCAATGTTCAAACAGCATACATATAACCTCGCTCTCTCTTCGAAACTCAATCTCTATAAAACGATTATTATTTGTTTATTTTTTTCTATTAATAATTATTCTGAATTTTATAGAATAATAATATAATAATAGTCTAAAGACTTAATATACATTAAATTATAATATATATTTGATTATTGATGGCAGCTCTCATCTTTAAATTTAAAACCCAAATTACGTCTATGATGAATTATTTATTTCAGCCATAACTAAACAATACTCGTATGTACCTAATAAGCAAGTTATATAAATAATAACTACGTAACAATACTTTGGTAAGTATTTTACATCAAGTTTAATAATAATTAAACCTTAATTTAGATTTTTAAATTTACATAATGTATTTGTAATTTCAAATAATGCGATTTTATTGCATTTATAACTAGTGATGTGGACAATATCTCTTTGTTCTTAGAATATAATTATTATTTTTTATTTGATGTGTAAATTTTTTGAAATTTACTTATACGAAATATAAATTATACAGCTAATTTTCCTGAAATTAATAAAGTTATAAATATTCTAATAAATAGTTTTTTACTTAGTTATTTTAATTTATATTATTTTAATTAAAAAAGCCTGTATTTTATGGTAAATTATGTAACTGTAAAAATACCACAAGTTTATATATATATCTATACCTCCATGAAAATTGTCAAGTATTTTAGTAATATATAATTCTGAACCATGGGTCAAGAAGAGCCAATATTATTTTTTGGTGAAAATATAATAAATGTTTTAAGGTTTATAATATAAATTTTTTTACAATTATTAAATATAGACCTCTAACTTATTAATTAATTGTTAATAAATTATAAACTTTGAATAGAATAATTATGAGACGTCTACTTAATATTTAATTATTATTATTACAAATTTATTTCATTAAATTTTTCAAAATAGGTAATTAAACAATATATTGTTTAAATAAAGCAAATAAAATATTGTTTATAGCTAGATTAGATATAATATCACATATTATTTTATATATTTTGCAACCATTATTTATATCCATTTAAACTAATAACTATTATCCTTAGTACATAATATATATATATTACTTAAGAAACTATTATAAGACATCAAAAAAGTTTTTAAAAAATACCATAATAATAATTTGCAAAATAATAAGAATATTATCTTATATTGGAACGAGTTTATATCACTCATAAGGCATACTTTAATCAACATAAAAGTTTATGGTATCTATGTATTAGATTAATATAAAAATATTAGATAAATAAGCATTTTCCAACAAAGTAAAAATCAAAAATATGCATCATTATAAATTCTAAAAAGTAGAATCGACTGGGATGAGCACGTTTCATTCAGTATACTTTTATTAGACTTTGTAAGACACATGAAGTTTGTCTAAACAAATAAACAATGATGGATTTTCGAGGTAAATCCATGGGGTTTTGCCTGCATGTCAGAACCTTGAATTATACGATGACCATCCCTTCGTACAGGGGACTTGTTTTTAAAAGATAGTTACAAATTTAAAATAATATTGATGAGCAAAAAAACAGCAACCAAATAAGTAGAAAGCTGGCAAATGCATTATAATATTTTGTAAACCACAATTACGCTTTCTACCATGAGAGTTAATTCTAAAATATTCTAAAACAAAAACATTGCTTATTTTTAATTATCACAACTTAACACAAATATTTCTTAATATTAATCGGCTAAATTACCGAAAAAAAAAAGTTAGAATATATAAACTGAAAATACAGTAAAACGTTGTACGAAGGCGGTCGATTGAAAATCGAATGTTTGCCGAGACTGTGCCCCAGACGCGTAGAGGCGCCAGACGATACCACCGTATACATTTTTACAGGAAAACAGAGTTGGCACTAAAAGTTAAAAACACTTTTCATTGTATCGAATATTATAAGTAGTATAGTATTTTTTTTAAAACTGTTCATTAATTTTTTTTATATTGAATATAAATAAATTATTGTATTAAATACTTTGTTAACAGACAATATAATGACATTTCGTTTAACGAAATATACGCATTGTTGTTTCAATTCATATCCCACTTTATAAACTATTATATCGATAACTATTTTTTTATTACTAATAAGTTAAATTGGTAGATGTAATTTTTGTAAATATTTTAAAATATTTGTAGAATTAATTGAACACATTTCTGATTATAATAAGTATTTAAATAGTGATTTAAACACTCTTATGAGTCTGAGATGATAACAATATAACATCTATTAGAAATATCCCTGTCAATTTCGTTTATATAATAATATAATATAATAATGCGATTACGATGACAAATGTCAATGATTCTGTGCGGATTCAATACAAGTATTAGCGTTTATATATCTCCACCACCACCACATCACCGATATTGGAATGTGTGAGGTTTTTGAACGGATTATTGAAAAGAACCGTAAGTCTGAAGGCAGAAAACAAACGACTACGAAAACTTCGGATATACATTCAGACGCGGTACGCACGGAGCGATTTAAATAACAAAATAAAAATAATAATAATAATAATAATAATATGATGCGTAATATTAGTATTATGATCACGTGCATAACACTATTTTAAGTCGTAGTGTTATATCGAATATAAATGTAATAATAATATGTTGTATCGACTGGGTTCTTTTTACCTTTTAGTATTTTATTGTTATTTACAAATTTCGGTGCCATTTTTTTTTATTAATATCAATTTTACTTTTATACATCTACTCTATTCTATGAAGAAAACGGGTCCTGAAGTAAAACAAAATATAACTTTTTAAATTCGTTTAGTTTGTGATAAATCAAAAAACTTTATAAGAAATAATAAAATAATAGATTATATATCTATTTGATATAATTAAGTGTAATATTATAATATTTAGTGAACAAAATATTGTATTACAAAAATATTTTCAACAACATTAAATACGTCAAAACTATTTACATTTTTGTATTTTTAAAATTTTAATTTTTGAATTATATATCATCGTAATATATTTTTAACGATATTTTTTCTGTATATTGGCCATCAAGTAATATCAGTGTAACAATTATTATTTTATCATTCATGATAGTTATACCATACCTAGGACCAGGGGTTAAAGTGGGGGGGACGCAAGGGGACTCAGTCCCCCTACCTCTAATGGTGGTTTAAAAGCGTTCCCTTTAACAAATTACACGTTACAAAACGTTCTGGAGACATAAAATTATATATGAAACGCTTAAAACTATATGGAGACATTAGTCCCCCCTGGAATTTTTTTCCACTTTAAGCCCTGCCTAGGACACTTCCTATTAAAGCAATGTAATTCTCAAAAATGTAAACAAACCAAAATTCAACCTGACGACAGAGTAATCGCTTAACGAAAAATAAATTTCTTTAGAAGAAAAATAGAAAATAACTAAAAAACTGAATTGTTTATTGTTATTTGTTATGCTTCTGACGCTATGGTACGCATGAGATTCTTGGATTCCGATGTTGTAATTTAAAATTTGTGACTTGTCACTTGTGTTTTGTGTACAATTGATTGACGTATTTTTACATATTTTATTATATTCTTTTGACTTTTAAAATTTTGGTTTACTTTATTTTTCATTTTGTAATAAATATTTAGCACAGATTAAATAAAACATTAGTGTACTGTAATATTATACTTACTTAATACTGTAATATTTATAAAATATTAGTATACAATACTTATAATATGATTATAATATATTTTATGGTACAATATTATGGTAAAATGAGTGTACAATAATTTCATTCTATGAATATTGTCACTATGACGTGAGGTTGAATTTTTTTATTTACATTTTGAGCCGACGGCTTAGTGTCCTATCTGGTTTTATTTAATCTGTGGTTATACTATGAAATTGTATGAAATTTATTGAACTATTATAATCTTAATGCTTGTGGTTTATAAATTATTTTTCTATCAATGTTATTAGAATATTGTTATGTATATTTATCGATATACAAGGCACGTCCATATAGTAAAAAATTCAATTTCAAAAAAATAACTTACAATAAGGTTAAGTAAGTAATATGTAGCTATACATAGTAAAATATTTTAATATATAGTGCTGTTTCAACTTTCAATTGATATACACCGTGATATCCAACTCAAAATATTTTTCCATGACATTAAAATCACCTTAACAGCATTTTCGACCCCCTAATGCGTAGGTGAAAAATATCTTTCCAGCCATAAACTGCTTCAGAGAGGTGAAAAAATGATAATCCAAAGGCGCCATATCGAGGCTGTGAGATAGATGGTCTATAATGTCCCATCCAAATGACGTCAATAGTTATTGCGTTTTGATGCGGGCTGTGTGTAACATACAAACAAACTCCCTTCGTTACCATGCCTTTTTTTGCTATGAATGACTCTGCGTAATTTTTTCAGCGATTAACAATAACGAATGGCATTTATTTTTTCTCCAGAGGTAAAAATGTAATAAGGAAAAAATAGTTTTTGGTCCATAATATAGTTGAATCAGTGGACAAGTTTCTTCGGACAAAAATCACACTTTTTAATTTATTTTAAACACATTTATGTAATGTATGTCGCCATTGAGTTAATTGCCTTTTTTATATATGTGTATTGCGCCATCCACATTTTAAATCACATTTTATCACAATGGAGTCAAGAAATATTTCACCTTTAAATTCAAAAGTCTCAATCGCAGTTGATAGGAAAGTGAATGAACACTAATTTTGTATTAATTAAAATTAAAAGGAAATATTTCCTGCTATTAAGGAGAACTACGTTATAAATCACTTCTCAGATATGACTTAACCCGTAGTATTGCTGATATAAAAAGAAGAATTCCCTCTGAGGCCCAGGATTCTTGCTCTGTTGACATGCCTCGTAGTTTATTCTAAAGAATAAATTTAAAATAATATTATGTTTATAGTCTTTAACTCATCTACGAGCTCATCTATCTCGTATTTACAAAACATAATAACAAATAACATTAAGTTATTTTTATTGCAAAAAGTTTCTCAATAAATAATATTTTTAAGTTCACTATATTAAGAAAAGACCTAATGCATTCATTTTCGGACTAACTTTAACCAACCAAATTTATTAGTTTTCTAAAATCTATATTTATATAATATTTCAGTATTTTTATATAGACAAATTCTATATAGAATAACATAAAATGTATTATACTGTATATTTATTATTTTTATATGAGAATAGGTATTATAACATGAATTTTTGTTTACTATTATGTTTAAAACTTATCTAATAAGAGCAATAAAGTTTAAACTAACCACACGTTATGCGATACACACGTGTTCATTTTTTTTTTTTTTTTTTTTTTAAATTACTTCATAAATAAATGACTTATTAGAAACATGCATGACTCTCTTCCTATCTTAAATATCTTGTATATATATATATAATAAAATATATGCAATATTAAACATGCTCTAAATTGGATGATCTAAAATGAATCTATATAATACAAGCATATCCATTGGTCAATAAGGTTATCTATAACCAATATCATAGATTATACTAATACAAATATAAGTATGATAATGACGTTTATATAACTAAAAAACTTTAACTTAATATAAGTAATTAAAATATGAATATATGAATATATAGCTATATGTATATATAATTAATATTTTATTGTTAATCTATTATTTTATGTAAATTATATTTAAATTAAAATTATATTATATATTTTTAATCATATGTCATATAATTAAGTACATTGATTATTTTTTTATTTGATATTAAAATAAATAATATAATATTCAATAGTATATCTTAAAAAAAGGGCTGTTGATAAATAATATTATTCTTGAACATTGATATTTATGTAATATTTGGATCCTACGGTATGTATGAGACTAATACATTTTATCTCTTTATAAACGAAATCACGTACTTACAATATATATATATATTACGGTAAAAGTACGAATACAGGTAAAACCTAGAATTAACTTATTGAACTTATGTTTACTGACTTTTTCCGAATTCGGACATTTAATGATTGATCTTGGAAAATTCTAGGATACACATAAAATATATAGTAAAAGCTATAGTACAGTAAAACTCAAAATCATTATTGTAGTTCAAACTTTTACAAAAATGATATGCTAAATAATAGTAAATTATGCGTGAAGAAATATTTTAGTCTCAGCAACCATTCCGAAAAATGAAATAGGTATTAGGCAAGTGATCTCTCAAATGTCTTTTATCACAAAGACAAGGGTTAATAAGATGAAATTGTCTCAAAAAACATAGTACAATTCGATGTAAATATCGATCTAAACAAGTTTTGTGTAACAACTCTGTAGATGACATAAGAACCAACTATGCCCTAATAAATTAATCTTAATAGACATAATAAAAATTGTAGCTCATATACTTGTCATTTTTAAGATAAATAATAATTGTTATATAATATACTTAATAATATAATAATATTATAAAATATCTAATAGTTTTTCTTAAGTAAATATAATTGAATACAAAAAAATAGTATAATATCAATTTTACTTTTTATACTTTCACGACACTATAACTAAATATTGTATATTCTAAGATTTACCATATTTCTTTAGTAAAATTCCGAACTACAACAATAATTTACTATATAATTTTGTATATCCTAGAATTTTCTAAGATCAATCGATAAATCTCCGAAATTCGGATATATTACCAATAGCAGTCAGTAAAACTTAATTTTAAACGGTAAATAATAGGTTTCAGCACTATTTGTACATTTACCGTAACATATATACCATACATAATTCTTATATATTATAATATAATAATATGTACTATAATAAGTTTAAATTAATAATTATTAATAACCACTTAATTTATATTTGAAATAATTTTAAAAACTGATAAAACAAACAATTATAATATTATTATATTGAAGTTATTTTATAGTATTTATGGGTTATGAGTTTACGACAAATGAACCCAAAATTCATTCAAACGTTTATATAGGAATATTATAATGCAAAAATTTAAATTTCGATACTGATAATTAAAAAGTGGGAAGGTCCATTGTGGATGTTCCTTCATCGTCCATTAGATCTTCGGAGAAATTAGTGGTATATTATACTTAAGATTTGAATGAAATGATATTGTATTAAATAATATGATTCTGAGCGAAATTCAATATATTACACTATACTATACTGATAATCCATTTCAAAATTTTACCACATATGTAAATTACCAATGTAAATATTTAAAATAAATTTAAGTTCCTATGACCAAAATTAAAGGAGCTAACCCTTAAACCCAAAATTACAGGTAATATTAAACATTTTTGGAAAAAAATTCAAATCTTAATTGAAACCGTAATTTTGCCGATTGGCAGTCACTTTTTGTTAGTTTTTCTTCTCTCAAGAAAAAACTTTTGAGAAATTCGAAAAACGAGCTAAATAAAGTATCAACTAGATAAAATTTGCTACCAAAAGCATGCCTTATTTGTGATAATCAGACCTTATATTATCTACCAGAAAAAGTGTCTCAGGATAAAAAAAAAAAAAAAAACATCATTGTAAAACCAATATATTACTGACTTCGCTCAGAATCTAAAATGACAGATCATATTGTAGTTTTCCCCGATTATCAACATATAGTGAAAGTACTTGGAATATATGTGACAATTTATTATAGTGTGTACTGTACGTAAAACATGTCTACTATTATATTTTAGTTACTAAACTCGACAGCGAATGCAAAAGGACTTAGTTTGTGGGAAATATATAGATACACGCGGGTTGCATTTACAGTGGTGGAAAGGTATATCAGAAGGAATATGATATCCCGCATTAATTGTAGCAGGTAAAATATAAATTGAAACTAACAACTTATTTTGATTATTTCATATTCATACATAATTATATCAAAATATCAATATAATATAAATTTATAAATAAAATAACCGTCTAAGAATGGGCCACACCTCAAACACCTCACTCACAAACACATTATCTGCGAATGCTGTACATATGAACAAGAAAGAAGGGAATTAAATATATTGAACCATCCTCAAACCTAATTACTCAGTCCAGAAATCTCTAGCATCTGCAAGACATTGACTTCCTCATGGGAAAACACTATCTTGATTATACTAGGATATAATGCTAATTAAACGTGATAATGTATTATAATTATTATTCAACTAAATTTGTAAACATGTTTTTTTTTAAATGTATTATAATGTAAATAATAGGATACTGTAAAATGTTAAGTACAATGGCCTTAGGAAGCCACGGATTATATATAAACAAAAAAAGCGGAAGGTCGACATCGGACGTTCCTGTTTCATTCCTTTCAGTCCTTAAAGAAATTAGTGGTGTATTATAATTTAGATTTGAATGGAATCATATTGCATTAGAAAATATGATTCTGAGTGAAACTCAATATAGTAAAATATATTATACTAATAAGTTTACCACGTGTGTAAACTACCTATGAGATTATTCAAAAAAATTAAAAATATCTAAATTCAAAATCATGAAAAATCTAAAATAAATTTCATCAAATTATGATTTTCTCAAGAAAAAACTTTTGAGAAATTCAAAAAGTGTGCCAAATAAAGTATTAACTAGATGCAATTTTCTACCGAAACCATACTCTTTTTGTGGTAATCAACCATTATTTCTACACGAAAAAGTTTCTTCAGACATAAAAAAAAATCATTATAAAATGAATACATTCATAGCTTCGCTCAGAATCTAAAATAATAATAAAAAAGCGTCAATGTGCTCAAACTAATAACTTAAAAAGCATCTACGATTACCGTGTAGACGTGTAGATATTTAAACGCATAGACAGTGGCTGACGCGATCTTGTTCTTGTAACGTAAAGGCGATCGTAATTTATTTTTTGTAAATGATTTTTTAATTGATTAATTAATTATGGTAGGTTTTTTGTTTCATATTATTTTCAATTTATTTTTAACATTTGTATATAGTTTTAGGTACTTGCTTACTGCGCATGTTTGGCACTCGTCGTTCCGCTCCTCAACGCTATAGCTTCAAATCGGTAATTGGTGGTTTAAGAAATGGAATTAAATGATTAATGGATGACTTGGAAATTCCAAAATTGGACTTTAAATTACTTTCAAATCGAGACTGAACTATGGGTACCATTTTCGACTTGATTAGATATCATGGGAGAGCTGTGTAAAGTTGGTCCTCCTTTTGGTTTTTTTTTATTTCTTTCTTTATTTACCAAAAACAAACTTGCAAAATATTGGTGTATGTTTAAATACGATAGCAAAAAGTCGAAGGGCCAACTTCACACACGTTATACTTTTATAAGTATAAAAATATTTGGTAGAGTGGGTAGGGGTGCTAGAAATAATTATTAGCATCAGGCGCTGATTATGTTAGGCAAGAGCCTGCATATTAGTTTCATATTGCACTTAAAAAATTTGTAAGATTAAAAATTGTGTGAAACTTACCTTAAAAAATATTCTAATTGTCAAATTAGACTCAAACATGAGATACTAAATTAATGAAATCACAATAAATTTTATGATCAAATGAGGTCTATAACTTCATCACAACCATGGCTAAATATATAGGTATGTCAGCAACTTTGTAAAATGTTGTTATGGTTTGCGCATGTACTATTATTCCATGATATTTCATGAAAGAAAATCTCAGCTGGCAGTGATCCATACAGTAGATTATTATTTCCTGCTGAAATCATGTGAAATATCTCACTCATTATTCACGTGTGACCAATCATTACTGTCATTTGTTATGATAATAATTGATAATGAATTCACTGCCAGTGGCCGCCATGACACCTGCGTATCACAAAGTTACTGACATACCTATATATTTAGCCATGATCACAATATTCTAACTTAAAAAATTATATTTCACGTGAACGATTTTCATCGTTGGATGTCATATTATTGCTAGCTGAAAATAGCTCACTCCCGCATTATCGTTGCGTATAAACCACGATTAGATATTAAGTCTATAATAATTCATGATAGAAGCAAACCTTAATTATAGCCGGGAAAATAAAAACATTTTTTGTTATATTGTCAATTGTTATAGTAGTTAAAGTGTTTATAAGAATAGTTCATAGAATAATTTGTTACTTGTCATATCAGTGAATAATTTGTGTAGTTATCTACAACAATTATTCGTTGAGATCGGGATCATATCACTAATCACTGAATTTGGGTATTTATTGTTATATCTTTGAGTGATCTATCTGATTTTATTATTTATAATCTCCAAGGTTATTAACGAGTGGTACCTAATAATAAGTACCTATGTATAATAATGATGCAGTTCGGAACAAGATCTAAAAATCTCCACAACATGCACGGCACTTCGGCTGTCACGACCTTGAACACTTATTAATACCAGACGGAAAACTTTTCCATTGATAATAAATAACGGTAAAATGTATCGTAAATTGGACTTGCAAAAAGTTTAGCGCCATCAACATTTTGGTCCGACGAACGGTGGATAATTTATGGACGGATTTGAACCGCACTCTCGTCCCACTAATAAATCACTTGTCGCTGCGCGCGATGGAAGAGCATAAAAGTATTGATTTTTGATTGCCCATAACGCGTTCTATTAACGGATTGTCGTATAAGCGATTAAGTTCTTAGCATATATATATATAATATGTACTGCATGTAATAAAATATATCAAATTGTTATAGTTACGTGTCGGATACATATGTATTATGGCATTATGCACATTGTCTGCCTGTATAAAATACCTCTGTGACGGTAAAAATGAAATAAATTATTTGATCATTTTAAAACTACCATCAGTTATAAGTGGGATACGGATTCTAAAAAACAAAAAAAATGTCTGAAAAAATATATAATTTAATGCCTTAAAAGTATTACAAGATTTAAAAAAAAATGCAATTTTTCAATAATTATAACTATAAAAAATAGATAATAATACTGAATATTGATAAAAAAAAAAAATTAAAAAATATAATATAATATAGTAATATTATTATTATTATTTGAACTTATAGTTGATTTTAGGTCTAAAAATTAAATTAAAAATGTTAAGGGGCAATGATTTAAGAAATGTTTATTAATCTTTATTTTATTAAATTACGAAAAATATTTTGGAAATATAAAAAATTAAAGTGTCCCAAAAATGTCAATGAATACTCTAAAAGTTGAAAAATGCAAAATAATAGTTTCAGTTTTAAACTCAATGATGTATGAAATTAATTCTGTGCTTAGAAATAAATGTTTTAAGACATTCAGAAAAAAATTAATTTTAAACTTAAATCCGCGACCAAGTTATAAATTATAACAGTACAATATAACTGCATAACATATTATAGCTAAACCGTATTGTTTTACATATAACATAATACGTATAACAATATCGCAGATTTCAAATATTAATATTGTAAGTATACGTTCGTTTGTATTACCTATATTTTAACGTAATTATAATATTAATAAAATCAATATTTAAATGATATTTTAATAACGTAAACTTTTATTCTAAATTATAAATGCGTATTAGGTCAATTATCACAATATTTAAATATAATATATAGCCATTTGTGGGGAGCAGGTTGGGCCACGGCTCCAGAATTTTTTTATGTATTTTATCGTGCCGATACAATATAGATAAGTAAATGCCACCTTTATAATCTACAATGACTGACTTATTGTACTTTTGTAAATTTGTACCATTTTGTCGTTTGTATTTTGTATCCTTATGGTTTGTTTAGCAGTGAATAATGATATATTTTTAATACAATTATAACTAAAATACTATATACATTCCTAAAAAATGCATAGAACATGAATTTGTCAGTTACTAACATAATTTTAATATCAAACAAAATTGGACTGATTGTTGTAAAACTTGGCCTGCTTCAATTTTCGCTCTCCTTAAAAAATACTGAAATGGTACCCCTGCATATAATATAATTAGCCATTTATAAGTTTATGTATTATCCTTGTTTTAGAATTATTGATAATAATATATATCTTTTTAGAAAAATATATCAAACACAATAATATTATAAAGTAAATTTGATATAATACATGTTTCATCGTGTTTATTTTCATTGTTTTGGAATGGAAAATTTCAATTCGATATTTTAATAAAACCATATAATTAAAGGAGGTGTTACAGGTCGTTAATAATAATTTTACAAGGATAATTTGAAATTTCTTGTTGGATTGAAAATAGAAAAATTCGCGTAAATTAATGGAGAAAAATGGAAAGTTGAACACAATTTATGTTTTCAAAGTTAAGTCCATTTATCTGTGATCGCATGAATAAATTAAATGTACCTAGGTATCGAAGTTTATAATTAATTAATTAATATCACTTAATGAATAAATGAATAATTAATTAGCTATTATAATTTTTATAAATATTATCATGAATGTAAAATAATTTTATAACTAACTCATAGAATATATCCACAACATATGTTATAATTAAAATATGTTAATAAATTAACATAGTTTCAATATGTTAATATATGAAAATAAATTATATTTAGTGTTTTAAACTATTACTTTTATAATTTCATATAAATTAATAATGGAGTTTATAGATTTTTTCATTAATATTATGTGAATACTCAAAATTAAATCAATTAAAAGTATTTGTGTCTTGGATATGATAATAAAATAATATATGTAAATGAATCTTTTAATTCAAACTAAAAAGCCATATATTAGTTTTTTGTATCCCTTTACAATATAAAAAATGTATATAAAAATATTACATTTGCAGTATGCAATTTTTAGATAATTGAACTAAAGGAGTTTCACGTCATTTGGTCGCGATAAAATGAGTGTGCGTCATAAGAGACGAATAGATGTATTATTTACAAAAATTAAATCACATAAGCTTGAAATCATATAAAATTTACAAAAACTTGATTTTATATAATTATTTCCAGACAATTTTTTTCTTTAATGTTCTTTTTTTTCGATGAATACCATTTCTGTACATTAATTATTTTTCACTTTTTTCATTCTTTATTTAAAACATATTTTAATGACATTCTAGAGTAATTTGATTTGTATTCAATATTTTTTCCTCCAGAAACGGATTATCGTCATCGACAATACAAAGATTATTAAATATTGTTATATTAATATGAATTATAATTATTAATATGTATATATATATATTATTATTTATTATAATTAAAATATTTTACAGATAATTTACTGTTAAGTGTAGATACAACTTATAGATTAAAAGTAATCGTATTTTTGTCTAATATATTTTAATCTAGTAGGTATATTTAGTATTATTTATTAATATATGTTTTTTAAATTATTTTACTATTTCAATACTTAATACCACAATAGACTTAGTGATTGAATGGCAAGAAGTAGGTTTTAATCGTGGATAGGAAAAAATTAGAAATGTATCACTGAATATCTATTGAATTTTTGATTTTAGAATTTTAAATATTTAGGTAGGTATATAAATATATTGTTTTTAATAAATACATTTTATAAATCTTATATTAGCTATTGTAGATCATAAAATTATATCTAGATTATTTTAAAACGTTAAACTAATAAAATACATGCCGTTTATAATAATATTATGGTTCGTGTTATTTTACGAACTATTACATTTTATATTACACCAAAACAAATTTTTAACAACACATTACTATTTGGTAATAAAAATACAACATGTATATATATATATATATATACACTATCTGGCTACGCATCTGTTTGAAAAAACAGACTTCGTCAAAATAACAGAAAGCTTTTTAACAATCTATAATTTTTCAACCAATCCATAATAGTAACAAAACAAATCATAAAATAATTTACTAAATCACAGTGAATTATTGCTTAGGTGTATAAAATCTTAAATTTATTATAACACTTAATTTTACATTAACGTGTACCTAAGTATAAAAAACAGTCGGTAACAATCTAATTACTTTTAGAAATATGGTTCTAAGAT
This sequence comes from Eriosoma lanigerum, assembly GCA_013282895.1. Classification (NCBI taxonomy): domain Eukaryota; kingdom Metazoa; phylum Arthropoda; class Insecta; order Hemiptera; family Aphididae; genus Eriosoma; species Eriosoma lanigerum. The sequence goes on from CM023357.1 coordinate 44,507,425, forward strand.
AATATACATATAATAAAAAAATTACTTTTGATAATGCATTTTTAAAAAATAATTACAATCGTATTAATTTCTAAAATATTATTTAACTGTATATTATTAAACATCAACTAACATTTAAAATTTACACTTAAAAAGTAGATTCTAGATAACCAAACGTTCCATTAATCATTAATCTGCAATAATCAATATGATAAACCTACATCCACTTTGGGATATTTTTACAAATTGTATTGCAACATATTTTATTTTAAATGATCGTATTTTTTGGATAAAGTTTAAAATTTAAATAACGTCAAAAACATAACATTTTAGAAATAATATATAGCCCTAAATCCTAATAAATGTAACATAAATAAGAATAGAATTAATTTCAACACACCATGGACCATAGTATTAAATAAAAAAGCATGTTATTAATCAAATGATGAATACAATTATACAATACATTTAAATAAATTTCATTGCGTTCTTTGTAATTTATAATATTTTATGTAAATTTAATCAACAGAAATATTGTTAACAATTGTACTTGGCATTTGAAATATACGATTATTTAAATAATAATTATTTTTTCAAATATGATTAAAAATATTTTCAAAATATGTATTTACCTTTATACATTAATACATTATAATTTAAATATGATCAATTCAAAATATAATGTACCTACTGTAAGCGATATTGAAAAATAATATAGGTTTATATTTAAAATATTGAATACCTACTAGCAATGAAATAGACATGAAAATATTTGGGGGGGGGTTTAAATTTTAAATTCTCTCTCCTTAAGGTAGAAGCACCAACTTCTTCACTTTTAAATTCGAAGACATTTTTAGGGATTATCCCCCTTTAACGGCCTCCTTCTGGCTACGCCATTGTATACTAGGTAATATTTGATGATGCTTGAGATGCAATTATGAACGCATTTATAATATTGTAATATTGAAATTAAATGTGTAAACAATAAAATATAATATTTTTAGTTTTTAGTAAGATACTTATATTTATAATCCGTTATAGTTTATTTTAATTTCTGTGCACATAAAAATATTTGTGTTATAATAATTATTACCAAATAATACATAATTATATGAATACAATATATTGAACCTATTCATTAAATATCATTATTTTAATGCGTATGAAATATCGAATTTATTTATTATTTATTATTATTAAAATCATGGACTAAAGTCAAATTATAAAGAAAATTTGACAGTTTTCAGAATAAAGATAAAGACAAATACGAATTATATATAACAATATTAGTTTGTAAAAAAGACAATAATTATACAAATTTTACAATATAAAATAATCTATAAATATAAATTAATTAATAGATAAATATAAATCATGATTAGCATTATTAATATTGCCAGTAGTTATAGTAAAATATTAATTAGAAATGTTAACATATTGTTTGAGGAATAGTATGGGATATAGAAGAAACGAGTGGCTCGAGTATTCCTTATATGAACCTTAAATTTTATCTGGCTTTATAAAAATGAATCATCAATATTTTTATTTGATAATTTTTTTAGAAGGTAGTAATAACAACAAGTTAAAATGATCAATGTTAATTGTACGATATAATTGATGTGTATTCCAAATTCCAAATGAGATCTAATAAGCGATGTATATAGACATTTGAAAGTTAAAGGATCTTTAAACTTTTCTCTCGACGAAACCAGTTACGTTTAATTGGAATAAATATAGAGAAGGCTTTATTTTTTATAAATAATATATGTTAAATAAATAAAAACTTGTAATCAAAAAGTATCCCAAGATCTTTTATTAAAGGGCAATATGATAAGTTAGATTAACCAAACCATAATATGTAAGTTATCTACACGGAATATCAATAGTCAATTAGTGAAAACAATAAATAATAAAAGTGCTTCGTGTACTTCTAACAATCAAACAAAATATAATTTAAACTAAAACTTTTTAAATAAAATTTCCTCAGAAATATCAATTAAAAATTAAATTCACGACTTCTGAAGTGGCTTTTCATATTTAAATTAAACTATTTAATAATGGTACATTTTTTAAAAAAATATCAGTATTTATATTAAAAAATCTTGTATTTTATTTTAACATGTCGATATTATAACAATAAGTATAGTATATCTTTAGTTTTAAAATTTATTATTTTATTATAATGTTATTTTATGTATCCCCAAGTAATTATGTTTTCAACTCCGAATTAGAAATTAATTACGTAAATTCTAGTTAAAATTATGAAGTTTCTTATCATAAAAAATAATATTATATTCCTCAGTTTTTTTTTTTTTTTTATGTGATAATTTATTTTAGATTCTGGGTGAAGCAAGGAATGTATTCGTTTTACAAAGATGTTTTTTTTTTATGTTTGAAAACATTTATTCGAGTAGAAATAATGGTTCGATTATTAGAAAAGGGGTACGATTTCGGCAACAAATTGGTACTAGTTGATACATTTTATTTAGTTCATTTTTCAAATTTCTCAAATATCCTTTAAGCAGAAGAACGGAAAAACAACAAAATTCACGGAAATCGAAATTTTGCGAAATTGATTTCAGATTTTTTATGAGTGTTCTTAGATTTAACCTACATTATACGTAATAAAGTTTTGGATAGGAAATGTTGATTTTCTGACTAATATAGATCTTTGAAATGTATCCAAAAATATTTAATATTACCTGCAACTTTGGGTTTAACGGTTTGAAAATTTTGTGAAAGCATAACCATATAGTACTTAATCTATTAACAAAATATTTCGAAAATCTATGTCAATTTTATTTTTTTAAACGCCTTTAAACTTTAAAATTTTACATTTCATATTGATGTTTGATTTTTGTGATTTTAAAGTCTGAAAACATTTTTCGGAAATAAATAATTTATGTATTACACAAGTAGGATATGGTTTCAATAGAAAATTTCATCTACTTGGTACTTTATTTAGTTCATTTTTAGAATTTCTTAAAAGTTTTTTCATTGGGAGAAGAAAATCAGTTTTCTAATTCAGTTTTGAATGTTGGGATTTGAACATTTTTTTGAGTATTCTCTATAGATAAATATAAAATTTTGGAATGGATTGTTATTATAATATATTGTATTATATTGAGTTTTGCTCAGAATCATATTTTCAAATTCAATATCATTGCATTCTAAATTCAAATTTTAATTATTATAAACCACTAATTTCTACGAGAATCGAAGGGATGAAGAAAAAACGTCCCGAATTGCCCTTCTCGCCTTTTATTAATTTAAATTACAATTTTAACAATTTAAATCATTGAATATTTACGTGTACTTACATTTAGTGAATTTAATTTAAATTATAATTGTAATCATAACAATATCACTCTGGTTTTCAAACTTCACCAAATCTAATTCAATAAAGAAAAATGTATCGGAAATATTGATAAAATATACGATCACTATCAATCACCGAGAACACAATAAACGATTGAAATCTCTGGTTGAAAAAAAACCGCACGAAAACCCAACAAATATACAAACGAATATCGTCAAATTATATAGTTTAACGTAGTCACCGACCGGTCGCGAGCGCGCTACACTACACACTGACTAAGCTAGCGAGCTCCTCTCAAATGCGACGTGACGTCTCCGGACAAGCTAGTATAGACCAGACGCACGCTGCTCTCCGCATCACAGACCTTCCCCAAAATAATATATAATATATATATAATAATTACCAGTTTTTCTATCGTCACAAGCCGCACTCTTTGGTTCCTCGCATCTTTTTTCACTAACTCCAAAACATTTAATCTATATTATCATCTAGAACTGTCTTTGTATCAACAAGCGGATGAAATCAAACAGGAAAAAAGGCCATTTAAATTGTTAAAAATTATATTCCTGCGATTAATCCCTTCGCAGTTATACATATTTTATAATATAAGTTAATTGCCAAAAAGAAATATATACAAGGCGATCAAAACACTTGTACATTGTGTTACAAAGAAAATGGAAATAGTATTTAAAACGTATATAATCTCCACCGTTTCTGTAACACGAAGTTTTGATCCTTCTTTCTTCTTTTTCTCGTGTGGTTTTCATATTCCATTCTCTTTCCAATAAGCAGCGATTTATACTGCTTTGTCGGAAATATCAATGGTTGTCATAAAATTTCCCTTTCGACATTTAATTTGAAGTAGTGGGCATGCAAACAAATATTCTAGACTTTAGATCTTGCCCCTCAATTCCAGTTTCAGTTTGTTATCTTTTAAATGTATTTCATGTTAACCATCGAGAGTTAACAATTTTCCTGTGATCTGAATATATGCACCAACTATCAAGATATTTCTGTTGAGTAAAAACAACATAAGTTTATTACCATATTATAAATTACAATATCATTATAATATGGTAAAATAATCTACATATTATACCATATTATAGTATCGTACCGGTTAGTACGATAGACCATTTCAAATATATTGTTATTACTTTTGTCTTTTATATTTTACATATTTACTATCGTGTAACTAACATAATAAAGCAACAAGCACACTACTATTGGATTTTCCATAGAATCAATAATTATGGTATCAAAGCATTCGAATATATGAATTTTATACAACAATTAACATTAAAATATTCAACGATGATTATTGAATAATGAAAACAGACGCCGTATCATCATTTTGAATATTATCTAACTTTGTATTTAGCAACATTTATTTCTACTTTTACTTATTTAAGTACCTATGGAAAACAACATTTATTATAAATATTGTTATCATTACACCAAAACTATATTTTTTTATTCTTAATTTTCACAGATAAGAGATAACGTCCTATTAAAATATTAAATAGTTAATTACATTATGTATTATAGGTACTACAAAACACATATATTTCATTAACTACTTATACATTTTTGTATATAAATCATTTAAATAGGATTTTTATTAAAAAACAAAATATTAATAAAAATGGAAAATTCAACAATGGATACATATTTGTATTGTTATATTTGCTTAAATACAATCATCAGTTTTATCATGTTATATTGTTAGGTATATTAAAATAAAATACATTGGGATATTTTATATATAATAGAAACTTTTTATATTATAGTACATTGAATTATTATCCTAATTTGAATAATATAATTAAATATTATTTCAGAATTCTATGGAGGTATATTTTTAATCAACGTAATAATATTAAATTATAAGGAAAAATAATATTTAATCTGAAATTCTAATTAGAGATAACTTTTGTTTTACTTTTATAATTCAATATTTACATAAATATGAATTTATGAATATCTTTAAAAAAAAACAGTATAATATGATATAAACCACCACTAGAATTATAATAATAAATAAAAATTATAATTTTTATATTTATTAATTGGTTATTGTATCTAAAAACATAATATATAATTAAATAAATAATCGTATATATATATATATGTATAAATTATTGTAATAATTCATATTCTTAAATGTAAGCAAATTATGTAAATTATACAATACCTATATACAAAAAATACGTATTGATTAAGAAAAAAAACATTCTACTTTTAAATTTAATTATCAATTAAAGTTAATTTTAAAATTCAAGTCTATCTTTATGATTGCAAATGTATTATGAATATAATATGTAAAATAATAGAATGAATTCAATAACAATAGTTAAAAATTAAAAACAAAATACTAATACATAATGCTAATGCTAAATTTAATTATTAAAAGAAATTTAAGAAAAACCTTTAATCAATAACGATTAAACATATTTATCAGACGGATATCATAGTAAATATTCAATATAATATTTACGAAAATCCAGACTGAAGACATTTTTTCTATAACAGTGTATTTAATCATTTTTAAAATTAAAATAATAACCAACGTTTACTTATACGTTAATTAAAACTTCATTTCGATAACTTCATTATTATAATTATTTTAATTATGAATAAAAATGATATATTAAGAGTATGTACTTTCTAATTATGTACTTTTTTTTATTTTTCAATTATTTTCTATAGCATAGATTTTGATTATAAATTTTTTAATTTATTTAATAGAAAATTACAAAAAAATTAATACAATATTATTGTTTATGAGTATATACTCGTACACTTAAATATCCATTAACTGTCTATAAACCTGATAATTAGATTATTCATTATAAATCGAATTGATGAAAAAGACAAAAATGCATTATAACATAATATATATATATATATATTTTAATGACAAAAATATTGCCATTTAAGTCTCAAGATTTGCTGCACGAAAAGACAAATACTAAAGTATTAATATTCGCATTATTAATTACTTGCAAGATACATCATTTAGATTATATACACTAATTACATAGTATAAATCTAAATATCCACATGACGTTAATTAATTACATTTTCAAGAATATCACAGTTTTATATGAATAATTATTTATCTCAAAATTATAATACTTGATAAATATAATATTCAAAAGTGATCAATTGTGAACGTTCCTTCTTTATCCCTTCGGTCCTCTGAAAAATTAGTGGTTTCTTATACTTAAATTTGAGTGCAATAATTGCATTAAAAAATACTATTCTGAACGGAACTCAATATATTACAATATCCTATACTGAAAATCCATTACAAAATTTTACCACGTGTGTAAATTACCAATGTAAATATTTAAAATAAATTTCAAGTTCCTACAATCAAATTTCAAAGTGTTAAACCGTTAAACCCGAAATTGCAGATTAAAGGTAATATTAAACATTTTTGGAAAAAATTCCAAGATCAAAACCTAATTAGTTATCATGTAATAAAAAAATTTTAAATAACGAAAACCGTAATTTTGCCGATTTCCCACCAATTTTTGGTAGTTTTTCATCCCCCAATGAAAAACTTTTGAGAAATTTGAACAATGAGCTAAATAAAGTACCAACTAGACGCAATTTTTTACCGAAAGCATACCTTATTTGTGGTAATCGGACCATTTTTTTCTACTCAAAAACTGTTTTAATATATCAAAAAAAATATATATATATATATTTATATAATATTCTAGTTCTACTAAAAATATTCAAATTTTAGAAGCTTATAAAAATTAATTGAGAAATACGATTTTTAAAATATTTTGGAAATTTATTAAGTAGTATTTGAGTAGGCGTTTACAATTATCGAACCGTTAAACCCAAAATTGCATGTAATATTAATTATTTTTGGGAAAAATTCAAAGCTTTGTACCTAGTCAGAAAATCAACCAATCATTTCCAAATTGTTTTCTCTAATGTAGATACCTATATAAATAACATTATAATAAAATACATTCCTTGCTTCGCTCAGAATCTAAAATTATTAAGACTAACATTTATAGATATCAGAATAGAATTGTAGATTTATAATAATTTAAACTATGATCTGTGAAATACATTAATTGTATAGATAATTTAAATGAGGAGTGTTCTATTAGAATATTATATTAATAAATAATCAAAATTACCGACATTATATAAAACACGGATATATAAAATAGAATTCACCAACTAATTTTATAAATAGGTAACTAAATATTTAATTGTAACCATTAAAGTTGTGTAACAAATAAATGTCACATTTCATCCACATACGATTAGGTAGATCAGTAATATATTTATATAATAAAAATAAATTTACTTTTTAATTAAATAACGTAAATGATATCTATAAGATAGGTTATTAAGGGTAATATATAGCCATATAAATATGTAAATGTTACAATTTACAACATCCATTTCCATAGCCCCCCAAGTCAATATCTTTAAAATTTTCCATATCGAATCATTTGTGATTTGTTTGTAAATGTTTTTTAAAAAAAAATTGTTGTTTGTAAAAGCCTAATTTTAATATTATGACCTTTTAAAAATGATGAGGGGGCTGAAGAAATACCTAAAAAATTTAAATCGAAATTTCACCATATAAGAATATAGTAGTAAGTAAACATATTATAATATTCTAGTTTTAGTTATCATAACACATTTCATATATAATAAATTTGTATTTTTTGTTTTGAATTATCACATAACAAAAATTATATTAAAAAGTACTGGCTATGATGATGATAAAATCTCCATGGTATCAAATCCCTTTTCTTCAAGAAGTCCTATCCTATCTGTTTCTACGTTACATGAAGAAAAAAATATAATTGAAGATATGACGAAAGATTATGATAAATTCTCTATGCTGTCATCAAATTCCTCAACTTTAAATAGTTTCACTACACATCCCATTATTAATGAAGTAAGAAATATCCATGATTCACAGAATAATGATGATTTATACTCTGACGATTCAAACCAATCATTTTTAAATGGTTTCAAACTACAAACCGTATCTTCTAAAATAAAAATTGTATTTGAAGATATTAGAAATAACGAAGATACAACACTAGAAAGTTGGAATAAAAAAAAGGATAACTGTTAAATCCTATCTTAGTGTAGTTAGATTTTCATTCAAAGAAATTTAATAAATCCTTATCCATAATAGAATAAAAGAATATGGTAAAATTATTTTTACAAATACTTGTGCTTTTGATACAGCAGGTTTCTTATCTAATGATATCAATATGTGATAGTAATAAATACATAAGTTTAATTAATAAAATAAACATACTTAAATACAATTTGTATTTTATTTATTAAAACAATATTAACTAAAGGTGTTATGGTAAGCACATATGAACAACGAGCTCAGATTATAATTGATTCACAGAGACCTTCTCAAACACCATTAAAATACAATCAAATTCTTCTTAAACGTCAAACAACATTCAACAATTAATTTAAGTGTATTATACCAGATTCCAACAAGACTTAATAATATATGAAAATCCTGAATGTCTTATGTGTAATATTAATTATTGGTATACCCTTATTACATGTATATATAATAACAATTTTAATGAGTTAGACTGCATCATTTTTCTCAACCTTTTTAGTGTCGTGACCCCCAAAATAGATATAAAATACAATCAATCCCTCACGATCCCCCTCCTTCTCTATCTATATTACATAAAAGTTTGAACAAAAAAATATCCTATCATTGTCCAAACAAAATATACCATTTTAAATATCAATTTATAAATACCATGTCTAATAGTTTAAACTTGTCAAGTTTGAAATGTCTCGGGTCGTTGGGAATTTTCATTAGCAGTGGAGTGCCCGTTTTATTGATGAGCAACTTTTAAATGTAAAACAAATTCAATGATCTCACTAATTATTTATTTTATAACATTTATTAATTTTTTTATGTATATGCTTATTGGGCTAATTTCATTATTATTTTAAATTATTAGCTATTATTTCAAAAATGTAAAAAATCGCATTTCCAACATAACGATGGATTTAGTGATTCGATAAAAAATTTTAAAACAGATTTAAATTATCCATACAATATACTAGAGATCGAATTTCTCATTTTTTTTATATTTTAGTCCTAGTTTGTTCAAAAATTGAATATTTACAAATTTTTAATTTACAATTTGTTTAATTGCATTGGGAAGACTTAGGAAGAAATTCCGAAAAAGTGAGTAAATCGATCTAAAGTAAACTTGATGACGAATTAAAATCAGTTTTCAGATCCCTTATCGCATCATGAGATCTATCGTTACGTTGGAAATAGAAAACGTCTACATCCCTAAATTTCATGTGTTTTAGACACAGAAAGAAAATCGCCGCTTCCAATTCCCTTAAAGGCTATTTTAATATACAGAGTATCCCAGTAACTACATTACAGAGTGTACTAAGTGAAAATACGATATTTTGGTTTTTTCAAGCCTGGGAATCTTAATATAGCCCACTGAAGTTTTTAGTATACTAATACAATTTTCCTTAATGTAGTGATTAAGGTTTCCAGACATTAAACATCAAAATATTGGAATTTTCTATTTATCAAAACCAACAAAAATTATATTTTAGCCATTTTATTAAAAACTTTATGACCCTATACTCGACCAATTATGGACATAAAATTAAAAAACCCGTATAAAAATTTTTTAGAAAAATACAAAATAAATTAATATGTAAAAATAGTTGTTACCATTTAACTTTCGAATGTTGCATTGCGCATGCGCAAATTGTGTGGCTGGAAATTTGTATTATCAAACTAAAATAAAACTTCAATAGGCTACATTAAGATTCCCAGGCTTGAGAAAACCAAAATATTGTATTTTCACCTTGTACAACCCTGTAACATAATTACTGGGACACTCTGTATATAATACACAGATTCTTTCCAAATCCATTTACATTTAAAATTATTAAAGAAATAGACTATAATATTAATTTTTTTTTTGTTTAAATTTTTAACGTGTAAAAATAAATATGGAATTTAATTGTATATTTTTATGAAAATTTTGATGGGTCGACCTCCTAATTTAACTAAAGATGTCGATTTTGTGGAATTTTTTTCATTTATTTGAAAAATTATATTTCGTGCATCATTTATTGTAATTATTTTATATTTTATTAAAAAATACATTGTAGAATGTAATATGATTATTAATACCTACCTATCCCTATCAGTTATCAATATTTCTTCAAAAATTATTATTAATCTTGTAACTACAACTATATATGTATCATATATTTATCATAATATTGAATAATGATGATATAAATTTTAAAACCCAAGATATAATAGGTTAAATAATTACAAAAAATTATATGAAAATTATGATTTTTCCAAAAAAAAAAAAATAATAATAATAATCTTTAATTAAGAGGTCACCACATTATTATTTTCATACAAATATTCTTATAAAACTGACTACCTTCAAATTTCACATTACTTTCAAAATAAAAGAGCTAATATTAAAGTCCGTTGCCTAAATAATAATTTTAAAATGTCATTCTATAATTTCATTTTTTACGTAGATATTCCAATTAGTTAATAGATTTGGGACCTGTATAATATGTAATTTATTTGATTTAAACTTGTAAATTTTACATTAAAAAATTTTATATCGAATTATAGATGTAGAAAACTTACATTTATTACAAAACATTGATAAATATTAAAGATAAAAATAAAATACGATACTTACATATAATTTAATTGTTTTAAATAAACTCAATGAAACGTATAACAAAAATAAACAAATACAAATTAACCGTATAATAATTAATAATATTATATATTATAACATAAGATATGTGTAATAAACCATTCATTTTCTACTTAGTAGACTTTTAGACAAAAACGCATTTAATAAAAATTAGATTGATTGGATGATTGATTTTCACCAACGTATTTTTCCACTTCAATCGTTCAATACAAATTAATCACACTTAAAAAGATTTAAAATGTTTAGTTCAAACAATAATTTATTTTAACTTTACAAGATAGTTTTCCGGATAATTTTAAATAACCCACCCCAGCTATACTTTTTCAGAATAACTTATTTATTTTAGTACCAAGTTGGTTTATAAAATAAATTATCATGGGTATTAATATAATTGCTTTTTTGTAAAACGAATACATATTATTATGTACCAAACTGTAGTACCAAACTACCTCATATTTTCATTACTATACGTAACATTATATAACAATATTAATAAAATAAAATATTATCTATCCTTATAATTTTAATTAAATTACTTACTGTCAAATTACTTTTACTAGGTCATTTATTAAAAATAATTTGTATATATATTTATATATAAATATAGTATATGTAGAATTATATATGGTCTTCATATAACTACAGTCCACGAATAATAAATATGCCACCCTATTTTAAGTACAATTAATGTTTGATTACCATTTACATCTAAAAATATTGAATTATATCATTAAATACTTACTTTACTTATATGAGTAAGTTGATGATTTTTTTGTATCTATATAGTAATTTATAAATTATTTAATACTTATTAAATAATTAATTAATTTTTATTTACATATAAATATTTGTATATAAACATACAAGTATATTAATATAAAATATAAAATACACTGAAATAATTAGACTCAAATTTAAAAACGTGTAACTTAGTTTTTTGAAAAACAATTATTGGCTACATTAGATATTTCAAAAAAATAATGAGTATAAAAATTATTGAACTTAAACATACATCATACATGAGACATTATATACTTATATTATAACGATACGTAAAATAATAATTAATTTACAATATAAATAGTAATTATATTGTATATCTTTACCGTGATATCGAAAATACATGTTTGTTTTATATTTAAAGCAATAAATTACAATTTTCCTTAATTCCTTTATAGATTGTTATTCAGTAAATACAGTAATTTATATAAAAATTTGTATATGCTGACCTCCTCATTTAATCAAGATGACAATTTTTTGGACTTTTTTGATATATTGGAGAAATTATATTTCTGGCTACATTATTTGTAATAATTTCATAGTGTGCAAAATATATTGCTCATCATTTACTTAACATAATATTTAATATTTATAATATAAAAATTTTACATCCCACGTATGATATAGAGTAAATAACTGCAAAGAATGATGTCAGAAATATGATTTTTCCAATAAATAAAACAAATTCATAAAAATTACCGGCTTACTTAAATTAAGATCTATCAAAATTTATCAAAATGTTCATAAAAATAAAAACTTTAAACTAACTATATTCAGATTCACAAAACTTAAAAAATAAATAGTTATATTTAAAAATTTTACTGAATGCTTAAAAACAGTATCATACTCAAGAGGGCGATTGTCTCAGCCCCAAATAATAATTTGTACTTATTTTTTTAACATTTAACCATCATGGAAAGACTATAATTTATAATCGTAAAGATAATGTAACAAAGTTAAGAAAAATATAAATCATTTTATCACTTTCATAATTAACATATTTTCAATAATATGAAATAATTTGTTTTATATATTAATTATCCTCCTTCCTTACAAACGTCCTAGATACTCGTCCTAGATAATAGGTAATATTATATTCCAATGCCTAAATAATAATTTAGTAATATTAAAAAACTACATTTAAAATTATTAATTTATATTTTATTATTTTCAATATTACAATTAGTAAATATATCTTGGACCTCCCTTATACAATATCATCCAATAAAGGATTTTATCAAACACCCACGTGGTATTCCCGACTTACATATTTACAATAAACACACTATAGAAAAGTAACGATATATTAATAACATAATAACCAGAGGCGCAGGAACTATTTTTCTTGTGGGGGGGCAAACATTTTAGGAAAATCATGATATATAGTATATTAAAATAAAATACAAATACTTATTGATTTTTGTAAAATAGGTTTAATTACTATTTTGTTGATTAAACTAATAGTCTTTACCTAATTTAATTTCGAATATAAAATTAAAAACAATTTTAACGTTTTACATTTTTTAATTTTATTTGTTATACAACTTTTCAAAATTAATTTTATTACATTACATATTATATTATATTATATAAATATTAAAAATAATAAAAATATAATTTAAATTTAAACTATAACTCTAAAATGTTTAAGTATTAAGTGTATAACTATGATGACAAATTATCCGGGGGGGGGGCGCAAAATTATAATTTGATCCCTGACATATTTAACGGGGTGGGTCAAATACCTCCTCTGCTCTCCCAGCTCCGGCGCCACTGATAATAACAATGTTTTAAGTATAGTCATAAATATCATAAGACACCAAGCTAGTATACTGTAGTAATGCACTACTATATTAGTAGATTTAAAAGTTTCCTGTTTAAAACGTTCGATCAAGCTTACGTAGTAACCTTGACTACTTCATGAAGTTATTGCTATGCCATTGATTTTGGTTTCTTATGAATGATATTATAAACCATCCGTAAAATATCATGTGCAATATAAATTATGGACTCTAAGAAATCAGAAGTTAAATATATACATGTAAGTAACAGGTATTTATATAATATTCAAATAAATGATCTTTTTTTAAAAAAAATATATTGTGTTATTATTTTAGGCAATCGAGTTTGCTATGGATCCGCCACTCACAAAAGAATTAGCTTTTTTGTGGGCAGCAGTTCGAAAACTTGGGGAGGAATCTATAAAAAGTGTTAATGATAAAAATTCACTTACACAAGTGGTAGACAATTATCGAAAATTTATACCAGAAATAAAACAATCTATTATTTCAGAACAAAAATCAATGGAATTACTTAAAGAGGTTTGAAATTTTTTTTTTAATATTTCAATATTTGATTTTATTCGAAATATATTTTATAGAAACTTATCTCGACACATCGTATGTTAGATGCTTCTTATCTACGAGAACAAATAATTCAAGAATCTAATGATAATTTATTAGCTCAGATAAAGACTTTAAAAGTTGAATTGGACTTGAAAACTAAACAAATGGAAGAGGAAGGCTTGTACGTTATATTATAATATTTGTTTTCTATTTAACTATATTATGAGTATATTTCATAGATTTTCTTCGATGGGCCAAGGAGATACTAGTCAAATAGAATTGACGAGAACAAAACGGGAACTAAGTAGATTTGATGCTGAAATTAAACGCCTTAATAATCTTTGTGAAACATTAAAAACAGAATTGAATGCTGCCGAATATAAAATCAGAGATCTTGAAGCTGATTTAGCAGTTAGTATTTAATATTTGTAATAAAAATGTAAATAAATAGGTCTATAATAATTTATGTCTAATTTTATTATAAAGGCTCAAAGTAACAATCTAGTAAAAGAAATAAAAACTAATGAAAAGTTGGAAAACCGTATTAAATTTGACCACGATCAAATGGAAAAAATGCAATCAGAACTCAATACTATTAAAAATAATTTTAAAAAGTCTGAAACTATTGTGGAGAAACTTAATGAATTATCAAAAGAACTTAAAGTAATATAAAATATTGATTTATTTTAAGTAAATATATAATAAATTATATATTAAATGAATAATAATTTTTATGTTTAGATTACAAATAACAATTTAAAATCCAAAAATGTATCTTACGATAAACAAATAAAAAAACTTAACAGAGAATTAAAAATTAAAACTGATCTAAGAGCTGACAGTATAAGAGAAATAAGTAGACTTCAAGAAAAAATTACTGTATGTAAATTGTTAATTTAATATATTATGATTATTATACTTATTAAAAATATGTTAATATTATATTTATTTAATTATTATTATAATAAAAATTAGTTTCAAGAAGAAGAGTTACTTAGGGTTCAGTCTGAACTATCATGTTTAATTGCAACTCATGATATATCCATTCAAAAGCGATTAGATATTATGGATGATTTTGAAAAATTATCAGAAAGAAAAAAAAATGCTGATAATGATATAGCCATTTTAGAAAGAAATGTATGCATATTACAAGAAGATAATTCTAAACTCAAGAGTACTTTAGAATTATCTATAAGGGATAAAATGATATTAGAAAAAAACATGGCTAAAGTTAATGGTAAAGAAATTAATAAATTGATTTTTAGATATTTTTTAATCCTCATTTGTATTTATTGGCAATTTAAAAATATTTCAATAGAGCAAATAATATCATATAATGAAAGAATTAATATCAAAGAGTCTATATTCCGTGCTTTAGAATTAGAATTTCGCGATAAACAAAAGTATATTGATAAGTTGAATCAAGAACAAATTACGTTAGCCAAAAATAAAGAAAAGTAAGGATTTTATATATTACTATAATGTTACGGATTTTTAATATTTTAATTCTGTTTACTTAAAGGTTACAACAAAACATATTAAGTTTTAAGCAAAACATTAGTAATAACTTGATAAACTTAAATCGTAAAAATGTAGAAATACAAGAATTAAAGAAAGAAGTAAGCAATTCGTGTGATAAGTTAAAAGAACAAGATCATGAACTACATACGCTGAAAACTGAAAGAAATCTATACTTAAAAAAATTGACTGAAGCTAAGGTTGTACTTTCATTATATATACCTAATATTATTTAACGTAGTGTTATTTGTGTACTAACTCGATATGATTAAGGATGAAATTAATGAAATGAAAGATAAAGTAAAAATGATTTCACAACAGCTTGAACAACAAAAAGAATATGTCTCATACAAAGAAATGCAGTCAACTAGAAATGATACAGGTGAATTCATTGATTTTTATATAAAGGATAGTAATTTATTTAATAAATTAAACTATTAAAATGTATTGCAGTGTTAAAACAAACAGAAAAAGAACTACAAAAATGTCAACAAAAAATCGATGAACTTGAGATCAAAGTTAAAGATACATCAAACGTATTAAAGAAAAAAAGTGAAGACGAAAAGTCAATGGATATAAAATTAAAAATATTACAGAAAAAAATAGAAAAACTTCAAAAACAAAATGATGAAGTAAATATTTTTATTTTTTATAAATAATATAAAATTGTGTAAATACTTAAATAATCAGCATATTGTTTTAAATGTATTTACTTGAATTATGTATAGGTACCGGGTGTCTTACTAAGGTTTTACCCGACACTAACTTTTGATCTATTATATATATATATTTAAAATCTGTTTTTTTGCAATGCATAAACAAGTCACATTTATTATTATTATATTTTTTTTTAGAATGCATAAATTCAAAATAAATTTTTTGTATACATATACTAAAATTTTAAAATAACCAATTTATAGTTTTTATTTTTACAAAAATTGTAAATTATTAATTTCTTAAAGTATTTACTTGGTTATTATTATTTGTTTTTATTTAAATAAAATAGTTACATTCTATTCATTCCACGTTTAAATGAATAGAAAATTCATTTTTTCATTTAGCCATAAATCTAGACTAGTATTATTTTTTTTTCGATTAAATTTTACAATTTTTAGAAAAATGAATACTATAAATTATCTTTATTAAAATTGTAATTAATATGAAAATAAGAATTTTATTTTAAGTAAGTACTTACTGCTTAGAAGACATGTTTACTGTTTACACATAGATACGAGTAGATTGCAAATATTAAAATATAAAAATATGTAATAGATCAAAAATTATTGACAATGGTGAGAAATCATACATATTTACTTTAAAGAGTTTAAAACTTTACACAGACCAATAAACACAAGAGTAAACTCATAAATGAAATAAATATACGCAATGAAGAGTTACTAAAACAAAAATATGCTAATGATATATTAAGGACAACATTGGGACAAGGAGAAGTTGAGTATAATAAAAGGATCGATGATATTAGATTACTGAAATCAGAAGTGAATCGTTTAAGGTAATAGTATAGTAACTATTAGAATAAAATTATCACAAAAGAAATTAATTAATTATGCAGGTATTAAAATGTTTGTTTATGAGTGCGTAAACATCTAAAAAACTAATTATTGTTTTGACATTATATTATACAAACTTCAATCTACTATAATATGGTTTTCCTAATGACTGATTTAATAACACTTTTTTAAATATTTTGTAATTAATGACAAAACTAATTAAAATAAAAGACTTACCGTTATTTGTTTTATTTCTAATCATTATTATTTCATATACCTACATACATATATTATGTTATCTACAAAGTTTCCATTAAATTATTCTTATCAACGTTAGCGCAAAACTCCTTTATGATGTGTATCATGACAAATCAATATTAAATACACATGCAGGTGGGTGCTTGGGGGTGCAAAGTATAACCAATATACGTCTATGATTGAATATTATAAAAATAATAGATTAATGAATAACATAGATAAAAAATAGAATAAACAAAAATTAAACTATATATAACATATAGAATTAATTATTAAATAAATAACTACGAAGTTGAAATATTGCATAAGTATAGATAGTATAAGATTATCAAAAACGAAAAACTATTTCCTTATTTTTTCGTCCTACAGAGTACAATTATATGATTATATTATTATGATAAATAATATATAATATATGATTATTACTTGTTAGATAAATATACTGTACATTATATGACGAATTTAATATAATTGTATCTATTTTTTTTAATAATTTAAAAGATTTACAATGAAAAAAAAGTGGGAAGATCGATTATGGACGTTCTTCTTTTGTCCCTTTAGTCCTTGATAAAATAAATTATTTATTATAATTAAAAGTTGAATGATTCGAAAATACGATGGTTCTGAGTGAAACTCAGTCAGATATACTAACATTTTACAATATGTGAAAACTACTTATGAGAATAATTTAAAAAATTTACAAATCCCTATGTTCAAAACGTTTTATAACTTAGTTATCCCAAAATATTTTATTCAAATTCACGACAACCATAATTTTGCCAATTTTCCATTATTTTTTGGTACTTTTTCATATCTCAAGGTTAAACTTTTGAAAAACTCAAAAAATAAGCTAAATTAGCTATATGTAAGCATAATATCCTACTGGTTATCTAATATCCAATAATTATTTCTTCCCGAAAAAATGATTTTAGACTTTTAAAAACACAAAAATTAAACATCATTGTGAAATATACTTGTACTCAGTAATTTTTTTTTATTAGTATTGAAATTTCAGAATTAAACAATAATACAAATTAAAAATAATACATTCACGTGATTTATTGAATATTTCTCCCCTAATTTGTGGATATCTTTAAATTACACAACGAATACGAGTAACTTAAAAAATATAATTTATTTTATTTTATTTTTTTACTTAATGTTTAAATTTATAAAAACAATAAAATTAATATTATAGCCTATTTCTTAAATAATAATTTTAATATATCCGTATACAAAAATTTTAATTTTTAGCGGAGATTTGCTATATTAGTAAAAAAGTAAATAAATTTGGGAGAATCTTATATAATATATTAAAATTTAATGTATGGAATTGGTTATTTTGATTAAATATATTTGTTGGAGAAACAATATACTATTAAAACACATACAAAATATAGATTCCGGGCGTTCCATCCCATCGTCCCTTCAGTCCTTGGAGAAATTATAGTAGTAAAATGTTATTTTATTGAAAAGTAAATTAAAAATATAGATTCCGCGTATTTTGGTACTTTCTGCTGTTATTAGTGTTTTTTCTTATTGTATTAGAAAAATATTGAAAATATAAAAAATGACCTATAAAAAATACCGATTAGAAAAAATTATCTACCGAAAGGTTAGATTGTACTTGAGGTAATCAGAACACTTATACTATCCAAAAAAGTGCTTTCAGACATAAAAGGTATCATATCATATTTCTTCGATTCACTCAAATTTCTAATTTCAAATACTTTTAAAAAAAAAAATAGGCTTGTAGGTTTAATAAAGATGTTTGTAATTGGGTTTACTTAAAAATCAAACATTAGTACAAAATATTAAAATTTGAGGGCCCTTAAAAAAAATTGACATATGAATTTCAAAATGTTTACATGATTATTCAAGAGTGTGTCAAATAAAACATATATCAAATTTTCAGTTTAAAATACTAAGAATCAAAATATTTATGCGATAAAACTTAAAACAAAATCATAAAAAAATATCATAATAATATTTAATATTATAATTTTAGTGGCCCATAAAAAAATTGTGACTTACGATTATCAAAACATTTTGTAAATAGATTAAGTTGTATATTATTATTCTTTTATAATTTTAAAAATAACTACACAATATATAGGTATATACATAAGCTAGCAAAAGGGGGTTTTGTGTACTAATGTCCCACTATTATTTAATTAAAATTATTAAAAAATATCTAAATTAATATGTATACGAATCAATAAGGTTCAATCTTCCCCCATAATTCTTTGGGTCGTGCTATGCCTATGGGTGTATATTATTATGTAATGATGACGTAGATATAAAATGTTAAAATATATTATTAATTATCAATACTCTATAAATTTAATTAATATTATTGTTTTTATTAAAAAACAAATAATAAATAATTTAAATACTTTGTATTTAAATTTAATGTTTACTACTTTGTAGGTATATAACTATATAAATATAAAATAAGATTAAGATATTATACATACGCATATGTACAAAAATAATAATTATTAATCGTAAATGTAAATTTTAGTGGTCAAATGAAATTGCTAATGAAAAATCTCTCTGAAGTAAACGATGAACGAGGCGAATTGCTTAAATATGAACAAAAATTGAATAGAGAGCGATTAAAATGTTTAGCATTAGAAGAGATGTTAGTAAAACCTACAAATATACACCGTTGGAGAATATTAAAGGTAAATTTAATTATAGGTATAATATTTACACAACTTATTTTGATAAAGTTTATTACAATAATATATTTATTATTTATATATTATTTTATAAATTAAGGAAATAGTGATGATATTATTTCAAATTTTAATAGAAAAAAGAAAATATTACCAAATGTCATTTTAAAATTTTAAAATATTATTGTCATACATGACACTGTAATTATACATTCTTAGATTCTGAGCGAAGTGAGGAATGTATTGATTTTACAAAGATGTATTTTTTTTTTTCGTATGAAATCATTTTTTTGGGTAGAAATAATAGTCCTATTACAACAAGCAGGATATGTTTACGGTAGCAAATTGCATCTAGCTGGTACTTTATTTAGCTCATTTTGGAATTTCCCAAATGTTTTTCCTTGGGAGGAGAAAAACTACCAAAAAATGGCGGAAAATCGACAAACTTATGGTTTCTGTTATTTCAAATTTTTTCATTTCTTGATTTGATAAACTGATAAGTAATTGACTTTTGAACGTAAGAACTTGAAAATTAGTTTGAGTATTAACATAGGTAGTATACAAGTGTGGTAAAATTTTGGAACGGATTAGTTGATTTTTGGCCAAGTATAGAACTTTGAACTTTTTTCCAAAAATGTTTATATTTCCAGTAATTTTTGGTTTATCGGATTGAAAATGTTATCGAAGTCTTATCATATACTATATATAATCTTTTTACAAAATATTTTGAAAATTGTGATTGACAACTTTTTTTTCATAAGCTTTTAAAATAAATGTTCTTGAAAATCGACAAAATTACGGTTTCATTATTTTAAATTATTTTATTTTTCAATAACTAATTAAGTTTAGATCGTAGGAATTTGAAATGTATTTTAAATATTTATATTCGTAATTCACATACGTGGTAAAATTTTGGAATGGATTATCAATATAGCATATTGTAATATATTTAGTTTCGCTCAGAATCGTATTTTCTAATTCATTATCATTGCATTCAAATCTTAAGTATAATAAACCATTAATTTCTCCGAAGACCAATAGGACGAAGGAGGAACATCCACAATCGACCTTTCCACTTTTTTACAATTAGAAATGGATGATTTAAAATTCTAAAATGACATTACCTAATTACTAACTTAATTTGTATCATAATTCATAACTATATGTCGGTTGCTTCTCATATTCTATGTAAAATAATTTAAATTATAATTTTAAAAAATTCATATCATATATTAGAATACCAATCCGTCAGCTTATGAAATGACTGTCAAAGTAAGGACCCTTCAAAAACGTTTACTTCAACAATGTACCAGAGTATATGATAAAGATATACAAATACAAGAGTTGGAAAATAAACATGAAAAACTAAAAGAAGAATTTAATAAACAACCAGCTAGTAATACTTTCAAAGAGTTGAATATTATAAAGAGAACTCTATTGAAAAAAGAAGATAAAATGAGGGTAAAGTTAGTTTATGCAACAGGATTTAAATAAATATTAATTTTTTTTTTTTCTATATTGATAAAATAAATTTAGAACTTATCGGGAGAACTGATTATCAGTCAAAAAACACTAAAAGAACATATGCTTGATATGGAAAGAACGAAGAACGACTTATATGAATATAAAAATAAATATTATGAATTGGTAATAATTCAATAAACATAAATAAAAAATTTTAAAAAATGGGAAGGGCGATTGTGGACGTTCCTCCTTCGTTCCTTCGGCCCTCGGAAAAATTAGTAGTTTATTATACTTAAGATGTGAATGCAATAATATTGCATTAGAAAATACGATTCTGAGCGAAACTTAATTTATTAAAATATGCTATACTGATAATCCAAACTTACAAAAAAAATTGTCATTCACGATTAACAAAATATTTTATAAAAAGATTAAGTGGAATATGTCTAGACTTCAATAAAATTTTCAAATCAATAAACCAAAAATTGCAGGAAATATTAAACATTTTTGGAAAAAAAGTTAAAAACTCAATACTTAGTCAAAAAATAAATTTATCGTTCCAAAATTGTACCACACTTGTATATTACCTATGTTAATACTCAAAAAAGTTTAAAGTCCCTACAATCAAAACTCAATTAGTTATCACAAAATTAAAAAATTTGAAATAACAGAAACCATAATTTTGCCGATTTTCCGCCATTTTTTGGTAGTTATTACCCTCCAAAGGAAAAACTTTTAAGAAATTCGAAACATGAGTCAAATATAATACCATTTAGACACGAATTAGAATACGATTTGCTACCGAAAGCATTTTCTACTTGTAATAATCGGACCATTATTTCAATCCGTAAAAATGTTTTCATACTTAAAAAAAAAATGATAAAAAACATCTTTGTAAAATCAATACAGTCTTCGCTTCGCTCAGAATCTAAAAACTGTGTAATTTTAAATTTTTAACTATCTAATTTTATTTATAATAATGAAAAAATAATATTTTAAATCAATAAATATATTTATAATGTATAAATCTTAATATTTTATAATGACATAATGTATTATAATAGTTTCATTTAAAATAATATTTAATAATAATAGGTACTATGTACAAATATTTTAAAAATAAAATAAATCTTTAAATGATTTTCATTTATGTATCTAACGAATAACCTTATACCTTGCACAGTAAATGTATCTAACACAAAGTAGTTTATTTATTTAATTAATTTCATTATTCACTATATTTTAAAATTTAACATATTATTAAATGTTGGCTTTATAATGTTTCAGAAACATGTTTTGACCAAAATTAAATCCAAAAACCAAAATATTCCAACAACGAAAAAGATAGATGAAACACCTATATGAGTTAATAATTAATTGTTAGATATGACAATATAATATATTTATGTTTTATTTCAAATTTTTATTATTTTAAATAATTATTATTTTTAGTAAGTAACCTATAAGGTATAGATGTATTAGGTATATAGAATAAATATCAAATTTGTATATGTTTATATAATATATTTTTAGCAAAATAGTTTAGTTATTTTTTTAAATTTACCCACTAAAGAAATTATTTATTTATCAAATTAAGTCATAAAGATAAGAAATGTTATTTAGTAGAATAAATTATAATTTATTTATATATAATCGTAATTGTAAACAGTACAATTTAAATTATAATCTAATAACGACTATAATTTTTAATATAAGTTTTCTACTATAATTACGATTTTCATCAAATATCAAGAATTATATTTTAAGTGTATTTAACATTTGACAAATTTATTTATATTGTTTTATGTTTCTTTTTGTTAATTTTTGGTAGTCATAGTGATACATCCAATATAATATAAAATAACTTAAAAAAAATTTTATTTAACCGGCGAAAAGAAATTTTATAATGTATTGATTCTATAAAGATGTTTTTTTTTTATGTATGAAAACATTTTTTCGGGTAGAAATAATGGTCCAATTATCATGAATAGCATATGGTTCACTTGCAAATGTTGTCTACTTGGTACTTAATTCAGCTCATTTTTCGAATTTCCTAAAATTTTTTCCTTAAGAAACAGAAAATTGGCAACTTTTTATACACTTTTTATTATATTTTTTTTTTTCATGATTTCTTATTAAGTTTTAATAGTAGGGACTTGAAAGTTTTTTCGAATATTAACATAGGTTATTTACAAGCGTGGTAAAATTTTGGAACGAAAAAGCTAATTAATTGGAAAAATATAGAGCTTTGAAAGTTTTCTCAAAAAAAATTAATATTACCTACAATTTTGGGATTATCTGTTTAAAAATTTTATAGAAGTCCTATACTATATTATTTAATTTTTTTACAAAATATTTTGAAAATCTAAACAGGCATATTTGTTTTATAGGCTTTTTATTTTTTTTTTTCTAAGCTATGAAAACCTTTTTTCGGGTAGAAATAATGGTCCGATTACCACACAAAGAGAACCTTTCTATACCAAATTTCATCTAGTTGGTACTATATTAAGCTCATTTTTTGAATTTCCCAAAAGTTTTTCCTTTAAAAGCGGAAAATCGGCAATTTTTATTAGCATTTTATTTTTTTTTTTCTGATGTATGAAAACCTTTTTTCTGGTAGAAATATTGGTCTAATTACCACAAATAGGGTACTCTTTCTATTACGAATTTCATCTAGTTGGTAGTTTTTTAAACACATTTTTCGAATTTTCCAATAGTTTTCTTTGAAAAGGAATGATAACTTTTTCAATATTGATCGTAGAGATTTGAAATTGATTTTGCATATTTACATGTGTAATTTACATTCCTGGTAAATTTTGAAATGAATTATCAGTATAATACGTTGCAATATATTTAGATACGCTCAGAATCGTATTTTCTAATGCAATATTATTGCATTCAAATCTTAATAATTATAATGAACCACTAATTTCTCCGAGGATCAAAGGGACGAAGGAGGAATGTCCACAATAGGCTTTCCTACCTTTTTTATTATTATTATTATTATTATTATTATTGTAAGGCTACAAAAAGAACAATTAACTATTATTATAAATGCCAAAGTAAAAATGCAAATATAATATATATATAAATAATACTATAATTATAGATATTATTGTAAATTAGGCTATTATTATAATTATTGTCTGCTATTATATACTACACTGACATCTAGTGTTTGTACTTCAAATTATAGGTCTCAGACCTCAGAGCGTCTTTCCTTAAATTTTGTTAATTCATAATATGCAAGTAGAATAAAAAAAATACACTAACAAAAAATTCTGAATATTTAATCGGTGAACAGTTATTAAGGTTGACTATTCAAGTCAACATTAATCATTTAACATTCAACAATTACCATCCTATGACCAATTATTAGTCTATATAAATAATTATTTTGAATTTATCATTTTGTATTATAATAATACAAATTTATATAATATATTTTATAAATATTATAATATATAATTTTGTGTTATAATAATTATTATAGATTTGTACTTTATAGGAATCTAATTAATTATTTACAAATTTAAATTTTAGAACTTCAGTTACACATTTATAATAGAACAATTATTAAGTACTTCTAAAAATCAAAACATTAATATTATTTCAAGCTAATTTTGATAACAACAAAATGAAATGATTTATTAATGAATTGTTTAAAGTAAAAAGAAAAGGCTTTAAAACTTATTATACCTACTTTATAATTGTTTCATTAAAAAATAGTAATAATACTTCTGGTATGTAAAAATGCATTTATCTTTATATATAGATCATTATATAGAATAAATAATAATCATTTAGTTATTAATTCTATATTTTTAACGGGACAAATGTTTCTTAAATGCTATTGTATTTTATGATTGAAAGTACTTGTAAGTTCAAGTCAACACAATATGTAGTTTCTCGTTTTATAGGTAAAATTTATTTAGTTGTTTTCATCAAATAAACATAATACATACACAATACACATACATACATATAACTACTATTGATTTACAATCCCTTATCATAATTTATATAGCATATCAATTATATGCAATTAACCTATATAAATTAACAAATTTGATTCTAAGTAATACAAAATAATAAAATATAATATAATAATATACTATATATTATAATACATACAATTACATTATTCTCACTCCAATTATCTAAATATAGGATGGATAAATCCGTTTCAATGTATTATTAGTTATTACTATTATATTAATATGCACATCACTATTATATACCTACATAAAATTAAATGTTAAATATATTTTTATAATACGAGAATTTACAAATTCAAATCTGACACCATTAGTCTCCATTTGGCAAAGTTCCGCACCTCTTATCCGGGATGTCAGGTTCTTTGTTTTTCATTATTATTTAATAATAAAATAATAACATTTAGGTAAAGTCTACATTGCAATTGTTTGTAACAATTTAT
>CM023357.1:44578483-44606810 GCA_013282895.1 Eriosoma lanigerum
TTTGAA
This sequence comes from Eriosoma lanigerum, assembly GCA_013282895.1. Taxonomy (NCBI): domain Eukaryota; kingdom Metazoa; phylum Arthropoda; class Insecta; order Hemiptera; family Aphididae; genus Eriosoma; species Eriosoma lanigerum. The sequence goes on from CM023357.1 coordinate 44,578,490, forward strand.
GTTTAGTAATTTTATAGCATTATAATATTAATACTAAATGATTGATTTTTTTAATTACTACCCAAATTTATTACGTGGCTTATATGATTAGTATCGTAATATAGCACATTCGCAGTTGCAAGTCCTGGCTTCAATACTCATGAAGACATTTTTTTGGCACTTTTTCAACGTATTTTGAAATGTTTAATTCATTTTAACGTTGTTCAATATTTTTGGGTAGGTAAATTATGCGGATGGTTGAAACTCGTCGCTACGTAACATATAGTAGTCGTTATTACTTGCCGTTTACTAGTATACGCAACGATAACGTGAAAACTCAAATAATTTACGAAAACTCGGTAAAAATGGTTGATGAATACCTTTATGAGATATAAGCTGCAACAACACTGAATACTAATGTATATTATAAAATAAATCACCATAAAAATACACCGGCGTACCGTAAAAAGTCGTTCGACAGACTTATATTTGTTTAAAGCACGAAGAGTCGGAAAGTTTATCCGTTTCCATCGGGAAATGGAAGGTTGGAAAATTCCGAAACCTTTTCCTAGATCCGGGTCAGAAAAGTAACCACGAATTTTGGCCACGTCAGAGCCGTCCGGAGTGCGGGGAATTTAATATGTTAAAAAATGCTAAATCGGCCAACGAAAGAAAAGACGCTCAAATATTCTATATTATTTATAAAATGAAGAGAAGTGAAGAAGTAGTAGAATACTATGGTATACCATATACAGTATAATCATAGAATAAGTTATTTTATTATGTGATATAATATCTGTTAAGGAATAAAAGTGTTATCATGTGTAAAAAAAATAAAATAAAGAGAATTACCTACTGTAGTAAGGCACTCAGTCCTTCATGCTATAAATTTTATTTACTAATGAACTTTTAAATGAGTCCTTTCACTATATAAATAAGGTAATTGTTGCTACAATACAGTTATAGGCGCAATTTGATAGGTACTTTTAACAAAATTATTTTCAAAAAATTCTTAAAAAATCTAGCACCCCAAAAAGTTTACCCAAATTGCGCCTATGAATATAGTTCAATTATAAATAATCTATAAATATCCATAAATAATTATCTAATAATTTTATATTTAATACTTATGTATTAAAAATCATTTTTACTGAACATTGTACATAGTTAGTATAAACTTGAAAACAGAGTGTTATACTTTTAATACAATTAAATAGCTTGAATCACTGCAAAATTTTAAGGTATAAGTGACTAAGTGAGTAAAATTATAAATATAATATAGGTACTTCATATATTTTGAGCATAAAAACCGTTTTTCATTTAAAGTGTTTTTGCATGAGGCTTAGTGGATTCTTTAAGGAATTTTCATTGGGTGACAAACAAATGTTACATGGGGGGGAACTAAGATTTTGTATTGTGACAATGAGTAGACTATATTAAGGAAGTAGGCTACCTCTCTCAGCCCCCTTTAGTTTCGCCCCTAATGATAGAAGTATTTTACACTCGCCCCTCATAATTATTACGCATGCAATACACTAAACCGTTATCGGACACTATTATTACACATCTTGAAATATTAGGCTTATCGTTATAAATACAATAGTATCATTATAACTTATTTTCTCATATTGTAAAACAATAAATTAATTTTGTATTTAATAATATGGCAATATTATGTACGAATTATCCACCATTCCATTACCTAATACCTATATAGGCTATAAACTATAATTATTTTTATACATAATTTAAAACATTTTCATACGACAATAAATTGTATAACACCGAGTTTTTATAAATACAATAAACTATAATCAACAAAATATTTTCACTGGGTAACATTTGTGTCCCCTAGTTTACTAGTTTAAAAATGCGCTGGAGTCAGTAATTTAGAGTAAAAAATTAATTGTGTTTTCTAATTAAATTAAACTCCATTTCGCTGGATTAGATCAGGTTATATGTTTTCATTATTTTCACTACCTACTTGTATGATAAATTGATAATTATAGGTCCGTCACCCTGGCAACTCTACTTTGGATTTTTTTTTTAATTATCTACAATTATGTTTTATCATTTGTATTAATTTGTAACCACCCTAACTTTATTTATAACCTAGTCTAAACCGGTTAAAAGGTTTTTTCTTATGGCGGTGCCAGAATGACGTCACCCCACACCTCCGTTTTTTATTTTAAATCGCAGCTTTCTGAAACATGTACAAAATTATGCAATATAATTTGTAATCACTTGTAACCACCCTCAGTGGGGCCCACAGGTTATATAACAATAGGCTCAAGCCTTACTAATTTTAAGGGTGGGTATCGAGTGCTGTACTTATCACTATTGTGAATTTGACATATAATTGTTCTACACTATATTTTTTTTTTTATAGTAGATTAAATTGTAGTTGTAAAAGTATTTCGATTCCCATTATTTCTAATATTAATAATAGACTGTACTGTCTATAGTTCTGTATTATTTAATTACCTTGTTACCTATAATTAAATCTATATTAAGAAAATTCGATCAAAAAAAATGCAGCCTTGCTTAATTAAAATCCTGTGTGTGCCATTGACTAACCCTAACCTAACCTAACCTAACTTTGTAACCTACCTTAAACCGGCCAAAAATGTCCAACAACCAAAGTTACCAGCCTTTATAACCGTATAAAAAATTATATTTGTAGAATAAGAACCCTTGTTATCATATTACATTATTATTATTATGTTTAATCAATTTAACATAAGTACCTACCGAACTTAAAAAATATAACTAATATGTTATCGTTTTGTTTATCATATTTACACAATACTTACCTTGATAAATTCTTAGAATCTTTTTTACCTTAATGTAATGTCATTTTAAATTAATAAGTAATATCCATATACATGACTGATGACTTTATATAAAGTTTGGACAATTTATATAAAATTGATAATCTCATAGAACAAGTAACAGCAGGAATTTTGATCCATTATAAATAATAACTAATTATATTTAAATTATTGATGAACAAAATTTAAATCATATTAATAATATTAAAAATATTAAGTTAATATGCCAAATTCTGTATAACATTGTTTAGTTGATTATTATAATTTTTTAAAATAATTAACATTCAATTTGTTAATTTATATATTAAAACAATGAAAACAATTATTTTATATTATTTCCCGGATTATTAAATAGATACTAGTTATTTGTGAAAATTATATTACCTATTCACAGTAGCTATACGAGTATAACATTATTTTAAATTTTAAAAATTGGAATACCATTTTATAATGTAAAAAATAAAAGTTCAACGTTTACATTTATGTTTGATGTACAAGATTTTACTTTTTATTCTGTAACGTCATAATATTTCTGTGTGTAGTTTGACCTATTTAATAATATAGTACTCTTAGGACTAAAACATGCATCATCAAATCTACAAAATACTTTTAAATATTCTGGATTGGTAATATATACACTGGATGATATTCCAAAAATAATATCCATTCAATAACAGCATTTTTTTTTACTAAAATACTTAAATAAGGAATTTATCTGGACATTATACAACATATTGCTATAGGTTAAATTATACATGACAATATTATGACTATACAGAATAAAAATTAATATCATGTACATCAAACATAAATGTAAACGTTGAACTTTTATTTTATACATAATCAAATTTTATTTCAATTTTTAAAATTTAAAAGTGGTAGTTAATAAAATACTATTATACTCGTATAGCTACTGTAAATAGGTAATATAATTTTCACAAATAGCATTATACATGCATAATACATTACAATAAAAGAAATATTTAAGAACTTATCAATAAACAGAGTAAATATATTAAACACAACGATAATATATAGTATAGGTTCTCTTTTTTAGGTTTTTTTAGGTTCAGTATAGGTACTTATTTTATATTAATACAAAATAATAATAATAATGTAATATGACTAATATGATAACGAAGTTTCTTATTCTACAAATATAATTCTTTATGTATACGGTTGTAAAAGCTGGTCACTTTTATAACGTGTTTTTCCAATTTAGGTTAGGTTACAAATAAAGTTAGGGTGGTTATAAAGAATTACAAATGATATTATAAAATTGTAGATAATTTTTATAAAACAAATTCAAAATGGTGGTGCCAGGGTGACCTGATAAATATCATAAATTTCAATTTAAAACTAATGTAAATCTAACCTGTGTTTCATGTTGACTTACACTGATTTCTAGATTAATAGCATTGTCATCTAATGTATCCGTTGAGGAATCACTGGGTATTTCAATCTAAAATTAATAAATAATATAAAGGTTTAAGTAATTAAAGATTAAACAATATTTTATACTATTATTGCGTCAGGTATTTGGGTGTAAAATCTAAATTTTAATTAATAGTAATACTAATTATATAACTATTTTAAATGTATTTTATATAATAATATATTATTTAGTTTGAATAATTTTATTGTTATTATTTGTAAATTGTAATATATATGTTTATATCTAACCTGTATTTCTTGTTGCTTTGTGCAGACTTTTCGATTACTATCATTAATTAAGTAATTGTCAACTAATGTATTAAATGAATCACCGATTGTACTACCAAAATTTTTAATCTAAAATTAATAAAAAAATTGTTGGGAGTTAATTAATCAACATTTTTATCAATTCTTAGTAATTATACGACAAATGTTTTAAAAATATAAAAATTCCCTGAAATCGCCAAAAATCTAATATATAAAATTCACGTGTCACAGTGTTTGTCACCAAACTCCTCCAAAACGGCTGAACCGATTGTGATGAAATTTTGTATATACATTCATAGCTCTGCGAATAGGTTGTTATCTATTTTTTATATTGTTACAGCAAACATGATTCATGGCCCATGCAGTAATCTCAATCAGTCATCGCCTTGCATGGCTGATGGAAAGTGTACTAAAAATTTTCCAAAAAATTTCACTAACGATACGATCACAAATGTTGACGGTTATCCAATATATCGTTGAAGAAATCCTGAAAATAGCGGACAATCATTTGTTAAAACTATTAACAACGTAGACATTGACATTGATAACCGTTGGATGGTCCCATATTCGCCTTTGCTAAGTAAAACTTTCAATGCTCATATTAAGTTATTAAGTTATAATGTTGAGTTCTGCAGTTCAGTGAAGAGCATTAAATACATTTGCAAGTATGTGAATAAAGGCAGTGATATGGCTGTATTTCGAGTTGAAAATACTAACGTAAATGCACCTCCGATAAATAACAACGATGAAATAACACTTTACCAAATTGGTCGATACGTCAGCTCCAACGAAGCTGTTTGGCGCATCTTTGGTTTCCCAATTCACGAACCGTATCCAGCAGTTCTTCAATTAGCCGTCCATCTTGAAAACGGCCAACGCGTATATTTCACGAGTGAGACTGCGATTGATCGTGTTATAAATCCACCAAAAACTACACTCACAGAATTTTTCAAATTGTGTAATCGTGCGGATGATTTTGGTGCTTTTGCGCAGACATTACTCTATTCAGAAGTGACACGCTATTTCACATGGGCTCCAAAAAAAAAATGGATGCCCTGCAAGCAAGGTACGCCGATTTATGTGTGTCCCGGTTTATTTAAATCAAACACCTTGGGGCGAGTATTTACCGTCAACCCAAGGCAGACTGAGTGCTTTAATCTTCGATTGTTATTGGTTAATATCACCGGTCCATTGTCATTTCAAGATATACGTAAAGTGAATGGACAACAGTATCCAACGTATAAAGATGCATGCCTTGCACGCGGCTTGCTGGAAGATGACAACCAGTGGGAATGTATGCTTACTGAAGCATGATTGAACTGTACAGCTAAACAAATTCGTCTACTATTCGCTATAGTCTTGACTACATGTTTCCCGGCCCGAGCAGAAACATTATGGGATAATCACAAAGATTCGATGACTGATGATATATTGCACCAACATCGTACACGGTGCAACAATCTAACGATAGTATTCAGTGACGCTATGTACAATCAAACATTGATTGCTATCGAGGATCTTTGCATTATCATTGCCAACTTACCACTCAGTCATTTCGGTATGCATTCACCAAATCGAAATGCATCTGATTTAATAAATACGGAATTAAATCGTTAACTACAATACAATGCTGTAGAAATGGCAGCAATTGTTGCTCGCAATGTCCCACTAATGAATGATGAACAAAGAACCATTTACGACCGCATCATGCTCGCAGTTTCGGCCGGCCTAGGTGGATTCTTTTTTTTTGGATGCACCAGGTGGAACTGGCAAAACATTTCTTATTTCGTTAATTCTCGCCGAAATACGTTCAAATAATGGCATCGCATTGGCTGTTACATCATCTGGCATTGCGGCAACTTTATTGGATGGAGGCAGAACAGCTCATTCAGTATTTAAACTACCACTAAATATTCAAAATAACCCAGACGCAGTATGCAACATAAAAAAACAATCGTCTATGGCCACAGTGCTGAAACTGTGTAAAATTATTGTCTGGGATGAATGCACTATGGCACATAAACATTCGCTTGAGACGCTGAATAGCACATTGAAGGATTTAAAAAACAACAACATATTATTTGGGGGCACCCTAATACTCTTTTCAGGAGATTTCAGACAAACACTTCCCGTTATTCCGCGTTCAACATACGCTGAAGAGATCAATGCCTGCTTAAAATCATCGCCACTGTGGCGTAATGTTGAAAAAGTACAACTGAAAATAAATATGCGTGTTCAAATGCTTCAAGATCCATCCGCTGAAACATTTTCAAAACAACTGTTAGATATTGGCGATAGAAAAGTTACAAAAGATGAAACTGGATGCATAAAATTGCCGAACGATTTCTGCACAATTATTGATTCACAAGATGCTCTCATTGATCAGATATTTCCCGATGTACACAGACAATACTCAAACCATGAATGGCTGGCAGAAAGAGCAATTTTATCAGCAAAAAATGTAGGCGTCAACGAATTAAATCTTAAGATACAAAATTGTTATCTGGAGACTTTGTGTCATACAAATCTATTGATACAGTTTGCGATGCCACCGAAGCTGTAAATTATCCGACAGAATTTTTAAACTCATTGGATTTACCAGGCATGCCACCACATAATTTATAACTCAAGATTGGATCTCCGGTTATTTTACTTCGTAATTTGAACCCACGACGGTTGTGCAGCGGTACGCGATTAGTCATTAAAAAATTAATGAAAAATGTTATCGAAGCCATCATTTTGAATGGCAAATTTCGAGGTGAAAATATTTGATTACCGCAAATCCCTATTATACCTACAGATGTGCCAATTCAATTTAAACGCCTTCAGTTTCCAATTAGATTGGCATTTGCAATGACTATCAATAAGTCTCAAGGCCAAACGATGTCTGTTTGCGGCCTAGATTTGAGCACATCATGTTTTTGACACGGGCAATTATATGTGGCGTGTTCTCGAGTGGGAAAGCCATCCAGTTAGTTTGTGTTGGCGAAAAATGGAATAACAAAAAATATTGTACACTCTATTGCATTAAGGGGTTGATATAATTTTTTAGTAATATTGTCATAATTATAGATATGTTATGTATTTAATTTCAAAAAATCAATTTTAATAAATTATTAACAAAATTAATATTTGATATTCTGTAATTTATACATTACGTCACCGTTGACAGTGATCCATAACTGCTTCACTTAAATACCATATCCTTACACATTTACAATGGGTCAGTTATTTTTTTCTAGAAAAATATTCTTTAAAATGAATTATATGACAAGACAACGTTTGTCGGGTCAGCTAGTATATAATAAAAGTTTTAATTTGGAATTCAATGATAAACCATATATGAAATGAATTATAAGCTTGGAAAGAAATGTTTTAGGACATTCAGTATAAAAGCACGGAAATAAATAAAAGCCTTAGTTGAGATAAATATGAAAAGAAGATGTTAGGCGCAACTAATTGATTTAGTCCATCCTACACGACATTACCAAAACAGTGTTAATTAATTTAACAGGATGACAAGTATCTCCATAATTTAATATTATAAAGTATTAAACTATTAGATTCTGTCCGAAGCGAGGAATGTATTGTTTTACAAAGATGTTTTTTTTTATATATAAAAACATTTTTTTGGGTAGAAATAATGGTCCGATTACTACAAATAGGAAATGCTTTCGGTAGAAAATTGTGTCTAGTTGGTACTTTATTTCGCTCATTTTTCGAATTTCTCAAAATCTTTTCCTTAAGAGAAGAAAAATTACCAAAAAATAGAGAAAATCAGCAGAATTACAGTTTCTATTATTTTAAATTATACTTCGTGATAACTAATTGAGTTTTATTCATAGGGACTTGAAAAATGTTTTCAGTATTAACTTCGAGCTTCGAAATGTTTTCAAAAATGTTAAATATTTCCTGCAATTTGTTTATTGGTTTGAAAATTTTACCGAAGCCTAATCATATACTACGTTATCTTTTACTGCAGTTTCCTTATTGTTTATTAATAATATTAATGATTAAACTATTTTAAATTTGTATTATATAAGTAAAAATATATAATTTAGTTTAAATAATTATATTTGTAGTTTTATACGTGCTTAGGAACCCTCAATAAAACATGCCCGTTCCTTTCATACACCTTTAATATAATACATAAATAGTTGAATATTTATATAATATTTGTAAGTAGGTTTGTAGTTGGTACTTTATGGGATATAATAGGTTCATGACAAATGAGCAACATAGTGAGATCATATTTCTTAATATGATCTCTTATTATATCTTTATAAACTTACTAATGTATTGCTCGGCCTTATTCAATCGTTTTTAATAAATAATTAGAATCTGGGATTTTCCTATCAACATTAAAATATGGGTCCATCATTCCCATTTTTGAATCTGGCTGTCCTTCTGATGTCTCTAGTTATCGCCCAATTACCATCCTTCCTCATCTTTCCAAATATTTGTAACTATCGTTCTCAATTCCATCCGGCCTTCATTAAATAGCCTAGTCATCGATGAGCAACATAATCACCGACCTTGTCGTTCAAAAACTACCTACAATTTAGTTCTCACATCCAGTTCAAACATCTATGTTTCCTTCTTCGAACACACCTAAGTTAATGTCATTTATACTGATATCGTTAAAGCTTTTGATAAGGTCGGTAACTCCATTTTAATAAATACTTATAATCTTCTCGGTATTGTCAATCCTTTACTTATTTAGTTATTATCTTATCGTTATACATAAAAAAATAAATATAAAAAAAACATCTTTGTAAAACTATTACATTCTTTGCTTCGCTCAGAATCTAAAAATGGCGGAGCTATAAATTTTTTGCAATCGTATTAGATAAAAATATAGTATTGCATGTATGTTATATTTCTCACCATCAAATCTAACTCTTTTTGGAGTTCATCGATTGGTTCAATAATTAATTCTTTTAATTTTGGCTTAGTTTCTAATTCTTCTTCTATTTGTGACGTTTGCAATACCCTTAGTAATTCTTGCTGATATTTCTCATCTTCGGCACGTTTCAAAGCCATATGACGGTGTTTATTAAATACTGACAGTATTATCTAAAGAAAATATATAAATAAATTAACTTTTACATTGATATTTTGATTTGAAATTTTTTGTTTATTTGTACAGAAGCTTCTTTATCATTACTTCTAGTAAAATAATTAGTTTTTTGATTAAGAAACCTAAAGACTATGTCCAAAAACTAAAACAAAATTAAGTAAGTCATTTTAAATAGAATTATTAGGAATTATAATTTAAAATAAAGATTAGAATATCTATTAATGTTATAATTTAAATATTTATGCATTAATATACCAATTAATAGAGCCTAGAAGTCTATAAGTTAAAAAATAAAAACTAATAAAATATGGATGAGAATATACATTTAAAACACTAAAATAAATTATCTTTTAACCAATAAATATCACCATATAGACCCATAACATAATATTTTATTATATTTATTTGTAATTTTTCTTCTCCCGAGGAAAAATTTTGATAAATTCTAAAAATGAGCTAAATGAGGTACAAATAAGATGCAATTTGCTACCGAAATCATACCCTATTCGTGATAATCAGACCATTATTTCTACCCAAAAAACTGTTTTCAGTCAAAAAAAAAAAAACATTATTTTAAAACTAATATATTCCTTGCTACACTAAGAATCTAAAAGTACAATAAAAAATTAATTCATTAATACAAAATAATGAAAATAATGAAAATATTAAATTGGTAAAAAAAATTAACTAACGGAAATTGTTTTTGACGAACAAAAACTCCATCTCCTATAATTATTATCTGGATACACGCCTGAACTTAATTGAGTTATAAGAAAAAAATTATGAACTTTGTTTTGAAAAACCCAGTTTTGCTTATTAAAAGTTATATAATTTGTTTTTTAATTTTATATTAAATTCAAGACACAGTATTTGTTAATTTGGTATACTTACTGCTGAGACCTCATCATAAGCAGAAAATATGGGTTGTGTGTTGCGATCCGACGACGTGGAACTGTGCTGCTGGTGTTCCTGCTGTTGATGCTGGTTCGATGACGAATTGTCCATTTCGTATTTTTCAGGCGTAGCCATTATCGGAATTCACTTTAGCTGCCGCAGCTCAATGCGTGTTCTACACGATAATACAGCAGAGAGTAAATATCGGATGTCAGTCTACTTGTCAACACTTGTTTATCTGCGACTCCCCATAATAGAAATTAGTTATAATATCAATAATATAAAGGTATGTGTTTATACAATTTTATATTAAAGTTTGTATAAATTCATAATAAATTAGTTTTCATCATAAAATGATACTTTAGATTTTAGATTCTAAGCGAAGCGAGGAATGTGTTGGTTTTACACTAGTTTTTTTTTTATGTATTATTTATGTAAAAATCGACAAAATTACGACAAATTTAAACAAAATATAAACCAATCTATTCCAAAATTTTACTAAACGTAAATATTACCTATATAAGTACTCAAAAAAATTTTCAAGTCCCTACGATCAAAACGATAAAAAATTTAAAGAATTAAAAATAACGGAAACCGTAATTTTGCTATTTTCCACTTCTCTAGGAAAAACTTCTGGAAAATTCAAAAAATGAACTAAATAAAGTAAAATAAACCAACTAGATGAAATTTAGTACGGATAGGATTTCTACCCGAAAAAATGTTTACATACATCAGAAAAAAAAATAACAAAAAGCTTATAAAAGAAATTGTCAATCATTATGTTCAAAATATTTTATAAAAAGGTTAAGTACTATATTATTAGGCTTCTATAAAATTTTCAAACCGATAAACTCAAAATAGTAGGTAATATTAAACATTTTTAGAAAAATTTCAAATCTCTATATACTTAGTCAGAAAATCAACTAATAGTTTCCAAATTTTCTATTATGTAGAACAACTATGTTAATGCTCAAAAAAAGTTTCAAGTCCCTATGATCAAAACCTAATTAGTTGAAATAAAATAAATAAAATGAATGAAATAAAAAAGTTTAAAATAATGAAACTGTTATTTTACCGATTTTTGGAATTTTAACTTTAATAACTTATAAAAAAAAATTGTCAGTCACTATTTACAAAATATTTTGTGGAATGATTAAGTAGTATACGATTAGACATCGATAGAATTTTCAGACCGATAAACCAAAAATTACAGAGAATATAAAACATTTTTGGAAAAAAGTTCAAAACTCTATACATAGCCAAAAAATCAACCGATAGTTTCCAAATTTTCTCCTATGTAGAACATCTATATAAATAGTCAAAACGAAATCGTGCTTTCGGATATAAAAAAAAACATTATTGTAAAACCAATACATTCCTCGTTTCGCTCAAAATCTAAAATATATAATAATTTTACCTCACTTGTATACTACCTATGTTAAAACTCAAAAAAATGTTCAAGTCCCTACGATCAAAACTCAATTAGTTATCACGAAATTAAAAAAATTTAAATAATAGAAACCGTAATTTTGTCTTTTTTCCGCCATTTTTTGGTCACATTCTTTTCCAAGGAAAAACTTTTAAGAAATTCGAAAAATGAGCTTAATAAAGTACCAAGATGATACGATTTGCTATCGAAAGCATACCCTATTTGTCGTAATCGGACAATTATTTCTACCCGAAAAAAATATTTTCAAACATAAAAAAAAGCATCTTTGTATAGAAACAATACATTCTTCGCTCTGCTCAAAATCTAAAACTAAAACACAAAAAAATAATATATAGATAATATTTTTCTTGTTTTAAACTACTAAAACATGTTTAAAATATGTTTTCAGCGCAGACAAAAATAAATATTGAATACATTATATTATTATAATAGAAAAAACTGTTTTAACAAAAAAAACAACAACTCAGCAACGATAAAAACAACGATGATAACAAGATTAAACAATAATGAAATGAATCGAACTTGTAATTCGCATAAAAGCGTCTCCACACATGCGGTATTTACCGAATTCCAAATAAATTAAAAACATCACTCGCGAATGTTCAACAAACATTTGAAATTTTGCTCTGATTTTTCACGCAATAATTCATACTCAATATACTTACAAATACTCTAATTCTATATAAAATAAGTTCAAGTTTCATGTCACGTGCGCTTAAAAAAAAGTAATAGGAACGATTACAAAATTCTAAGTGTTTTTTTTTTTTTTTTATATATATATATATATAAGTATGAATTTAAAAATAATAATGACGTAAAAATGCTTGTCACAATTCGGTATAATTGCAAATTAAATATACTTTCAATGCTTTCATTATTACCATTTACTGCGGCTCGTATACGTGCCTATTATTATTATTATTATTAAATTAGTTATACAGTTGTGATTTTATTTTAACTTCTATACATAATGCATGTATCTATACATTAAATTGTACCTAAATACTATTAATATTTACGAAAATTAAAATTATTTTTATATGTATAAATATAAGAAACGTCATACTTCCATATTTCTATATGACATTCAACATATAGTATAGATGTTACAATTGTATCGACCCACGTTTTGGACACACAATCGCCAGCATTTACTCACGTCTTGTTCATGCAATAAAATAATATGTCAACCTTCCTCGCGGAAATGTATACTCCGCAAATACCGCCTGTGCCACTCAACTATTTCGTTACTGTCAGACATTTTTCAACATCGCATAGTGTAACGGAAATCCATTACTTTCAAGAGACAAAATAAATTCGTGCTCGATATCGACAGCAAACTATCATCGGCAGACACTATTTGACAGATTTTATCTGTTATAAGTCTATTTACTTATAAATTATAATAGTCGGTTGAAACGCAGTCGGCGACAATCAGACTACGCCCATCAGATTCCCCCATTTAAACAACCACCTGTTCGTATGCTTTACTGACGACGGGCGGTGGCATGACGCACCTACTCTGGCTTTGGACACGACACCCGAACAACACAAGAACGTAAATTGTTAATCGTAAAAAAGAAAGCCAATAAGATGACTTAATAATAGTTACTGTACAGTGTAATACAAGTTAAATATTTTTCATTTATCATGAACTAAATTTTAATCCCTGTCGTTCTGTCATCGTGACACAACTTGTATGTAATATAAGATTATTGCATTTATAGTTTACACACTGATTATTGAATAGTGTACCATTCAATTTTATTAAAGCATTCTTTATACATATATATAAATAACACCTCCTCAACCTAAATGACATAGTTCGACCTTCGACCTCTCACTTAGATACTTTTTCATAATAGGTATATAACAGTATCGTATCATTAATTTTAGATTCTGAGCGGAGCAAAAAATGTATTGTTTCTACAAAGATTTTTTTTTTTTAAATACATTTTATAAAAATCTACTCATAAAAAACTTCATCAATTTCCAAAATATTTTTAAAATCGTAAGTTGCAACTTTATTTTATAAGCTTTTAAAATTTGAATAATTTTAGTAGAAATGAATATTATATTTTTTTTTTTATGTATAAAAACATTTTTTCCGATAGAAATAATTGTCCGATTATCATCGGGATATGCTTTCGGTAAAAAATCGTGTCCTCTTGGTACTTTATTAAGCTCATTTTTCGAATTTCTCCAAAGTTTTTCCCAAGGAGAAAATAAATTACCAAAAAATTGGCAAAATTTCGATTTTCGTCATTTTTTATTTTTTATTTCATGATAACTAATTGAATTTTGATCGTAGGCAATTGAAAATATTTTGAGTACTAACATTTATATTATACAAGTGTAGTAAAATTTTGGAACACATTAGTTGATTATTTAGCAAAATATAGAGCTATGAACATTTTAACAAAAAAAATTAATATTACCTACAATTTTGGGTTAATCAATTTGAAAATTTTACAGAAGCCTAATAATATACTACTTAATCATTTTATAAAATATTTTGAAAATCGTGAATGAGAATTTTTTTATAGGCTTTTTATTATTATTTTTTTTTAATATATGAAAACATTTTTTCGGGTAGAAATAATGGTCCGATTATCACAAATAGAGTTGTTTTCCATACCAAATTTCATTTAGTTGGTATAGTATCACTCACGATTTTCAAAATATTTTGTAAAAAAAATTATGTAGTATATTATAAAACTCCTATAAAATTTTCAAATCGATAAACAAAAAATTCCAAGTAATATTAATTTTTTTTAGAAAAAAATTCAAAGCTCTATATTTGGCCAAAAAATCAACTAATCCGTTCCAAAATTTTACTAAATGTAAATATTATCTATGTGAGTACTGAAAACAATTTTCAAGTTCCTACGATCAAAACTCAATTAGTTATCACGAAATAAAAAATAAAAAATACGGGAATTGTAATTTTGCCGATTTTTTGGTAATTTTTCTTCTTCTAGGGAAAAACTTTGTAGAAATTTAAAAAATGAGCTGATTAAAGTACCAAGATGATACGATTTGCAACCAAAAGCATACCCTTTTTGTAGTAATTAGACAATTATTTCTACCCGAAAAAATGTTTTCATACATAAAAAAAAACAATATATTCCTTGCTCCGCTCAGAATCTAAAATAGATTTAATAATTTGATTACAATGTTATTAATTTATTATGACTGATATTTACAATTGTCAAAATTTATGTTGAAAAATGAGAATTATCCCCCATGATAAAATCATTTGACCGCCATTGTATGTGGGCGACATTCCAAAACAAGTTTTTTTTTATTTCGAACTATTGAACTATCATAGAGAATAGAGATATGGTTATTGTACCAAAAAATGCATAATATTTAAATAAATATTTATAAATAATTTAATATTTATATTTTATTTTATTATTTCCCATAAGTAATATTTTATTTTAATGGTTTAAATCAAATATTTAAATTTGTGCCAAAACATACCATTTCCATCCATTAGTACGTTTAGATATAATTTGAGGATATTAGCACATCGGAGAAAAAAAAGAAAAATCTGTTATTTGCATTGTAATATGGGGTGCATATAATTTCCCAGAAAATAATGAACTAAAATGTAAATATGCGGAACACTAATATATTGAAAATAAAACCATAGAATTTATAATTTCAGAATAAAATTGTTACAGAACGTATTATTCCAGAAATTAAATACTACAGAATTAAAATGTATAAAAATAATTATCACTAGAAAGTAAAAATCCAGAAAATAATTGTACAGAAATTGGTATATCTTAAAATAGTTGGAACAGAATATGATAGAATGTAAATATACAGAAAGTAATATTCACATAATATATATAATCCATAACAAAAATTGCCAGAAAGTAGAAAACAGAAAATAATGGTTATTTAAATTTTTTTTATTTACGTCTTGTATTTGTATTCCATTTATTGTTTGTACAAATATAACAATAATTAATTACTATATTTAGTATATTTATACTATAATAAAGTACCTTATAATTTATAAGGTTAGTATATTATATTTATAGTTAGATTGTATAGTCGTACTATTTGTAATAGTTCACGTTTTCTATTCATTAAATAACATTTTCTTTATTAACACATCGTATAAGAAGTAAAAACCTAAAATGTATTAGGTATTTATTACTTCATGTTTTTTCTTTTCAGTTGAAATATATTTTAATTATTTTATGATAACTAATGAAATATAACATACTAGTTAATGTATATCATAGAAACTTGAAATATGTTTTGAGTATTTACTTACCTATTTAACATGCGTAATAAAAAATTTTATTTGATATTTTTATTTTTAAATCTAAATAAGCTTATGTATAATATTATATATTTATATTTATTGTTAAATTTAATATTATAACTTATAAAATTATATACCTACGCGTAGTTTAATCATAACTATTTTCTATTCTTAAATCTAAATATAATTATTAATAGTAATCCAATAAAATATAATAATTAATAAACAAAAGACTGAATACAGACATGGAAAAGATAATAGTGAAGGAAGGATAGTATTGTATTTTAGTTAAGATTTAAAAGCAATGTTAAATCATCGCTTTCAAAACCATGATTCTGAGCGAAGTTCAGTCTAATAACTGATAATAAATTAGTATTTAACATTTTGATAAATTACTAAAATTTATGATATAGATATTTAGATTCAAAAATCAAAGTAACAGCCTCAACATTATATTACATGTACATAATACCTGTATATAAACACAACAATCAAATTTTCAAGTCCCTGTGACTTATATTTCATTATAGTCAAATTTTTAATTGTTATTAAAAAAATTGATGCTGTCAATTTTCAAAATATTTTATATATCTATAATATTACAATATCTTATATGTAAATATATATTTTTCATATTTGTATTGAATTTCGAGCAGGCGACTAATAAGTATTTTATGTTTTAATACGTTTTAACTTTTTATACTTTTATTAATGGTATTCCTGTTTATACAATATTACAGACTGTAACATTTTGTGGATTGCTGTAGTAAACAGATAATACACGATGCAGGCAGACTCGTTTAATAGCAGCATACCAATACAGCTTCTATTGTCTATAAAACTACAGATTACTTTATAAATAAAATAAAATAGTTTTCAAATATAATAACGTTATCTCTCGGATTTCAATACAACTACAAAAATTGTTTCCAATAATTCCTATAGTATGGCTCATCTGTATGTTATAAAACGACTAGGTATACAAAATTGATGTAATATAGATATTAAATGTTAGGTATTTACATATATGTACCTAATTATCATATAGACATTGTTTAAATTTTTCATTTTAGATTTTGAACGAAACGAAGAATGTATTGGTTTTACAAAGATATGTTTTTTTTATTTATGTATGAAGACACTTTTACAGGTAGAAATAATGGTCCGATTACCACAAGTAGGGTATGCTTTTGGTAGAAAATCGCATCTAGTTGGTACTTTATTTATCTCATTTTTCGAATTTCTCGAAATTATTTCCTTGGGAGAGGAAAAACTACCAAAAATTAGCAAAAAATCGACGAAATTACAGTTTCTGTCATTTAAAATTTTTTAATTTCGTGATAACTAATTGAGTTTTGATCGTAAAGACTCTAAACTTTTTTTGAGTATCAACATAAGCGTTGTTCATTGGAAAAAAAAATCGTAACGATTGATTAATTTTCTGACTAGGAATAGAGTTTTTATGTTGTTTCCAAAAATGTTTAATATTTCCTGCAATTTTTAGTTTATCAGTATGAAAATTTTATTGAACCCCAATCATATAAAACTTAATCTTTTTTTCAAATATTTTATAAATCTTAATAGACAATTTTTTTTATAAGCTTCTAAAATTTGAATACTTTTAGTAGAATTGAATATTATATATATATATTTGTTTTTTTTGATGCATGAAAACATTTGTTGGGTAAAAATAATGGTCCGATTACAACAAGTAGGATATGCTTTCGGTATCAAATCGCGTATAGTTGGTACTTTATTTAGCTCAATTTTCGAATTTCTCAAAAGTTTTTTCTTGGAAGGAGAAAAACTACCAATAAATGGCGGATAATCGACAAAATTACGATTTCTGTTATTTTAAATTTTTAACTAATTGAGTTTTGATCATAGGAACATCAAAATTTTTTTGAGTATTAACATAGGTAACATACAAGTAAGGTAAAATTTTGGAATGAATTATAATAAATAATTAACAAAATATATAATAATTATAAATTACATTGCAAAATATCATATAAGTATTTTATGTTTTTATAGAGAGGCATTCTATTGTTACCCATACTGTTAAATTCATCTATTACTGCATCTAAATCTACCTTTGATACCATTACTTGTTTAGTAAAGTGCAGTTATAATGATTCTAAACGTTCTTGACCCATTGTACTGCACAATTTGTTTTTTACAATAGTTAATTTTGACACGTACAACTAGTTACAGGTATTATAATACACATTTTTAAAGTCTTAAATACACAAGTATAAACTGAAGATTTTTCAGTTTTAAACCAATCAATTCATTCATAGACAGATTCAGTCGTAGCAGTCCATCAGTCCACAGTACACGTACCCGAGAATATAACTACATAAGTAACAATAACACGTACCTAATAACTAAAAATAACGTATTATTATTATGATATAATATGATGTAGACGGCGCTATGCGGTAGACGACTCCCTGCTTGAGTTGTATGTAATAATAAATGGAAAATACTACGTAAACTCATATTTAATAATTTCGTTAATAATAAAACTTTACTATAATAAGCAAAGTATAAGAACAATTTTTAATTTTAGCCAAAATATGTAAAAACGCCGTACTGTAAACACATTTTCAACTATACAGAGTACACATAGAGAATTATTCAATATTCCTCAAATTCGTTTTAAAATTGTTTTGGTAATTTATAGGTAGATTGAGCCATAGGGCGCTTCGGCCCATGATAAATTACAGGGCGTGCCTATGGTACGTTATGCAATTTGTATTAATTTACTTTTGTTGATGGGCTTTTACGTAAATATAATTAAAAAAAATGACTAATATGTCTTATATACTGGCAAACTGGCAACAAGTAATTTGTTCAGTCTGATCATTGTGACTAGCAGATTCGTTTTATTCAATAATTAAAGTGTTGGAATGAGAAATATCACAAACTTAAAACTGATGGTAGAACAATTTTCTCAAATCATGTATAGGTAATAATATATATAGTATGTAATAATAATATGTATATAATAAGTCAATTGATTGTGAACGATAATTACAAATTGATGCACATTGCAATTCAAGTATGTATAGGTATACCTATTATAAACATAATTTTTAAATATCTAAATGTAGTATGATTCACTAATAGTTTTATAATTTTGAATTTGAGACTTATTTTTATTTTTATATTTCCGTGTATGTTAGGTGGGCACCAATAATTGACTACTATTATAAAAAACAAACGTACTCTAATATACAATTATTAAAGTCTGAAAGCGCCTCAAATTTGACCAGCCGAAATGAATTTTTAATAAATAAGTGTTATAATGCAATTGTAGCTACAAATATACTTTTCAATAAACTTCAATCGATACCGTTTAAGAATTTTTACAAAAATACATTAATCAAAATATTGAATCCACTCTTACAGAAATAAAAAAAAAATAACTAACAATTTTATTTACATTCAGATTAATTAAATAACAGATTCAAGAGGACTGTATATACATTTGTAGTTTAATCATTGGAATACTTCATTTGGAAATTAAACTCCGTTTCTGATTTCTTGTACAGTGCTAGTTGTAATGTTGTAGTAAAGTAATTATAATTATGAAACCTTTATTTGATTTATCAACGATAGTTTAACATAATTTTATATAATAAGAGACATCATTTAAGATTAAGTTATCTTATTTATTAGCGATTCTACGCTATATATTATAATAAAAACAGGGGGGTGTATTAGAAATATTTTATTCAAATATGATTCGTATGTGTTGCTCATGGCTCAAATCGTGTATAGCAAAAAAAGTTAATGATATTTTTCCGGGTGTAAATAAATTAGTAAATAATGGGGCAAAAACGTATTTATAATGCAATAATGAATAAATTATGAATTAATCCATATATTCATTATTTATGAGAGATATATGCAAAATTCACCCTCAGGATTATGTCTATAATCCTACATTGAACATGATTATATTACACGGAAAAAAATAATTTAGTTATAGTAAATGGTTGTTTTTATTATAGTTGGCCTAACAATAAGGTTTGTTACCTTTACCTAAACGTTTAGTTGAGAGTACCAAATATGTTTTGTTGGGTTCCATAATACATGGTTTTAAGAATACAACTCAATTTTATAGTTAAATATTCATTTAAAACATTTAAAAGGTTCTATCAGCCATAGCAGTATAATTGTATTTACCGAAACCAATAAAGTACTTAATCTATATATATATATAACATATAATATAATAGTTTTATAAGATGTAGGTAATAACCAATTTTTAAATAGCTGTACAGCAGCAGTTGTTTATACTTCCATATTTCTTAGAAATTAATAATCATGAATGTGCGATTACGGGCGCGCTGTTGTCACACACTTACACGAGACATGACTGCCTAATTATATGTAAAAATAATTTCTCATTTGGATATCTATGTTTGTCAATGGATCATAGTAACATGTATTAATGTTTATAATTTTAATTTTGATCGTTTTACATTGTGATTTTGACTGTGGATAATTTCATAATAAAAACATTAAAGGAATTGAACATTCCACCAAACATAATTGAAGAATTTAAAGGTAAGTACCTATCTTAAAATTAACATAGAATTTATATATTTTTTACTATAATATTATTGTTATAAACATAAATTTTATTTAAAGAGTAAAATATTGTGCAACAACATAGACAACAACTTTAACTTTTCATTGAAACAAATAGAATAACGTAATCATTTTTATATTTCCAACTAAAATATATAATTTTTTATGACTAGATCAAGAAATAGATGAAGAGGCTTTTTTAAGTTTAAGTGAATCAATGGTTCGGGAGATTTGTCCTCCAATTGGATATCGGAAAAAAATTTTAAAAAGAATAAATGAATATAAATTATTGACTGTGCAGGTTTATAGTAATTTTGAACATAATATATTAATAAATAAAATATAAGTCAATGCTTTTATTAACTTAATCAGGATTATTGTTAGTATTAATATTGATTTATGGTAAAGATTTACTTATATACAATATAGTATAAAATTCCAACCATAAATTTTCGATTAAATTTCCAACTAAACGGATTTAGTACTATTAACTATGTTAAATGGTAGGCCCTATACCTACCATCGATTTTGGTTAGGGTAACTATTTAAATGGTATCTATAACTATATATTTTAAAACTATATTTTTTTTTCCGTGTTTTCTTATAAATTCATCAACTAAATGTATAATATTTATTGAATATGGATTGATAATATTTAGGAATACTCTTTTGTCCGTGAACTGGAACATGTCGGATAATACTTGTAACTATAGAGGCGTGTCTAGGGGGCGGACTTGGAGGTCCCATGGCCACCCACATATTTGAATATAATGAGGATATAATATAAACCGAAATAAACTAGATATTGAAAATAAATAATTTTATAATATTATTAATTCATAAGATTTTATAAATTTTTGACGTAATTGTGATTCTCATATTTGTAGTCTGTTTAAAATTTTGTAACCTATTTAATAGTTATCAGCATATTAAATAATATATTATCATTCTATCTATCTAGATAAGACCGGATCCAAATGGGAGTGCTAGAAAAAGTGAAAGAAGTTGAAATAAAGATGGGTGATAATATTCATACATCAAAAAATTAATGATACTCATTGATAAGAAAAAATAAAAGGTCGAACAACACCAAAGTCAAACGAAATGTACCGAAAAGTTTGAAGAGATGGTAATATTATGATATATTGACGAAAGAGTTTAGGTGTTAACATTCGATTCACTTTGACGATTAACTGACAATTGGGTGATTAGATGATAAATAGTAGTAGAAATAATAGAGTACTGCACATAATAGTTGTGAGATCAATCGAATGACGATCAAATAACTATAAGAATAGGTTGTCAATAAATAAACACAGGTAACGTGATCAATAATAATATACATATATACATAAAAAAATTATTGATAAAATAATCACTTATAACTGATAAGAAAAAGTGAAAGGTCTAACGTGCCAACTATATTGAGGAGATGATAGTATATTAGTATAATGTGTTGACGAAAGGGTTTAGCGGTATACGCACATGCGGTGTTTAGTAACAGAGGCGGGATACAGTGTTTTAGAGGTGTTATGAGGCGTTTAGAGGCAGAGACAGTTTTAACACCCCTTTATATCCTACTATTGTATTTTACATATTTCCAACTTAATAGCATACTGCGCAGACTATACTGTTGATTTATAGAAAAAATGTTAGTTAATTTTAACAATATTTATTAAATAGTTATTATAGTTATTATAGTAACTATAGTTAATATTTATTCTGATGTTTTTTTTTTTTTTATGTATGAAAAATCTTTTTCGGGTAGAAATAATAGTCCAATTACCACAAATAAAAAATACTTTTGGGTACGTAGCAGATTATATCTAATTGGTACTTTATTTAGCTCGTTTTTAAAATTTCTAATCGTTATAATTATAACTTAAGTTATAAAACTAATTGAGTATTGATCATAGGGACTTAAATTTTCTTTTAAATATTCATATAGGTGTTCTACATTAGAGAAAATATTTGAATACGATTGGTTGATATTCTAACTAAGTATAGAGATTTGAAATTTTTTCTAGAAATATTTAATATTACATACAATTTTCTGTTTAACGATTTGAAAATCCTATTGAAACCTACTCGTATACTATACTCAGGGGTTAAAGTGGGGGGGGACGCAAGGGGACTCAGTCCTAACCTAACCTACCTCTAATGGTGGTTTAAAAGCGTCCCCTTTAACAAATTACACGTTACAAAACATTCTGGAAAGATAAAATTATATATGAAACGCTTAAGACTATATGGAGATGTTAGTCCCCCTTGGAATTTTTTCTCACTTTAAGCCCTGACTATACTTTATTTATTTCCAAGATATTTTTAAAATCGTAAGTTACTATTTTATAATAAATAAACTTTTAAAGTTAAAACTACCTAAAAATTGCGAAAATCAGCAAGATTATACATTCTGTTATTTTACATTTTAGATTCTGAGCAAAACGAAGCGTTTTACAAGAAAAAATATTTGTTAAAATATACTGTTTTTTTTTTCTTATGTATGAAAACATTTTTCGGGGTAGATATAATGGTTAGGTTAGGTTAGAACTATTTTCTCTTATTATTGTCAATTTTCGCACAAAATGTATCTTTTAGGTGGGGTCAATGTGGACACAGCAATATAGACTCACAAGGTCCTGGCCAAAATCTAAACCTTTAGTTACCAAATCACAACAATCGAAATAGAAATAGTTATTTTAATCAGCATGTATCATATTCAACAATAATTTGTTCTCTTATGTAAAAATACATCTCTCAGTACTGTCAATTAACTGTTCGTAAACATTTATACATTATTCATCACAATTCAATATTCTTGGATTCCCATATACATCCAATTAATTAATTATTTGATTAAATCATTTCAAATTATCTTCATATATCACATTCAATATTATTTGTTCGCTTATAATTCAAATATTATTGTAAAAATATATCTCTCAGTAATATCAATGGATCGTTCAAATAAAATTATTTTTTAGGTGGGGTCAATGTGGACACAACAATATAAACTCACAAGGTCCTAGCCAAATTCTAAAACTTAAGTTACCAACTCCATGACAATTGAAATAAATAATAGTTGTTTAATTTTCTAATTATAAATTATATATTTATCAAATTAATATTACACATTTTTCACTTTAACCATAAAAATACTCAACGACACACATGCGCGCACACACGCACGTCAACCCTCCACAACAACATGGCATTAAACATTTCTCCATATAAAAATTAAGTTAATTTGTATTCTATACTGGATATTTTTTTATATTTAATTTTAGTATTTGTTTTTCAAATAAAAGTAAAGTAAATAAATAATTCTCACTAGCACAATGCGCGTATACTGGGGTTTTTAATTTTAATTTTTCTTTCTTTACATAAAGTTATTTTTAATTTTTTAATTTTAATTTTTTATGTTGTATCATCAAATGTCTATCCCCAGACCAATTTAATGATCACCCATTTTCCAACAATATTTTATTATTTTATTCTGCTGATGCAGTATCTATTATAGTTTTTATTTTTATTAATTAGACACGTGTGACCGAGTATGATTATCTTATAATATTATTACGTTTTTGCTTGGTTTGCTTAATATTATTTTATTCCCATATTTTATTTTATTTATACGTTATTAAATGATTTTAAGATTTATTTCAATATTTTATTTTATTCACACGTAAATTGTGTTAGGTATAGTAATATATATTATTTGTTTGGTGACTTATTAATGTATTTTTTTATTTGTTGTACATGGTGTATCTATTAATTTTCCGTTTTTATTTATTTTTATTAAATAAGTGTTTTGGTTTAATTTTTTAATTATTAAGTACGGTCCATTGTATCTATCTGAAAATTTATTTTTTCGTATTGGTATTTTAACTAGGACTTTTTCACCTAATTTATAATCAATGTTATTTATATTTTTATCTTTTTGATTTTGAAATGCTTTTTGTAATTTATTTAATTCTTCAATTATTGAGTGATTATAAGTGTTAGTAATTAGAACAATATCGTAAATTGATTTTATAGTGTCGTGTGATATATTTTCTAGTTTCGTGATATTTATTATAGTACGATGATTTTGTTGAAGTATATTTGTTACTTTATGTGAATTTGTAGTTTCTAGTAAGTCATCTGTTTTATAACGTGTTTCTAAAATAGTGCGTCTCGAATTTAACGTAGAAATATCGTTAAGATTACGAAAAACAATTTTCCCGAAAATGTATCTGGTTTTTGTATTATATTGTTAAAATTCATTTTTTTATCGATTTAATTAATTATTAATTAATTTTAATTAACGTTATAAATTGTTGGTTAATTAATACTCAATTAATAAAATAAACAATGTTAATATTTTTCGCCAAATGGTTATTATGCCAGTGAAAAACTATGGGGAATTACTAAAAAGAAAAAAAAATTATAACACATTTTTACCTTCTAGTTTTATTAGTTATCTACTTAAATTTCAAAAGAACTAATAATATTTGCCCGGCGCCTCCACCAAGTTGAACGCTACATCGTCGTTCCCTAAGGTTCTACGGTGTTCGTCAATGTAGTATATCAAATCCTATCCAGTTAAGGAGCAGTCGGCTGGCTATTTCCTACTACACTAACCGGTCTTTTGAACCGGGTCGTTAGGCCGATATAAAACAAAGGTTTCTTATTTATATTTAACAGGTCCTAAAAACTTATGACCTGCTTCCACAGACACAAACAACAATTTTGGCAACGAAAACAAAACCAGTATATTAAATAATATTATCAATAAACAAATACACTATCACCTGAGTAACCCTGTTCTTGGAGGGTAGTTTATTATAGACTACAGGTGATTTAATTACGTAATTTAATTTAAATGAAATACAAAAATACGTATAAATAAAACGACCGCTCGTTAAGATTGTTAAAATTCGACTCATCGTGTATCGTACTCTGTTCACCCGTGTCTAGCCTATAATTTGTAAATTGCTGAGGAGACGTAAAATAACGCGTCGGGTATAAAATTGTTATCGTTACAATACAAATCCGTAAGACCGTAATACCTAATTGATTTAAATTTTTCAATTGTGTGCCCATTTAAAAATATTTTGTATAAAATAAATAAAATATACATAATAAATAATAATACATAATAAATTTATTATCAGTATAATGATTCTATAGATACGGCACCTTATAAATGTTTGGCTTGTCTATTTACCCGTTCTAAATTTATTCAAATTAAAGAATTAGTTTCATTTTAAATTGTTTTTAACAAACTGTTTAAATATTTGATAACATAGACTTTTTTATTATACGTATAGTCATCATTTAATAGTTCTAACCTGTGTCGTTAAAAGTTAGAATCATAATTAAATCTCTAAAATTTTATAAGGTATCCTACATTAATAATGTAAAAACAAATATAAAATATGTATTAATTATAAAATATAACATGAATCAAATAAGTACAAAGATAATAATATATTTTGTATACAATATTTTTACTTAAAGTTCAAACAATTCATCATTAAGTCGTTTAAAAGCTTAATTAAATTAGGTATATTTATAAAAAAAATGTATGTTACAAAACCATGAATCATTTAATAATTACTATAAATAAAGTAACATATTCAGAATGATATAAATAGTCATATATGTAGTATAATATAATTTGAAATTTAAATATTTAAGTAATTTTGCAAATAAAGATGAATTTTCAGAAATGTCAATGATTTTTTCTATGTCATGTAAATAATAATTTTCAATACTAAAAAGAAGTTGAGCATTTAATAAATCTTGTTCTATACCAGAACATTATCTCGTTTTAACAATATTTCGTTTAGAAAACTAACCGCACATTCGTGGACGATATGTACCCAAATATTTCATAGTCTCCGTTAATCTAACAAGAAACAAACACATTAAAACAAATTGGGACTATCGATTTACGAATTTTTTTAAAACTGATTATTTAAGTGATATATCCTTCCATTAAATTTTCAATATAATAAACCTAAAAATGAAAATTATATTTAACATTATGTTAAGAAAAAAATTACATTTTTGAAAAAGTGCAAAGTTCTATATTTAGACATATTGTAATCAATGTAACAGTTAAACATTTTTTTATCGTGTATAGAAACGTAATTACCATAAAATATTTTAAATCGAATTCGTCAAAATTAATTTCCGAGAATTATAATTTATAGAGTGTCTTGTGGCGGATCCAGGGGGGTGATCGAAGCGATTGCCTCTCTCGTTCCATCAGAAACATTGAATTTCTTATATGGACATTTTGCTGAATTTATTTATTATTACTATTATTACTATTTAATACGTACTACATAAAAAGTTTAGTTCCCCAGGTTGAGAAACGCTGGATAAGTCTTCATAATATGTAATATGTATCTTATTTACTATAAATTTATTATTTTATTCTGAATAAAATTAGTATCTAATTTATAACCGATTTTGTGACAATAATAGCGATAAAGATAACCCTGCCACGAACTAAAATACTATCATTAATTATAAATACGAGTATTATTTATAATCATTGATATTATTATGTATTATTAAATATATTACTTAGGTTATTTATATATATTTATAGGTATAATATCTTATTTCGTGTGGTGTATATTTTATTTTTGTAATTTCCGATATAGACAGAAAGTTCGGGGTACTTACGCACACTAAAATTGTTAAAACACAACCCCTTAATAAATGACCACTTCCAATTCCCTTTAAAGGTCTGAACTTTAATTTTAAAATTGTTAATTCCCAGCCTTGGAAATTATATTTGTCATAAATAAATAATTAATATCTCCTTCAAACTTTATTTTTGTTTATTTTTTGCGATAACTTAAAAGCATGTTTTTTTTAGTAGAAATTAAAATTTGAAAAGTTCAAATTATTTATTATATAGGTACGTAGGTATACTTACATTAAGTGGATTTAATTTGTATGATTATTCTGATTCTTGTCACTCTGGCTTTTTAAATCGGTAAAGAAAAAATTATTGAAAATATTAATAAAGTATACGATAAAATAAATAAGTCGAATGAAAAATAAATGTACGAAAATGAATAGTTAAGTGAAACTCGTTATATTGTATAGAAAATATACCGAGCGGCTGTGCAACTCTCTGCACACTGAACTTTCTCAAATGCGACGCATCAATTTAAGGACTAAACTTCCCCAATATATATATATATAATGTGTATAATGATATTTCCAGCCACTACCTGTTCACAAACTGCACCAGAGTGCAGTGTATGCACGCACTCTGCAGTTTCGCATTAAAAGTTGCTGATACCTGCGGATCCAAAATCAATAACAACGCCTATTTACTTTGTACTTCCCCTCAGCCCTCCACCTTTCTACCACTACCAGAATGTATAAACTCTTTATATTTGTATATTTATAACATTATAATAATTACTATTTTTTAATACGACCCTTTTACATTACTTTTAAATGTTAATAGCGAGATTAATAGTCAAATT